>SJYQ01023113.1:720405-750230 GCA_006410935.1 Redunca redunca
GTGAAGTCAAGTGGGCCTTAGGAAGCATCACTACGAACAAAGCTAGTGGAGGTGATGGAATTCCAGTTGAGTTATTTCAAATCCTAAAAGATGATGCTGTGCAAGTGCTGCACTCAATATGCCAGCAAATTTGGAAAACTCAGCAGTGGCCACAGGACTGAAAAAGGCCAATTTTCATTCCAATCCCAAAGAAAGGCAATGCCAAAGAATGCTCAAACTACTGCACAATTGCACTCATCTCACACGCCAGTAAAGTAATGCTCAAAATTCTCCAAGCCAGGCTTCAGTAATAAGTGAACCNCAGGCTTCAGCAATATATGAACCATGAATTTCCAGATGTTCAAGCTGGTTTTAGAAAAGGCAGAGGAACCAGAAATCAAATTGCCAACATTCACTGGATCATGCAAAAACCAAGAGAGATCCAGAAAAACATCTATTTCTGCTTTATTGACTATGTCAAAGCCACTGTGTGGATCATAATAAATTGTGAAAAATTCTTAAGAGATGGGAATACCAGACCACCTGACCTGCCTCTTGAGAAACCTGTATGTAGGTCAAGAAGCAACAGTTTGTAGGGAACAAAGTATAAAGAAGGTTGTGCTTGCAAACAAGACTCTCAACCAGGGCTGAACATTCTTGCAAACGAGATGTTCTGCCACAAATCCTCAGTTTGTTCCTGTGGGAAAAGAACATTTCTTGCATACAAGGATGCTTCTCTGATTCCTCAAAAGGAACAGACCCTGGGACAAAAAGGATTCTAAGTTGATAAAAAAAAAGTTCTCAAAACAAAGTCTTAGCTGTAGTAAATAAGTTAAGGTAAAGGTTATCTCGCCCCGCGCCTGTGCACTGTATAGTCATTGAATCACGGTGTTTGGCAACTTGCCCTGTAGACTGTTGTGCATCAGATATAAAATAAAGCAGCTGCAAGAAGCGACAGAAAAAAAAAACAAACAAAAAAAATTCAAACCACTCTGCAGTGTTAGTGTTTCATTCCGTCACTAACACAGTTAGAACTGGACATGGAACAACAGACTGGTTCCAAATAGGAAAAGGAGTACGTCAAGGCTGTATATTGTCACCCTGCTTATTTAACTTCTATGCAGAGTACATCATGAGAAACGCTGGGCTGGAAGAAGCACAAGCTGGAATCAAGATTGCCGGGAGAAATATCAATAACCTCAGATATGCAGATGACACCACCCTTATGGTAGAAAGTGAAGAAGAACTAAAGAGCCTCTTGATGAAAGTGAAAGAGGAGAGTGAAAAAGTTGGCCTAAAGCTCAACATTCAGAAAACTAAGATCATGGCATCTAGTCCCGTCACTCCATGGCAAATAGATGTGGAAACAGTGGCTGACTTTATTTTGGGGGGCTCCAAAATCACTGCAGATAGTGATTGCAGCCATGAAATTAAAAGATGCTTACTCCTTGGAAGGAAAGTTATGACCAACTTGCTGCTGCTGCTGCTAAGTCGCTTCAGTCGTGTCCGACTCTGTGCGACCCCATAGACAGCAGTCCACCAGGCTCTGCCATCCTTGGGATTCTCCAGGCAAGAACAATGGAGTGGGTTACTATTTCCTTCTCCAATGCATCAAAGTAAAAAGTGAAAGTGAAGTCGCTCAGTCGTGTCCAACTCTTAGCGACCCCATGGACTGCAGCCTACCAGGCTCCTCCATCCATGGGATTTTCCAGGCAAGAGTACTGGAGTGGGGTGCCATTGCCTTCTCTGATGACCAACTTAGATAGCATATTAATAGGCAGAGACATTACTTTGTCAACAAAGGTCCATCTAGTCAAAGCTATGGTTTTTCCAGTAGTCACGTATGGATGTGAGAGTTAGACTATAAAGAAAGCTGAGCGCCGAAGAATTAAAGCTTTTGAACTGTGGTGTTGGAGAAGACTCTTGAGAGTTCCTTGGACTGCAAGGAGATCCAACCAGTCCATCCTAAAGGAGATCAGTCCTGGGTGTTCATTGGAAGGACTGATGTTGAAGCTGAAACTCCAATCCTCTGGCCACCTGATGTGAAGAGCTGACTCATTTGAAAAGACCCTGATGCTGAGAAAGATTGAGGGCAGGAAAAGAAGAGGACGACAGAGGATGAGATGGTTGGATGGCATCACCAACTCAATGGACATAAGTTTGGGTAAACTCTGGGAATTGGTGATGGACAGGGAGGCCTGGCGTGCTGCAGTTCATGGGGTCGCAAAGAGTTGGACACGACTGAGCGACTGAACTGAACTGAACTTAATATCATAAGTACCAAATGTGATTCTTCTTATTCAGTGGCCCTGTCTTTATAATGGAAGACTCCCAGAAAGAAAATATACTTGTAACCAACTCCGCTCAAGCCCTCCCCTGAACTCTGTTCTCTTCTAGAGGCTCCGTCATGTCTTTCTGCATCAAGCCCCAGCTGTGACTCCTGCAACACCCCAAACTCCCTCCCTTTCAGCCCCTACCCTCTCTCTCATGTCCACCTCCTGCAATCCTGGCTCCCATTCCTTTTTGTCAGTTATTCTCACGAAGATAACTGGACAGGAACCATGAGATTTGGAAAATACATTTGAGGTGGTCTAATTTAAAACATAAACTAGGGACTTTCCAAGTGGTCCAGGGGCTGAGACCCCATGCTCCCAATATGTGGGGCCCAGGTTTGATCCCTGGTCAGTGAACTAGGTCCCACATGCCCCATCTAAGAGTTCACATTCCGCAACTAAAGACCCCACATGTCACAGCTGAAGATCAAAAATCATGTGTGCTGCAACTAAGACCCCCAAGTCTGCAACCCCATGGACTATACAACCCATGGAATTCTCCAGGCCAGAAATCTGGAGTAGGCAGCCGTTCCCTCCAGGGGATCTTCCCAACTCAGGGATCGAACCCAGGTCTCTTGCATTGCAGGCAGATTCTTTACCAGCTGAACCACCAGTAAAGCCAATCAAGAACCAGCTAAAAAACCCCATAAGCTGATAAAACCCACAGTGAGACACCACTTCACACTCACCACAATGGCTATGATCAACACAGATGAAAACACGTGTTGGTGAGGGTGTGGAGGACCTGGAACATTCACACTCAACTGGTGGAAATGTAAGTGGTGCAGCTACTTTGAAAATATCCTGGCAGTTCCTTAAATGAGTCAACACAGACTTACTACATGACCCAGCAATTCCACCCCTAGGGATACACCCTAGGAGGAATGAAAACATATGTCAACGCAAAGATTTCTACACAAATGTCCACTGCAGCATTATTCATAGTAGCCAAAAAGGAGATTCAAATTACTATCAACTGATCAATGAATAAACAAAATGTGATCTAGCCATATACTGGAACAGCCTTCAGCAATAAAAAGAAACTAAACACTGTCACATTCTAGAACATGGATAAATCTTGAAAACATTATACTAAGCAAAAGGCCACATATTATAGATTCCTTATATAAAACATCCAGAATAGGAACATCAATAGAGACAGAAAGTAAAGTTCTGTCTAGGATTTGGGGGAAGTTAGGAGGTTGAGGGAAAAGGGGAAAGATTACTAATCAGTAGGGCCTTTCTACTGGAGATGCAAATATTCTAAAATTGATTGTATTGACAGTTGCACACTGTGAATATGCTAAACATGATAGAATGGTAAACTCTAATTGAGATGAAAAGGTAGACATGGCATGAACAGTCTATTTCAATAAAGCTGTTTTTAAAAAATATAATCTATGCAGTATCCACGAGAAGGCAATGGCACCCCACTCTAGTACTCTTGCCTGGAAACTCCCATGGACGGAGGAGCATGGTCGGCCGCAGTCCATGGGGTCACGAAGAGTCAGACACGACTGAGTGACTTCACTTTCACTTTTCACTTTCATGCATTGGAGAAGGCAATGGCACCCCACTCCAGTGTTCTTGCCTGGAGAATCCCATGGACAGAGGAGCCTGGTAGGCTGCAGTCCATGGGGTCGCTAAGAGTCGGACACGACTGAGCGACTTCATTTTCTTTCTTTCTTTCTACCGGGAGACTAGAAGAACATACATAAGAAAAAGAGCTCTGGACAAGGAATCAATCAAGTTGTCCTGATCCTACACCTCATGGCAGTCGGTCCCAACATTTCATGACAAATAGATGGGGATACAGTGGAAACAGTGGCTGACTTTATTTTGGGGGGCTCCAAAATCACTGCACATGGTGATTGCAGCCATGAAATTAAAAGACGCTTACTCCTTGGAAGAAAAGTTATGACCAACCTACACAGCATATTAAAAAGCAAAGACATTACTTTGCCAACAAAGGTCCGTCTAGTCAAGGCTACAGTTTTTCCAGTAGTCACGTATGGATGTGAGAGCTGGACTATAACGAAAGCTGAGAGCTGAAGAATTGATGCTTCTGAACTGTGGTGTTGGAGAAGACTCTTGAGAGGCCCCTGCACTGCAAGGAAATCCAACCAGTCCATCCTAAAGGAGATTAATCCTGGGTGTTCATTGGAAGGACTGATGTTGAAGCTGAAACTCCAATCCTTTGGCCACGTGATGTGAAGAGCTGACTCATTTGAAAAGACCCTGATGCTGGGAAAGACTGAGGGCAGAAAGAGAAGGGGATGACAGAGGATGAGATGGTTGGATGGCATCACTGACTCAATAGACATAAATTGGGTAAACTCCGGGAATTGGTGATGGACAGGGAGGCCTGGAGTGGTGCAGTTCATGGGGTCGCAAAGAGTCAGACATGACAGCAACTGAACTGAACCTACCCATCTTCTGTGTGGAAGATGAAGATAACTTCTATTTCAAAGTTGAGGGGATCAAATCAGCTGATGCTTTACAAGTAGAGTTCTATACAGATGTGCGAGACATGTGTGTAAGCCCCAACTGGACTGAGACTTAATACTTGTTTTTGCCATTCTACTCACCCCATAGACTCCTTCACAGCATGAACCCAAGACCAGAAGGACGGGTGGGGAAAGTTGTAAATAGGAATGCTGAACACTGAGACAGGCCAGCAGGCGTAGCCCCGTTAAGGAACTGCCTGCATCCAAGGTGTACTGCCCAAGGGTACATTCACCTGATGTAAGCATGAAATATATATTTTTTCATCAAGTTTGAACTGAGGCTTTGGTCTTAAGAGCTCCTGCTATGGGGAACTTGCTATTCAACAGAGGTGAGTATTTCACTAAGGAATAGAACAGTGGCAGCAGAGACATCACAGAGCAAGAGAGCAGAGAGCCAGCTCCAACTGTGTGCTGGGTACTTTACCTATATTGTTACAGCTAATTCTTATAACATCCCCATGCTACACGAATTATCCCCATTTTACAAAGGAACTCACAGACCAGAAAGACAAAAGAACTTGCCTATAGTCATAAAGTAAGGACACGGTGGAACCAAGATACCGAGTTCAGATACTCCTGATCATGTTTGCTGAGTGAAAGCAGCATATGTTTACGTGCGCTGTTGCTGCTGCTAAGTGGCTTCAGTCGCTGGCAGCCCCCAAATGCCTCTCCCCGATCAAATCACGGAGTACAGAGGACCTGGGATCTGTTGGGTATTTACCAAATGGTTACTGACCAAAGAATGGACAGTGTTGGCTAAGAAAACAGGCAGGTGTGTTGACATGAACTGTGAGGAGGATTAAATGAGATAATGCACTGGAAGAACTTTGTGACCGGCTCATCAGAGTTCAAATTCCAGCTGTCCAGTAACTCACTGGGCAAGCCACTGGACACACAGATAAAATTAAACACAAACAAAAAACCCTTCCTTTTCAAAAACAACAGAATACTCTTCCTTTTCACATTACAGCAGTATTTTAAACAATACATTGCTAGAGCAGTGATGTTCTAACAATAAATTCTGTGTTCATTTCACTCAATGGAGAGGTTTCTATGCTCTGCACAATGCATAGAGCATAATCAGCACACAAGATTCAACTGGTAAAAATAAATACACACACATTCTTAATCTTCATTTGGCTTGAAGAATGGTGAAATAGAACTCCTTAAATCCAAGGGTATAACCCCTTTATTGCAGCAGGACTATCAGAATCAGGCAGTAGCAGTTTACTCCTTAGGAAAATGAAGAGGATTTTTAAAGAAAGGATATCCCAGGAGAGAGAAGCAAGTTTACAGGAAAGATGTGTGTTTCCCACCATTACCTGAAGAACCAGGAGCCAACAGGAACTGTCACCTAGTAGTGAGTTACTACTAGGAAGCTCTTTGTGGGGATTAGGCAATTAGGTTAAACAATTAAAACAAACAAAACCCCAAACAAAAAAGCCTAAGAGGAACCACCTCTAAGAAAGAATTAAATTTTATTTAGGCTTCAACAATAAGTACATCTGAGTTATTTTCCAAATCTTACCTCCTGATAATGTCCTTAAAACCGAAATGTCACATTATCTTTAGTTATGATCTTGGAAATCATATGTTTAGCTTTAAAACCATGGTTTTAAGGCTCAAATCTTATAACAATGGTGCTCAGGGACCTCATAATCAGTTTTATTAGTCAGAGAATAGTGCCTACTGACTACAGAGGCCCCAGTTTTTATGCTGATGAAAAAGAGGCTTTTCACTCACCCAGAAGCTAGGTTTTGATGGTTTTGCCTTCTAAGGCATCAAACATGTCTTCTAAGGCCTTCTCCACACACTGGAGAAACTCACGGGCGTTGCGGCTTTGGTAGGTAGAGACGGTGCAGCCCATCCAATTGTCCTGAACAGTGTACGCAATGCCCAAACCATCAGAGACCACAGGGCCAAAGCAGCCCATGTTCACTGCTGGGCTGTTCAGCGTGCTGGTGGACAGGATGTTGTGGTTTATCTGCCTATATGCAGGGTCCAGGAACAGCTCGGGCATGCTGATCCCTTTGGCTGCTGCCAGGTACCGCAGAGCAAACAAATGTCGATCAAAGCCCTGACCTGTCAGAGACAAAATGGAAAATCAGACTCTTAGAACTGAAAGGGACCTCACTAAGTAACACCTCTCACCCAAGATAGGAATATCCTTCACAGCATCCTTGAGAGGGGAAGAAGGGTTTGTCGACCTCTGCATTCACACCTCTACCTTGCTAAATTCTGGAGCAGTGCATTCTAGAACATTCCTTTTAAAAAAGCAGTGAATAGCTGAACTAAAAATCAGCCTAAGATAAACCTAGTTTTTAAAATTCTGAGATTGAATCAGTTTAAACAGTCATGAAAAGTATGTGGAGAGCACACCATGGACTCAAAAACTAAGGGAAAACCAAAAGCCCAAATCAAGTACAAAGGACAAGATGGAGCCAGTGGAACAAAATGGAAAGGGTATTTGACCTGGTTCTAATCTCAGCTTTCCTGCTAATTTGCTGGGTGATCCTGGGCCAGTGGTCTCAGCTTCCTACCTATAAAATAGAGAAGGCTGAGACCAGAATGTCTTGGAGCTCCCTTTCAGTTCCAGGACTTTGCCATATGAAAGGACTGGACTATGCGATCCTTCAGGTCCTTCCTAGGTCTTGAATTTTATCAGAAAGGAGCAAAATGATGCCACTTAGGTAGGGAAGAGCTTTTGAAATGGCCTATTTACATGCAGCCAACACACTACAACTGGGCTGAAGTAAGAGGGGCCGTGGGCTTAGAAATCCTGCAATGTCAAAAATGAGGCTGAAGACCAATAAATAATAGGAAGAGAGTATGTGACACAGCTGAAAGTGTCCTTAAACGAGGATGATGCATTTAAGTCAGACACATCACCCCATTCCTGCCCAGGGGGCGAGAATGTTCTGTCCCTAGTGGCTAGTCTGGCTGTTCAGACTGCTAAGGAAAAAAATGATAATCAGTTGACAGATGGATTAAGCTAGGGAAGGGTGGAAATCAGAATAGCACTGAGGCACACCCCAGAGCTGAGGGCAACAGGACCAAGCGGCACGCTCCCCAGCCCCGTCTCACCCATCGCTGCTTCTCTGGTCAGCTGGCTGTGGTATGTGGAGCACTTGGCCATCATCTGCTGAAGCTCTCCAGCGCTATGCTTGGAAGGCTCCCTGACAAAGGCCTCGGAGCACCTCTTTGTGAAGACGGAGGCTGGGCGGATGGTCTCGGTGCGGCCGTGCTTGAACGCTGCAGTGCTGCAGGACTCATAGGTGGCCACCGTCTGCCCGTACTGCCGCAGGAAGGCCATCTGGAAGGCCAGCTGAGCCATTGAGTCAGGGCTCAGCTTCTGCTTCTTCAGGAATTCTCTGCCTCCTCTCTGAAACTGGATGTAGTCAATGGTGAGGGTTTTCACGGTGGCGTCAAATTTTTCCTTAGCAGCACTAATGCCAGTCTTTAAAGCATCGCTCAGCTTGAAGTTGAGTTTTTGTACGGCCACAGAAGAGTCAGTGCTGGCCGGCTGGCTCTGGGGAGTGATGGCAGGGGCCTGAGTGCTATCTTTAAACACTTCATTAAAAAACCTGAGCACTGCAACACCATCGCCCCAGGCATGCTCAAAGTGGACGGCAGCAGTGCCATCCTTGGCTATAATGAGGTTGAAGGATTTGTCAAACCAGCGGTTTGTGCCGTCACCATGCAGCATGCTGTGGGACAAGTGGACAAAGTCCTTAATGGGAAAGTCATCTAGGCAGAGACAGAACACAGCTGAGTCCACCTTCCTCAGGGTGTCCTCGTTGCCACCACTCACCAGCTTCTGTCTGAGCTCTGCCCAGATGTCCCGGTTCTCACTAGTCAGATAGGAAAGCGGAAACTCGGAGGCCGGGCTATTGTCTGACAGAATGTACTTCAGATGAGCCTGAATTTCAGAGGCACTCACAATGTTCCCATCTTGATCCAGGACATCAAAGATGTAGAAATGTCCTTTTCTTAGGACCAGGAGGTGTCTGGCCTTGTCATCGGTGAAGAGTTCATCTCGATGGGGTCTGGGTAAACGAGTTGAATTGAAAAGCCGATAATACTGGGACATGTCCAGGGGATATGCATTGACCAAGTAGGCGCCATACCAAGATAGGAAGGAAGGCACAAAGCGTATGAATCTCTTGAAGGTATCGGTATCACTTTTGGCAGGGTTCAAATGGAACACTTCTGGCTCCAGAAGGTCAGCCCGAAGTGTCTTCAGAAACCGTATGGCAGAGACAGTCATGTTGGTGGCCCGGATGAGCTGGTCATTATACTCAGACTTCGGATCAGGGTTGAATGACATAAATGGATTAAAGTTCAGGACAACAGGATCTCGAGCAGTTAAATACATATCAAACCAGGGGCCTAAAAAATAAAAATGAACAATAAAGAGTTCCTAAAGAGAGAATGTGAGAAAGAAAAAAAAAAAATCAAGCACATTCAGAAGAAATGACATTCACTTTCAGAGGGTGGAATTTTCTGATTTTTTTTTTTTTGCTTTGTAATAATTCAAAAACATTAAATAGGATCATATAATATGTGGTCTTTTGCATCTGACTTCTATCACTTACGGGCTTCCCAATGGCTCTAGTGGTAAAGAATCCACCTGCCAATATAGGAGACACAAGAGATACGGGTTCAATCCCTGGGTCAAAAAGATCCACTGCAGTACAAAAAAAAACAACCCACTCTAATATTCTTGCCTGGAAAATTTCTTGAACGGAGGAGCCTGCTGGGCTACAGTCCATGTGGCTGCAACGAGTCAACACAACTAAGCAATTGAACACACACTCTATCACTTATAATAATGTATTGGAGATTCATCCACACTGTAGCATGTAATGGTTCTTCATTTTTTTTTTTTTTTAATATTTCACAAACTTTATTCAAATTATTGAAATAGTCACAGAGCAATAAAATATGCAATTCTGAAGTGATGTCAGTATCATGGAGAAGGAAATGGCAACCCACTACAGTATTCTTTTTTTTTTTTTTTAACATGTTTCAATGCCATTCTCCCATCTCATCCCACCCTCTCCCTCTCTCTCTTTTCATTGTTAAGTAATGTTCCAATAATATACTCTATCTTGTTTATCCATTCACCTGTAGATGGACATTTGTTTCCACTTGTTGGTTATTATAATGCTAGTGCTTTTTGTGTGTGTGGACATTATGTTCTCAGTTCTCTTGGAAGATATAGCTAGGAAAGGGATTGCTGGGTCATATGAGAAGTCTACTCTAACCCTTTGCTTTTTGACTGAGAATGACGTATCATTGATTTATAATGCTGTGTTAGCTCAGGTGTAGAGCAAAGTGATTTAGTTACACATACACCTAGTCTTTTTCAGACACTTACCCATTATAGATTATTACAAGATATCAAATACAGTTCCTTATACTATACAGTAGGTCCTTCCTGATTATCTATCTTAGATATATTGGTATCTGTTAATCCCAAACTCCTAATTTATCCCTCCCCCACCACCTTTCCCCTTTTGGCAATCGTAAGTTTATTTTCACGTCTGTGAGTCTGTCTCAAACATGTTTTAGAAATAAGCTCATCTGCATATTTTAGATTCCACATGTGATAACATATGATGGTTATCTTTCTCTGACTTACTTTAGTATAGTTGATAATCTCTAGGTCCATCCATGTTGCTGCAAATGGCATTATTTCATTTTTTGATAGCTGAGTAATATTCCATTGTATGTGTGTGTGTGTATTATACATATATATGTATGTGTGTGTGTGTATATATATATATACACCCCACATCTTCTTTATCCATTCACCTATTGATGGACATTTACACTGCTTTCATGTCTTGGCTACTGTACATAGTGTAGTTATGAACACTGGGGAGCATGTACCCTTATGAAGTAGAGTTTTTCTCTGGATATATGTCCACATATCTGCATATATGCTGGATCATATAGTAACCCTGCTGCTGCTGCTGCTAAGTCACTTCGGTAGTGTCCGACTCTGTGCGACCCCATAGACGGCAGCCCACCAGGCTCCCCCGTCCCTGGGATTCTCCAGGTAAGAACACTGGAGTGGGTTGCCATTTCCTTCTCCCATGCATAAAAGTGAAAGGGAAGTTGCTCAGTCGTATCCGACTCTTTGCAGCCCCATGGACCGCAGCCTACCAGGCTCCTCTGTCCATGGGATTTTCCAGGCAAGAGTACTGGAGTGGGGTGCCATCGCCTTCTCCAATAGTAACCCTATTTTTAGTTTTTAAAGGAACCTCCATACTGTTCCCCATAGTGGCTGCACCAATTTACATTCCCACCAATAGTGTGGGAGGGCTCCTTTTTCTCCACACCCTCTCTGGCATTTATTATTTGTAGATCTTTTTAATGATGACTATTTTGATTGGCATGAGGCAATACCCCATATTTTTTTTCTCAAATAATTAGCGATATTGAGCATCTCTTCATGTGCTCATTGGCTATCTCTATATGTCTTCTTTGGTGAAATGTTTATTTAGGTCTTCTTCCCATTTTTTTGATTGGGCTGTTTGTTTTTTTATATTGAACTGTAGGAACTGTTTGTACATTTTGGAGACTAATCTCTGTTGGTTACATCATTTGCAAATATTTTCTCTCATTTCACAGGCTGTCTTTTTGTTTTGTTTACGGTTTCCTTTGCTGTGCTTTTAAAGCTTTTTAAGTTTAATTAGGTCCCATTCACTTATTTTTGCTTTTATTTCCATTACTCTAGGAGACAGACCTAAAAAAAAAACACTGCTATGGTTCATGTCAAAGAGTATTCTCCTTATGTTTTTTTCTAGTAGCTTTATTGTAACTGATCTTATACTTAGGTCTTTAATCATTTTGAGTTATTTTTGTATATGGTATTAGAGAATGTTCTAACTTCGTTCTTTTACATGTAGTTCTCCAGTTTTCCCAGCACTACTTATTAGAGAGACTGTCTTGTCTCCACTGTATATTCTTGCCTATTTTGTGATAGATTAATTGACCGTAGGTGTGTGGATTTATTTCTGGGCTCTCTATTCTGTTCCACTGATACATATGTCTGTTTTTGTGCCAATACCATCAATCATGTGCACACCCTTTGTTCAGCCTGGCCATACTCCAAGCCCTTTGGGCTGTCTCCCCACAGCCAAACCATGTCCTACCCCCAGGTCTGCCCTCTGAAACCTAAGTTTCAGCACCCAGTTGCTGCACACACCAGCAGGCAGGTGTCTTGGGCTCAGAAGTGAGGCAATATGGCCTGGACCATCTGTGGGTCTCTCTACTCTGCAGGGTGGCAAGCCAGCTCCTACACTCTCCTCTCCAGCCTCTGAAGCTCCCTGTCTGTCCTGATGGATCTCATACTCAGTGAAGGAGGTTGTCAGGTGAGGGAAGAGGTCATCTTTCACAGCTCCCTCCCAGGAGCGCAGGTCCTGTCCCACTTCCTCTTCTCCCTTTTTGCTTCGTCCTACCCAGTTAAGTGGGGACCTTCCTTGCATCTTTGGTTGTATGGGATCTTCTGCAAGCTTTCAGTAGATATTCTGTGAGAACTGTTCCACATGTAGAAATATTTCTGATATATCAGTGGGAGGAGGTGAATTCCATGTCCTTCTACTCCACCATCTTGAACCAGAACTCTATGTTTAATCTTTTGAGGAATTGCCAAGGTGTCTTCCGAAGTGGCTACACCATTACCACCAGCAGTGTACAAGGGTTTCAATTTCTCCACATCCTCAGCAACATTTGTTACCATTCAGTTCAGTTCAGTTGCACAATTGTTTCTGACTTGACTCTTCTCGACCCACTGGACTGCAACAAGCCAGGTTTCCCTGTCCATCACCATCCTGGAGCTTTCTCAACTCATGTCCATTGAGTCAGTGATGCCATCCAACCATCTTGTGTTCTGCCCTCCCCTTCTCCTCCTGCTTTCGATCTTTCCCAGCATCAGGGTCTTTTCCAATGAGTCAGCTCTTCACATTAGATAGCCAAAATATTGGAGTTTCAGCTTCACCATCAATCTTTCCAATGAATATTCAGGACTGATTTCCCTTAGGATGGACTGGTTGGATCTCCTTGCAGTGCAGGGGCCTCTCAAGAGTCTTCTCCAACACCACAGTTAAAAAGCATCAATTCTTCAGCGCTCAGCCTTCTTTATGGTCCAACTCTCACATCCATACATGACTACTTAGAAAACCATAGCTTTGACTAGACAGATTTTGTTGGCAAAGTAATGTCTCTGCTTTTCAATACGCTGTCAAGCTTTTCCTCCAAGGAGCAAGCATCTTTTAATTTCATGGCTGCAGTCACCATCTGCGGTAATTTTGGAGCCCAAGAAAATAGTCTTTCACTGTTTCCATTGTTTCTCCATCTATTTGCCATGAAGGGATGGGACCAGATGCCATGACCTTCATTTTTTGAATACTGAATTTTAAGCCAGCTTTTTCACTCTCCTCTTTCACTTTCATCAAGAGGCTCTTTAGTTCTTCTTCACTTTCTGCCATAAGGGTAGTGCCATCTGCATATCTCAGGTTATTGATATTTTTCCTGGTAATCTTGATTCCAGCTTGTGCTTCTTCCAGCCCAGCGTTTCTCATGATGTACTCTGCATAGAAGTTAAATAAGCAGGGTGATAATATACAGCCTTGACGTACTCCTTTTCCTATTTGGAAACAGTCTGTTGTTCCAGGTCCAGTTCTAACAGTTGCTTCTTGACCTGCATACAGATTTCTCAGGAGGCAGGTCAGGTGGTCTTGGTATTCCAATCTCTTTCAGAATTTTCCATAGTTTGTTGTGATCCACACAACAATTTATTTGGTGTAGTCAATAAAACAGAAGTAGATGTTTTTCTGAAACTCTCTTGGATTTTTGATGATCCAATAGATACTGGCAATTGGATCTCTGGTTCCTCTGCCTTTTCTAAATCCAGCTTGAACATCTGGGAGTTCTTGGTTCACGTACTATTGAAGCCTGGCTTGGAGAATATTGAGCATTACTTGGCTAGCATGTGAAATGAATGCAATTGTGCAGCAGTTTGCATGTTCTTTGGCACTGCCCTTCTTTAGGATTGGAATGAAAACTGACCTTTTCCAGTCCTGTGGCCACTGATAAGTTTTCCAAATTTGCTGCCATTCTGAGTGGAGCACTTTTGCAGCATTATCTTCTAGGATTTGAAATAGCGCAACTGGAATTCCATCACCTCCACTAGCTATGTTCATAGTGATGTTTCCTCAGTCCCATTTGATTTCATATTCCAGGATGTCTGGCTCTAGGTGAGTGATCACACCATCGTGGTTATCTGGGTCATGAAGATCTTTTTTGTGTACTTCTTCTGTGTATTCTTCCAACTCTTCTTAACATCTTCAGCTTCTGTTATGTCTATACTGTTTCTGTCCTTTGTTGTGCCCATCTTTGCATGAAGTGTTCCCTTGGTATTTCTAATTTTTTTGAAGAGATCTCCAGTCTTTCCCATTCTATTGTTTTCCTCTACTTCTTTGCATTGATTGCTGAGGAAGGCTTTCTTATCTCTCCTTGCTATTCTTTGGAACTCTCCATTCAGATGATATATCTTTCCCTTTTTTCCTTTGCCTTTCGCTTCTCTTCTCTTCACAGCTATTTGTAAGGCCTCCTCAGACAACCATTTTGCCTTTTTGCATTTCTTTTTCTTGGGGATGGTCTTGATCACCTCCTCCTGTACAGTGTCACAAACCTCCATCCATAGTTCTTCTGGCACTCTGTGTATCAGATCTAATCCCTTGAACCTATTTGTCACTTCCACTGTATAATCATAAGGGATTGATTTAGGTCATATCTGAATGGTCTAGTGGTTTTTCCTACTTTCTTCAATTTAAGTCCAAATTTGGCAATAAGGAATTCATGATCTGAGCCATAGGCAGCTTTTGACCTTGTTTTTGCTGACTGTATAGAGCTTCTTCATCTTTGGCTGCAAAAAATACATTTTGTCTGATTTCAGTGTTGACCATGTGGTGACGTCCATGTGTAGAGTCTTCTCTAGTGTTGTTGACGTTACTGTCAGTCTTATTTGATTGGAGCCATTCTAGTGGATAACCATCACTGTGGTTTTGACTTACATTTCTCTAATATTTATTAATTGCTTTTTCCTCCTCATTCTGTTTTCCTCCTTAACACTTAGAGAAATAAAAAACAGTAATTCTTCACTTGCATTCACACTGAAACAGAACAGTTTTTAATCCCCATCCCTCCTGTGCTTCACCTCCTTTCAGGGACAATATCCATACTTGACTGTCTCCCTAAAATGACAGAAAGTTTTCACCATGATTCTGTGTACTATGTACATTACTCCCTCTTTTAGGAAATACTTGAAAGGCAATTAGAAATAACTCAGTGCATATGAGCCACTCAAACTAGCCTCTGTATTCCTGTGGATGCTTGTAGAAATTCCAGAAGCAGTATCTTATTAGAAAACATGTTTTCAAGGGAAGTTCCTGGTTGGATTAGCAAGCATGGGTGAACTCTACAAATATGGGGTATCTTCAATGGGAAGAAGTAGTTTTTATACATAAAGCATTGGGGAAGGATTAATGGACAAAAATTTATCTATTATACATTTGTTGATCCATTAATTCCATTTCATTTCTTGAGAATCAGTGCCATGCCAGGCCCTGGGCCTGGGGATAGAGCATGGACTTCAATTCAGAATAACTCTGGTGAAGGAGATAAATAGAATTGAAATAGAATGCAATTCATTAAAATGGGGGTAAGATACATTTGATGAAAGAAGACATGAATTTATGCTTCTGATCCCTTGAGTAAAAGAATTTTTTAAAGACATAAGCCAAAAAGGCAAAAAGAGTGAGAAAGAAGAAAAGAACAAATATTGGAAAGTATAAAATTATCTAGCAGAGTCAGAGAAAGCCAACCCTAAGTTGGCAGCAGAGACAGCCAGGAAACAACATGACTTAAACAGCAGAGCCCCCAGATGGCTCAGGATGTAGCAGCCGAGGTACATCTGGGTGAAGGGCTGTTTAATTAGAGCCCCACCCCCCAGACTTCCTCCCTACTCCAGTAGAAGACTTAAGTTTTATTCACTGGAGAAAGTAAAATTGGGAGACATAAGTCACAGATGAGAACTCAAGTCTTCTTTCCTTAATCCCACTCCTGCAACAGCAGCAACCAGAAACAGACCTTTTGGCAGTTAACTGGAAAAGCCTTCCCTAAGAAGTCTAAATAACCCAAAGACACCAACATTAGGGGCGCCCCGAGGAAGTGGTTTAGCTGGTCACATTACAGTGAGGCTGTGACTGACAAGCCCACTCTCATTTATAGAAATTCCCACAACTTTTAATATTTCATTCAGGTCTAAGACAACAGAGAAGGATTATGAAACATCTGAAGAAAGAAAAGAGGGTAAAGCAAACAGGGAAAAAAGCAAACTGGAGAAAGACCATTAAGGAAGATGAGAAAATTTTTAAAAATTCCCAAATAAATTATTAGGCACATAGAAAGCAAAACAAAGAAAGGTATAATTATTAATTATAGAGAAAACAAATTTAGTGTGGAAAAGGAAAAACAATTCCAATGTGCTACACAACTCAGCTGACAACAGTGTTTACATGATTATAACAGTATAAACACCAGGTAGCTTCCCTGGTGGCAGAGTCGGTAAAGGAGACCTGCATTCGATCCCTGGGTTGGGAAGATCCCCTGAAGAAGGGAATATCCACTCCTGTAATCCTTGTCGGAAGAATCCCACGATAGAGGAGCCTGGTGGGCTACAGTCCACAGGATCACAAAGAGTTGGACACGACTGATCGACTAAGCACAGCATAGCACGCTGTGACAATAAGGGGATGGAAATGCGGTGAGGACACAAGAGGCCAACAAATCCTAATCTTTTATAATGAGACATCTATAGGTGATGCACTGTTATGAGTAAGTAATTTAGAGAATGGGGCAAAATGAGAAGTGAGAAATTAAATCAAGGTCAGGAAACTGCTGCTTCTCATAACAAGCATGAGAAGACTATTTGATTCTTTAAATGATATGTATGCATAACCTTACTACAAACATGAACTGAGTTAAAAGAAGTACAGTAGGAACAGAAGTGGAAGCAACCAACTCTGAATGGGAAGGGCTGAAAGGTTTCGTAGAAAAATCATCCTACCCAGATCTGGTTTTTTCTCCTTTTTTTGAAATTGAGATGTAATTGACATATAACATTATATTAGCTTCAAGTGTACAACACAATAATTCAATATTTGTATATATGTAAAATGCTCAGCACATCCATCACCATACACACTTATAAAAACATTTTCTTCTTATTAGAAGTTTTAATATCCATACTCAGCAACTTTCAAAGACACAGTACAGTACTAACTATAGTCACCAAGTTGTGTATTGCATTCCCAGGACTTACTTATAACTGAAAATCTATACCTTTTGATCCTCTTCACCATTTTGCCAGCCCCTACTCCCAATCTCTGACAACCATCTTAACTGGGTCTTAAAGGAAGAATTTGCCAGGTAAAAAATGGTGGTGGGAACAACATGGATTAAGGCCCAGAAGAATGAAAAGACTAAGGGGTCGAGGGAAGAAGCTACTCAGTTTTGCTGAAGCATGGCTGTGTCAGGGAGGATGATGAAACGAGGCTGGAGTGGGCAGCTGGGCCAGACAACGAAGGACCTAGAATGATACATACAGAACACAGGACTAAATCCTGCATCCTTTTCAGACAGAACCAATGATTAGGTTCTGTCCTGATCCTATCTACCAAGCAGGCAAGCCACTGCTCTTGACCACAGACTCCAGGCAACACCTCAGTGGAGGAAGAACTCACTTAGCCTTAATGTTCACCTCAGGAAGAGAGGATGAGACAACATTTCACAAACGTTTTTGGTCTCACCAGAAACACCTGTGAGACCAAAACAGGAGAGAAGATGCCCTGCTTTCCATTATGGAAGGCTCGGGAAATCCCACATTCACAGCCTTGCCTACCCACCTGAAATGTAGCTTGTATGTTTATTCTGCTTGTCCTGAGCGACCAGCTGCTCATGTAGTTCTTTTCCAATTCCAGTTTCAAAACTCTTACACAACTGTTCTGTTTTCCTGAAATGTTCAAGGAAAGACATAATCAACCCATGACAGGGCATAGGTGGTTTTTAGATTCATGGCCACACACGCATCGCAGAATGCATATCCCTAGCACATCCCTAGAATCTGGGACTGAGATCAGCAAGTACCTCTGATCAGAAGAGGAGAATCAACCTAAGCAGATAAATCTAAGATATTTTCTTAAAATGACAGATCAGGAAGATGAATTCACATCTCATAAAACAGTGTGTAATCTAGGAGGCAGCTTTGGAGTCAAGAAGAGCTAAGTTTGAATTCTAGCTCTGTTACTTTCAAATTGTATGACCTTGGACAAGTTACTCGATCTTTCTCAGTCTCAGTTTCTTTATATGTTAACCCAGAAATATACCACCTTACAAGAATTTTAAAATATTTATAAAGCTAAGGATTTAGGATAGTTTGAAAAATAATACTTAATAACCAGTAGCTATTAAATCATTACCATGTCAAGAGAAGCTTCAAGTGACTAATATGGAATATTTAAAAGCAGTGGGTTAGCTTTCCTGGTGGTTCAGTGATAAAAGAATCTGCCTGCCAATGCAGGAGATGTGGGTTCAATTCCTGGGTAGGGAAGATCCCCTGGAGAAGGAAATGGCAACCCACTTCAGTATTCCTGCCTGGAAAATCCCATGGACAGAGGAGCCTGGCAGGCTAGAGTCCATGGGGTCACAAAAGTGATGGACATGACTTAATGACTAAACAACAACAAAAAGACAGTGGACAGTTCATCTGTTTTTTTCCATCACTGTCCATTAAAGGACTCTATGTGATTCTAATGACAAGGCCAGTGTTCCGAACAACGAATTCCCATTGTGGAAAGAGTACTACACCAGGATACAACAGCCTGATGGAATCCATTGTTTTCACAATATCCAATATTATTTTCCACTTCCAGGCTGAATTAGTTTCCCACGACTGCCAAGACAAAGTGCCACAGACCAGATGGCTTAAGACAACAGAAATGTATTCTCTCATAGTTCTGGAGGCTAGAAGTACAGAATCAAGGTGCTGACAAGACCATATTCTCTCTGAAGACTCTTGGGGAGAATCTGTTCCAGGCCGTTCTCTTCGCTTGTGGTAATATCAGGTATCCTTGGCATTCCTTAGCCTGTTACTACACTCCAACCTGCCTCTTAATATGGCTGTCTCTTTATCCCTTCTAAGGACTGGAATAAGGACTAAACCTTCTCTGTTAATAGTATGACCTCATCTTAATGGACATGAGCTTGAGCAAGCTCCGGGAGTTGGTGCTGGACAGGGAAGCCTGGCGTGCTGCAGTCCACAGGGTCACAAAGAATCAGACACAACTGAGTGACTGAACTGAACTGCTCTTAACTAGTTACACATACAACTACCCTCCTTCCAATAAGGTCACATCCTGTGGTTTTTGAGAAGGGAGTGAATTTAGGGGACATACTATCCGACCCAGTACATAAGCTTACCAAGCAAACTTCTGGTTTGCAACATGCTCTCTTCAATGAAGCTCCCTACCAAGAGCACATGCCCTCTGCAAATGACCAGTGCCAGCTAGCTGATGAGGTAAAATCTGCCAGGGCAGTACAAACTTGGCATTCTAATGTCTAAACCATTGCCTATTCAGTCAAGTTAAAGAGTCTCACCTTAGGGCTTGGTCAGCCCTTCATGAGTGAAAATCTATTTCCTGAACTTGCAAATGTAAAGACTAGGCCTCAGGTGCCTGAAGACCCAGTCAAATCATAGACACTCCCCGAAGATTGGTCCGCCACCACTTGTCAGCTTCTCCTGAACCACCCAACCATGGTCATTTGGGTTTCTCAGCATTTACCTGAACTGGCTGTCATCCAGCAGAGGCTTCTGTGCACTGAGGTATCTCCTAATGGTGTCTTCAAGTTTGGGAATAGGCAGCCTGGGGAGAAAAGGTCAGTGTAATGGTGACAAGATATGGAAGAGGTTAATTAGCTTGCCAATCCAAACGCATAAATAATTACTGGATAATTAAATTCTTTCCCCAAAAAAACACACAGAAAACAAAACAATAGGAAGCCTAAGCCACTGACAAATGAGAATAGATGAATTTAAGTATCAACAGTACTCCTTTTATTTTCTAGGTAGAATAACCTTTTAATATATTATGATGATTTTCATAAACTAAATTAGTAAATATACTAACAAATTAAAAATGGGGAAGCAGAAGCAGCCAAAATATTCCTGATTCTTGTCACAATTATAATACCTGTGTTAACCGTGCACTGGCACGGATTTTAATTCTACCCTTACTTTGAACAACAGTCTTTTTCTCTCCTAAGATGAAAAAAAGTTCTGTTTTTAAATTTATTGGTGTATTTTTGACAGAGAATCATACAAAAGAGAAACACAGGTCTATCCACGGGCCAGCCAACCAAGGGATGGACTGTCAAGTCACGCCCAGCTCACCAGGAGTCCTATGAGGAACGGATATTCTTGGGTATTATGCTTAGAAATATGTCAGACAGAGAAAGACAAATACTGTACGATATCATTCATATGTGAAATTTAAAAATAAAACTAGTGAATATAACAAGAAATACAGATATAGAAAACAAACTAAATGGTTATTAGTGGGGAGAAGGAAGCAGTGAAGGGCAACACAGGGGTAGGGGGTTAAGAGGTACAAACGACTATGTACAAAATAAGCTACAGGGATGTATCTATAGCACATCCAATATAGCCACCATTTTCTGTTACCTATAAATGGAGTACTATCTTGAAAAATTATCAGTCACTATGTTGTACACCTGAAACTTACATATACTGTAAATCTACTATATCTCAAACTTTCAAAGTGTCAATTTTATGGCATGTGAATTATATCTCAATAAAGTGAAGTGAAGTTGCTCAGTTGTGTCCGACTCTGCGACCCCATGGACTGTATGTAGCCTACCAGGTTCCACCATCCATGGGATTTTCCAGGCAAGGATATTGGAGTGGGTTGCCATTTCCTTCTCCAATATCTCAATAAAGCTGTTAGAAATTTTTCTAAACAAGTGATGTTCATCTCTGGTGATCAATTTTTTCCTCAGTAAGATGAAGGAACTGAAAGAGACTGTTTCTACGGCTCTTTTACATTCTGTGACCACAACCTCAGGAATCCTGTTGATTCCTCCTGCGGCAAGGCAGGAGAACTGCACAGTGGTGAAAGGGCGGACTCTGGCATCATTCACAGCTGTGTGGCTCCGGGCATGCTGCTGCTCTGCCCGTAACTTTCCTCATACATAAAATACTAATCCGTACTTTCCAGTGTTGAGTGCAGATTCGAGGAGGCAACACATGTCACAGCCTCAGAACAGCGCCTGGCACTCAGTAAGCACTCGACTGCTGTTGTTCAGCTGCTCAGTCATGTCCCACTCTGCGATTCCATGGGCTGCAGCACGCCAGGCTTCCCTGTCCTTCACCATTTCCCGCAGCTTGCTCAGACTCACGTCCATCAAGTTGGTGATGCCATCCAACCATCTCATCCTCTGTCGTCCCCTTCTCCTCCTGCCTTCAATCTTTCCCAGCATCAGGGTCTTTTCTAATGTGTCGGCTCTTCCCATCAGGTGGCCAAAGTATTGGAACTTCAGCCTCAGCATCTGTCCCTCCAATGAATATTCAGGATTGATTCCCTTTAAGATTGACTGGTTTGATCTCCTTGCTGTGGAAAGGACTCTCAAGAGTCTTCTCTAGCACCACAGTTTGAAGGCATCAGTTCTTTGGTGCTCAGCCTTTATGGTCCAGCCTTATGGTCCAACTCTCACATCTGTACATGACTACTAGAAAAACCACAGCTTTGACAATACGGACCTTTGTCAGCAAAGTCTCTGCTTTTTAATACACCATCTAGGTTTGGACTGGAAAATACCCTGTGGAATTGGGATGGTAGCTGCCAGCGGCAGACATCATATTTCAGGACACAAAAGTTGGTGAAGAAGTTGTAGTGGTTATACCTTCGTTTACTGTTACTCAGTTGGTACAGTGTGAAATGCCACATGCTTGTAAGTTCTGAGATTTTTTTTTTCTGAAAAGGATACCAAACTGCTATGATTTATTCAGTAATCCTGGATAAATACTTTGGTATTATGTAGGAAGTTGGATGATCCTTTCAGTTTTATTCAGTCCTGTTATTTTTTAGAGATCATGTGCATTTCAGATCAGCAGCAGTAATTTAGCAGATAGGTGAATTTCTGTTTTAGAGAGGATTGCCAGGTATTATACTCTCACAGGTTCTTAGGAAATTTTGTGGAATGTTTAACAGTTACTGAAGTTCATTTATGGAATATTTTCATGGAGAAGGAAATGGCAACCCACTCCAGTGTTCTTGCCTGGAGAATCCCAGGGATGGGGGAGGCTGGTGGGCTGCCGTCTATGGGGTCGCACAGAGTCGGACATGACTGAAGTGACTTAGCTTACTTAGGTTTGTCATTGCTTTTCTTCTGATAAATACGTTTTTTTTGTTTTTTTTTTTTTACTTACTCGGTCGTCAAGTCCTATAGATTCAAACTCTGCTCGTGTTCCTAGGGAACTAGCTCATCATCTCTCCCTCAGTGCCTGGAATGGGGTTTCACCATATTGGTGTTCTGCCTACCCCAAACTTTCTCACTTCTTTTAGTAATAGCACCCTTTCTATTTAAGTCCCTGCAGTTCATGTAGAGCTGACTCCATGCCCAGCTCCCAGGGGCAGGCTTAAAGCTTACTGGTTCAGACTCATTGAGACCTGGCAAGAACCTAAAGACTTAACTATAGGAGTTTTGGGGGTTTTTTAACTGTTAGGATGAGGAAGCGAATCTCTAACATCTGAGTTACTAAGAAATGAGTGCAAAAGCTATGCCTTAGGTGATAGCTACCACTATGGCACCATGAGGCGAGAGCCTACCAGAGAATGGTGTCACACAAATGAAGAGTTGAGTGGAAGGCAAATCAGGGTCTTGATGACATCTGGACCTCTTAACCCAACCTGGATTTTTCGGGTCTGTGGGTTCACACATTCCTTTTGGCTAAAACCAGTTTAATGGGGTTTCTATAACTTGCTGACACAACTGCCATGACTGTGGCCTCTTCAGTATGTGCACAACCCTTCATCCACAGTTCCTCAAGGAACACCAACAGCGATTTCAAAGGCATAGCTGAAGTTCCTTGAGCTCCTTGAGGAGTTGTTCACCAGGTGCCTGGAAAAGAGCTATAGAGCTAAAGCCTTGAGAGAGGCCTGGCAGGTTCATTTTAACCATGTGGGTTCTCTTTCCCCACCCTCTATCAAAGAACTCCATCCCCATCTAAACACCATTTGCTATAATAAGGATGGAAGAAAAGTTAGCACCAACCGGATTTATCTCCCATCTAAGTGACTCTGATATCAATACCTAAGAAGCTTCCAAGCAGTAGGTGTTTTATTCTTCTCCCTGCAAGAACACAGCTATAAAGTCTTTTGTAGTTTTACACAATCTAGTTATTACTCTGGTAAAATCATTCTGGTTGTCAAGACAATTTATCTGCAGAACATGCCTTTGGGGCTCAGAGCATCACTGTTTCTATCTGTTATCCTCCACACCTTGGAAACTTGGGCCTCACCTGCCTCCCATGTGAATTCTAGAGAACATGCCCATTATGTCTTGAACACCAGCTATCATCTAAAGTGAGTAGGGGTTAAAAGTAATCACAAGATAATTGACAATGACTGTGGGTTAACTATAGGCCTAAAATAGTGGCCCATTACTATTTTTTTTAAGACACAGTGCCACTCCCCCAACCCAGCCAACACACAGACAAACACACACACCAGCCCAACTCTAGTAACTTAGAGCCCAAGTAATGATTCTTTACTTTGAGCTGGGCCTCCCATCAGCTTCTCAAAATTTCTGAACACGTCATGCATTTTCAGACTTCTGTTTCTTAGCACATGCTGCTCTATCCTTGCCTCACTCCTCTCATGTGGTGATCTTCAAATTCCAACTCAAATATCACCTCCTCTATGAAGCTTCTTTTCTCTGCCAGGCACTAAGTCACTCCCACCACCACACTCATACAATGAAACATGCAACAAATATTTAAGGTAGTTATAGTACTTCAGAATATCTACTGAGTACTTGCTATATGCCTGGCTTTGTGCTAAGTGTTTTATATCAGGGTATTTAACAACCCTGAGAGGAAGGTAATATTAACACCCCATTTTTAGGTTACATGATTTCCTCACAGCCATGAAGCTAGTAAGTAGAGCTGGATTAAAAATCAAATCTGATTTCTATCTCATGACCGTAACCACCATGAGATGCTGCTTCCCACTGATCCATTATACCATAACTATATCTGCTTACCTGTCGAATCTCCCCCACTATACAGTATGCTCCTCACCATGACTGACTGGTCTCCAAATTCATGTCAATCAATGTTTATCAAGTTAATAATGTAAATGTGTAGGTCAGGCTGATCCACCCCTTGTCTTCTCCAGACTTGTGATTTTACATTCTGAGATTAATTGTTCAGTGCATAAAACAAAACCTTGAAAAAAAAAACACTTAACTGAATTGCACACCTAAAAATAGTTAAAACGGTAAATTTTATGTTTTGTATATCTGACCACACTAAAAAAAAAAACAAAGAAAAAAAAAACATAAAATAGCTGGAAACCAAGCAAATGATACTGCAAGGCTTCCTGGAAGAAAGCAAGTCCAAAGTCACTTGATTAAAAGGCAGTGATATGACAGAAAAAGGATGAGAGAAGAAGGGAGGTCCAGTTGGACCACCTAATACTGATATTAAGAGGCTAGTCCTTCTCTTGCCAACTAACAAGAGAAGATGCCAACTATTTTGGCATTTTACCTCACTCTACCCTCACAAGAGCCCTATGAACTGCACATTCTGACACTACTTTGCAGGTAGGAACTGGGCTCAAAGAAGTTGACAGAACTGCCTGAAGTTATAGAGTGTCAGATCTGGAATCTAAATCTAAGTTCTACCAGACTTCAAGCTGGGCTTTTCATTAAGTGTGACATCTAAATGAGTGTAAAGATAATACAATTTACCTCTCCAGAATCTCGAGATGAGGAATCTCATCTAACTTTCAACATACAGGTGACAAAGTGAAGGCCTGAGGGAGTCATTGTTTACAGAGTTGTACATAGGTGATGGGTGCAACAGTTTGTAGCTCCAGGATATTTGATCTGCAGAGTGAAAGAAATGATCTCCATATTCCTTGACTTTAATATTCTTCTCAGCTTTCCAATTCTACAGTGGAGAAAATCCCTCTGATCTTAAACCTGGGTGGGACCCAGGCCTATCTAAAAGTTAAAGGCCAACTGCTGCTGGGCTTGGCAAGCGAAGACAGACTCTGTCATCCCTCACCTTTCCCCTACATACAGGCTCAGCTCAGACACAGGAGGTCAAGTCTTATCTCACAGGAACAGGGACTTTTTCTTTCTCTTCCCAGACCTCCTACCAAATTTATACAGCGGGGTTGGGACTAGATAATCTCATTTTAGTCTGTTTTAGAAGTTTGCACACTGTAACTTCACAAGAATCACCTCAGATGATATTCCTAGAAGGTGGGGGTGGGCAGTTAAGGGTTAAGGGGTTCCTGGTTGTAGAGAAAAAGAGCAACCTAGTAGTTCTGGGGGATGTCTGTGACAATCTTGGTTCTATTTACAATGAGAATTAGTCTCCAACCCCTGGACTGCGAGATCCCTGGCAGGCAGCTTGGTAAGGAAGGAAATAAACAGGTTTTTTAAAGAAATTTGGAATTTTGCACTAGGAACTAACTGGTAAGCAGGTGGAGAAATTAAAGTTTGACTGTAGAGAGTGAAGGAATTTGGGGAAATTGCTAATACTGGAGGAGATCTGGCAGCTTAATTTAAGGCTAGGAGTTCAAAGACTGGGAAAACTGGAAGCTGAATTAAAGAAAATACTGGGTGAGGGAAGGAGAGAGGAAGATATTTGGGGGCTGTTTCACAGGGGAAGTAAATTTTGGAAGAAGTGTGAAGAAGGTGGGGGGAGTAGCTATAGTGAGGAGGCATAGAATTTGGGTGGGCTCTGGATCTAATACACTTCAATATTCTTGCCTTGAGAACCCCATGAACAGTATGAAAAGGCAAAAAGTTAGGACACTGAAAGATAAACTCCCCAGGTGGGTAGGTGCCCAATATGCTACCAGAGATCAGTGGAGAAATAACTCCAGAAAGAATGAAGAGACAGAGCCAAAGCAAAAACAACACCCAGTTGTAGATGTGACTGGTGGTGGAAGTAAAGCCCGATGCTGTAAAGAGCAACACTGCACAGGAACCTGGAATGTTAGGTCCATGAATCAAGGCAAACTGGAAGTGTCAAACAGATGGCANAATCAAGGCAAACTGGAAGTGTCAAACAGATGGCAAGAATGAACATCGACATTTTAGGGATCAGCTAACTAAAATGGACTGGAATGGGTGAATTTAACTCAGATGACCATTATATCTACTATTGGGGGCAAGAATCCCTTAGAAGAAATGGACTACCTATCACAGTCAACAAAAGAGTCCAAAATGCAGTACTTGGATGCAATCTCAAAACAGACAGAATGATCTCTGTTCCTTTCCAGGGCAAATCATTCAATATCACAGTAATCCAAGTCTATCAGAGAAGGCAGTAGCAACCCACTCCAGTACTCTTGCCTGGGAAACCCCATGGACTGGAGCCTACCAGGCTCCTCTGTCCATGGGGTTGCTAAGAGTCAGACACGACTGAGCAACTTCACTTTCACTTTTCACTTTCATGCATTGGAGGAGGAAATGGCAACCCACTCCAGTGTTCTTGCCTGGAGAATCCCACGGACGGGGTAGCCTGGTGGGCTGCCATCTATGGGGTCGCACAGAGTCGGACACGACTGAAGTTACTTAGCAACCAAGTCTATGCCCCAACCAGAAATGCTGAAGAAGCTGAAGTTGAACAGTTCTATGAAGACCTACAAGACCTTGTAGAACTAACACCCAAAAAAGATGTCGTTTTCATTATAGGGCACTGGATTGCAAAAGTAGGAAGTCAAGAGCTACCTGGAGTAACAGGTAAATTTGGCCTTGGAGTAAAAAATGAACCAGGGTGAAGGCTAATAAGAGTTTTGCCAAAAGAACGCACTGGTCATAGCAAATACCCTCTTCCAACAGCACAAGAGATGACTTTACACATGGACATCATCAGATGGTCAATACTGAAATCAGATTGATTATATTCTTTGCAGCCAAAGATGGAGAAGCTCTATACAGTCAGCAAAAACAAGGTTAAGAGCTGACTGTGGCTCAGATCATGAACTTCTTATTACTGAATTTGGACTTAAATTGAAGAAAGTAGGGAAAACCACTAGACCATTCAGATATGACCTAAATCAAATCCCTTACAATTGTACAGTGGAAGTGACAAATAGGTTCAAGGGATTGGATCTGACAGACAGAGTGCCTTAAGAACTATGGACAGAGGTTTGTGACATTGTACAGAATACAGTGATCAAGACCATCCCCAAGAAAAAGAAATGCAAAAAGGCAAAATGGTTGTCTGAGGAGGCCTTACAAATAGCTGTGAAAAGAAGAGAAGGAAAAGGCAAAGGAGAAAAGGAAAGATATACCCATTTGAATGCAGAGTTCCAAAGAATAGCAAGGATAGATAAGAAAGCCTTCCTCAGCGATCAATGCAAGGAAATAGAGGAAAACAACAGAATGGGAAAGACAAGAGATCTCTTCAAGAAAATCACAGACACCAAGGCAACATTTCATGCAAAGATGGGCATAATAAAGGACAGAAATGGTATGGACCTAACAGAAGCAGAAGATATTAAGAAGAGGTGGCAAGAATACACAGACGTATAAAAAAAAGATCTTCATGACCCAAATAACCAAGATGGTGTGATCACTCACCTAGAAACAAACATCCTGGAATGTGAAGTCAAGTGGGCCTTAGGAAGCATCACTACAAACATAGCTAGTGGAGGTGATGGAATTCCAATTGAGTTATTTCAAATCCTAAAAGATGATGCTGTGAAAGTGTTGCACTCAATATGCCAGCAAATTTGGAAAATTCAGCAGTGGCCACAGGACTGGAAAAGGTCAGCTTTCATGCCAATCCCAAAGAAAGGCAATGCCAAAAAAACGCTCAAACTACCGCACAACTGCACTCATCTCACATGCTAGCAAAGTAATGCTCAAAATCCTCCAAGCCAGGCTTTAAAGTATGTGGACCATGGACTTTCAGATGTTCAAGCTGGATTTAGAAAAGGCAGAGGAACCAGAGATCAAACTGCCAACATCCGTTGGATCATTGAAAAAGCAAGAGAGTTCCAGAAAAACATCTACTTCTGCTTTATTGACTATGCCAAAGCCTTTGACTGTGTGGATCACAACAAACTGTGGAAAATTCTTAAAGAGATTGGAATACAAGACCACCTGACCTGCCTCCTGAGAAATCTGTAGGCAGGTCAAGAAGCAACAGTTAGAACTGGACATGGAACAACAGACTGATTCCAAATTGGGAAAGGAGTACATCAAAGCTGTATACTGTTACTCTGCTTATTTAACTTATATGCACAGTACATCATGAGAAATGCTGGACTGGATGAAGTACAAGCTGGAATCAAGACTTCCAGGAGAACTATCAATAACCTCAGATACGCAAATGACACCACCCTTATGGCAGAAAGTGAAGAGAATTAAAGAGCCTCTTGATGAGGATGAAAGAGGAGCGTGAAAAAGTAGGCTTAAAACTCAACATTCAGAAAACTACGATCATGGCATCTGATCCCATCGCTTCATGGCAAATAGATGGGGAAACAACGGAAACAGTGACAGACTTTATTTTTGGGGGCTCCAAAATCACTGCAGATGGTTACTGTAGCCATGAAATTAAAAGATGCTTGCTCCTTGGAAGAAAAGTTATGACCAACCTAGAAAAAGTTATGACCAGCACATTAAATAGCAGAGACATCACTTTGCTGACAAAGGTCCACCTAGTCAAAGCTGTGGTTTTCCTAGTAGTCATGTATGGATGTGAGAGTTGGACTATAAAGAAAGCTGAGTGCCCAAGAATGCATGCTTTTGAACTGTGGTGTGGAGAAGACTCTTGAGAGTCCCTTGGACTGCAAGGAGATCAAACCAGTCCATCCTAAAGGAAATCAGTCCTGAATATTTATTGGAAGGACTGATGCTGAAGCTCCAATACTTTGGCCACCTCATGTGAAGAACTAACTCATTGCAAAAGACCCTGATGCTGGGAAAGATTGAAGGTAGGAGAAGGGGACGACAGAGGATGAAATGGTTTGGACGGCATCACCGACTCAAGGGACATGAGTTTGAATAAGCTTTGGGAGTTGGTGATGGATAGAGAAGCCTGGTGTGTTGCAGTCCGTGGGGTCGCAAAGAGTCAGACAGGACTGAGCAAAAACTGAACTGAACTGGATTTAATGTGAATAAAGTAAGATTTGAGGAGGAGTACTGAAGATGCTGTCTAGAATTCTGTGGGGGTTGGCTGAAGTTGCAGGGAGTAGTGTGGGTTAGGGAGGATATTTTAAGGGGAGGAAGGTGGGGGAATGTTGAGGAAGGTTTGGTAGCGGTGAAAGGAGAATGCCGAGGACTTGGAGGGTAAGGTAAATATCTGAGTCAGCTTGGGGGACTGATAGGTGCTAAAACAGAAGAGGACTGGAGACATGGGGAGTGGGGCTGAGGGTTCTGGCAGCAGCTGTGAAAAAGGTGGTGGTGGGAGAAGTTGAAGGATAGTAACTATCAGTGGTATGTATCAGAAACTTGCCGATCTATATTCTGTGCAGGAATTCGGGCGACACCCTAGCTGGCAGCCTAAGAGTAATGTTGGACATATGCAGGTTGTACACTTGTTCAGAGAGAAATGTGAGGGACGATTAGATATCTGATTGGAAGTTGTTTTTGGAGTCTGAGAAGAGTT
>SJYQ01023136.1:0-46348 GCA_006410935.1 Redunca redunca
AAATGTATGCTATTAATAACCTCAAATCTTTTTTAGAAACAGTTATAAGGAATTACTTTAGCACAGTTATAATTGAGTTTTTGCTTAGGGAAGTAAGCTTTTAGTAACAAAAAATTTTAATATAAATTTGAAAAAACATTATTGATTTTAAGTAATGTCTTACCTCTTTAAAATGAGGAACTGGACTCAAAGGTCAATACATTCTTTTTAAGTGGAAATCAGGAAGACTAGATGCATGTTAACTAAATCACTTTGCTGTACACCAGCACAACATTGTTAATCAGCTATAGTCCAATATAACATAAAAATAATGAAAATTTATAAAAAAGAAATTAGGAAAGTACAGTAGCCTGAGTCTGGGACTATGACACGTCTATGTTTGTGGGTATTAGAATGAATTTGGTTGCTGGTAACAGAAAACATAAGAGTGGCTTTAAGAACAGAGTGGGACAGTTGGCTACTCCAGGATTGTCCTAGTAACTCAGCCATGAGTTAGCATTGCTGGTTCTCGTGGCCTTTTTCTCTTGGATGCTGCAGGTGTTAAGCATCACATCCCTAAATAGCAGCACCCAGAACTGGAAGGAAAAGGATATGGAAAGTGTGGGAATGCAGGGAATAGGTCCCTTAAGCTGGAAAAGCAAGTGTGTGACAGTAGGGAATAAGATTTTCACAGTTAGCCTAGAACAGTTCTGATTCATCTCTCGGGACTGGGCACACTGCTGCTCCAAACAAAATCTGGGTTCTGTTAGCAAGAAAGCCTTAAGGAATGGCTGTTGGGTAGGCAACCAGCAGTATTTGTCACAATGTGATTACTTTCCTTCTAACTGTGCTATAGTCTACTGGTGGTGTGTGAGGCCTACACTCATTACAGTTATTCATGTGGCCCTGGTTTTCTGGCTTTAGTTTGTCCTGGGATCATTTTGACTAGTGAATTCTGGGCTGGAAAAGGGTGAGATGAGGCATAGTGTCTCTCTGGTGACTTGGGAATTGAGAATGTTTTTCCAGTGAAATACATTATGAATCTAGAAATGGGTATCAGGAAGAAGGCAATCTTTGCTTGACAGGTATTGCAAGTTTGTTTCCTTAATCATCATAACTGTGGTATGGTACTAATGTTTTCTCTCTACACTTTCTATCTAGCTACCTCTTAAAAACAAAAGCCATAGTAAATGCATCTGAGATGGATCTCCACATCGTCCCTCTACCAGAAAAGGTTGCAGAGGTAAATTTTCATCATGGTTGTGTGTTTTCTTTAATACAGTTCCTGATAATCTGTACCCATGAACTTAGGGATAGTGAAATGGTGGATACGCTAATAATTCTTTGTACTTGGTTTGGCATTCCTTATGGAATCTGTGATACAAAGCAAAATAGTGAAGCCGTATTGTCAGGTTTGGTTCAGGAGGAGGTGGAGAGCTGCTGAGCTCCACATTCCTATTCTTTCTTTCTGTGCTGGGTATGGACTATCATCCTTCATAAATCTGACCTCTTTGCAAGTACCTTATGCTTAAGTATCTCGGAGGAAAGAGTGTTGAAAACTGTTATTAAGGATTCTTATTTAAATGGGTTTTACTAGTGTTTGATGGTTTTGAGTTGAAAAAAGCAGGTTTGTTTTGGTAGCTTGCTGACTCATTCTAAATAGAAATTTGGCTATTATTTTACTACCCTCAGAAGAACAGCCTTAGAATTTACTGTTGGTTTTGTTTTTAGCACTCTTAATAGTTTATTCCTTGGTAATTATACATTTAGTAACCAGGGCATTTATTTTTCAGAGTTTAAGTACTTTTTAGGATAGGAGAACAGTGTTTTTTTTTTTCTTTTTTGCACAGTTAATTAAGCTTATGAAACCATGTTCTAATCCAGGAATTAGCAAACTTTTCTGTAAAAGAGCAGATGAGAAATATCTTGATGACAAATATCTTAAGCTCAACCATGAAGTCTCTGCTTTTCAATTCTGCTATTGTAGTGCAAAAGCAGCCATAGACAATATATAAAATATGGATATAGTTTTCTTGGAATAAAACTTTATTAAAACAGATGGGCAGCAGGTTACCCCACAGTCCATAGTTTGCCAAACCTTGTTCTGAGCAACTAAGTTGGTGAGCAGGATCAGTAAACACTGTAATTAGAACTAATCTGTGTGGGAGAGAACTTCTGAAATGGCCTGAGTAACTCCATGGACCCCCCCCAACAACAACAAAACTGCCATAATTAAAGCAAATGACAAAGAAAATAGCTACCTTAAGTCTGTGGACATTTTCTTCAAGGAATAAAGCAAATGAAGAGATATTCAACAAAGTCTACAAAACCTTGGTAAGAGCAGTGAAAGCCTGCTCCCTCCCTCTCTCCCCTACACCTCCAGCTCAGAGGGAGGGAGACTTCATCTGGGCAGATATAGCCAAGAACACAGGGATCCTTTTCCCCTAGCTCTCAGCTTCGGGCTGTGGTATCTTCCCAGGAGGGGCAGGCTAGCTATCAGCATTTTTCATTAGAAGCTCTATTCTAGGCAAGAACAGGCATCTGTAGTCTGCAAGTTCTGCCAAAGCCACAGTAGGCTAAAAGTGCTAGCCTACTGAGTCCCTTGCCCCAGCTTGCTTGTAAGGCAGACACTTCATGCTGACAGAGGCAAGCAGAAAAGACCAGAAGCTACCTCCATCCAGGACCCTGCTGGTAAAGCAGAGGTGGTGTTCTGAGAGACACTATCTCCACCCCAGCTTGAGAGCCCATATTAAAAGGCAGATTATTTAAAAAAAAAAAGGGGGTGGGGGCGGAGCTGTGAATCTCTTCTAGAGATTTAACTTGATTTGGAAGAGTATGGACATATTCAAATCTAAGGATGCTGCCCAAAACAATGGAGATTTTGTTGGTGAGCAATTAAGAAGACTGGTAGTCTATGTGAACAAAAAGCTAAACCTTAGACAAGTTAGAAATTTATAAGAGGCTTAGGGAAACAGACAGCTAAGAAGAGCCCTCTGGGGTTAGAACAAAAGAAGACTTAAAGACTACCCATACAAATGGGCTTGATTTTAATTGGATTAGCTATGGAGCAATTTATGTCCCAGGGCACTGTCAAAATAGATCAGTCTTGTCCCGCTCCACTGTAGCCCGCCAGGCTCCACTGTCCATGAGATTCTCCAGGCAAGAATACTGGAGTGGGTTGCCATTCCCTTCTCCAGGGGATCTTCCCAACCAAGGGATCAAACCCACATCTGCATCGCAGGTGGATTCTTTACCCAGGGAGCCATCTGGGTGGAGGTAGGCAGGTGTTTAATATCCCAAGTTGCTATAATATATTATCTGAAATGTTTGTTTTTCGGGACTTCCCTGGTGTTTCAGTTAAGAATCTGCCTGCCAATGCAGGGGATGTGGGTTAGATCCCTGGTTTGGGAAGATCCCACATGCTGCAAGGCAGCTAGGCCCATGTGCCACAACTCCTGAAGCCCAAGCACTCTAGAGCCTGTGCACACCTACTGAAGTCTGCATGCTGGAGCTCTGCAAGAAGAGAAGCCACAGCAATGAGAAGCCCACACACCACCACTGGCTCACTGCAACTAGAGAAAGCCTCCCTGTGGCAACAAAGACCCAGACAGCCAAAAATAAAAATGTCTGGTTTTCAATAAAATATCGAGATGTGCAAAAAAAAAGTATGACCCATACTCAGGATAAAATACAGGCATCAAAAACTGTTTGAAAAGGCCCAGATGTTGAGACTTCGCAAACGAAGCCTTCAAAGCAGCAATTAAAAATATGTTGTTGTTTTTAGTTGCTAGGTTGTGTCCACTCTTTTGTGACCCCATGGATTCTAGCCCACCAGGTTCCTCTGTCCATGAGATTTCCCTGGCAAGAATCAGTATTCTGGAGTGGTTCACCATTTCTTTCTCCAGGGGATCGTATTGGCAGGTGGATTCTTTGCCACTGAGCCAGGGAAGCCCTAAAAATATGTGCAAAAGGCTAAAGGAAACCATGCTTAAAAGAAGTAAAGGAAGGTATGGGGCTTCCCTGGTGGCTCAGTGGTGAGGAATCTGCCTGCCAGTGCAGGAGACGCAGGTTCAGTCCCTGGTCTGGGAAGATTTCACATGCTGTGGAGCAACTTAGCTTGTGCGCCACAACTACTGAGCCTATGTGCCGAAACTACTGAAGCCTGTGCACCCTAGAGCCCATGCTCTGCAATAAAAGAAGCCGCCACAATGAGAAACCTGTGTACTGCAACTGAAAGTAGCCCCTGCTCTCCAGAACTAGAGGAAAGACCGTGCAGCAAGAAGACCCAGCACAGCCAAAAATAAATAAATAAAATTTTTTTAAAAGTAAAGGAAGGTCTGATGAGTGTCTCATTAAATAGAGGATGTTCCTAAAGAGAGAAAAAAGAAGAAAACCTAAATGGAAATCCTGGAATTGTAAAGTGCAACAAATAACTGAAATGAAAATTTCAGTAGAGAGGCTCAACAACACATTTGAGTTGACTAGAGAATCAGCAAACTTGGAGACAGATTGATGAGATTTGCAATCTGGAGAGGAGAGAAAAAAAAATGAAGGAAAAGAGACTAGCTTAAGAGATTTGTTGGATACCATAGTTCAGTTCAGTTCAGTCCCTCAGTCGTGTCCGACTCTTTGCGACCCCATGAATTGCAGCACGCCAGGCCTCCCTGTCCATCACCAACTCCCGGAGTTCACTCAGACTCACATCCATCGAGTCCGTGATGCCATCCAGCCATCTCATCCTCTGTCATCCCCTTCTCCTCCTGCCCTCAATCTCTCCNTCTGCTTTGAATATGCTATCTAGGTTGGTCATAACTTTTCTTCCAAGGAGTAAGCGTGTTTTAATTTCATGGCTGCAGTCACCATCTGCAGTGATTTTGGAGCCCAAAAAAAATAAAGTCTGACACTGTTTGCACTGTTTCCCCATCTATTTCCTATGAAGTGATGGGACTGGATGCCATGATCTTCCTTTTCTGAATGTTGAGCTTTAGGCCAACTTTTTCACTGTCCACTTTCACTTTCATCAAGAGGCTTTTTAGTTCCTCTTCACTTTCTGCCATAAGGGTGGTATCATCTGCATATCTGAGGTTATTGGTATTTCTCCCGGCAATCTTGATTCCAGCTTGTGTTTCTTCCAGTCCAGCGTTTCTCATGATGTACTCTGCATAGAAGTTAAATAAGCAAGGTGACAATATACAGCCTTGACGTACCCCTTTTCCTATTTGGAACCAGTCTGTTCCCTGTCCAGTTCTAACTGTTTCTTCCTGATCTGCCTACAGATTTCTCAAGAGGCAGGTCAGGTGGTCTGGTATGCCCATCTCTTTCAGAATTTTCCACAGTTTATTTTGATCCACATACCATAAAGCATGCCTAAATATGCTTCGGTAATGGGAGTACAAAAGGGAGAGGAAAAAGAAAAAATGTTCAAGGAAATAATGGTTAAAAACTTCCTGAATTTGATGAAAAACAATTTACATGTTTAAGACCTTGATAAGCCTCATTTATCAGGTAAGATAAATGCAGAGAGAACTATACCCAACACACAGCAAAAATGTTGAACACTAAAGACTGAAAAAAAAAAAAAATCTTGAAAGTAACAAAAATGATTCATAATGTCCAAGGGCACCCAAATAAGATTGATGGACTCTACAGTGACCTGCTTAAGCAAAACTTCCCGATATATTTTGAATATTCTTGTATCTTGAATCATAAAAAGTAGATTTGTGCTATGTCAGAAATAAGTTGGGTGTTGCTTTTTTTTTTAACTAAGACTTATCCCTGGTAACTTCATGCAACTGAGTAACACCACTAAGTTTGGTTTTAGATATGGCTATTCTAAGCTGGAAAAAACAAAACAAAACTATTGAAAATCATCTACCAGAAACATCTGTGCTAAACCTGACACTCAGAGCTACCTTTGAAGACCACTAGCAATTAAAGACAGACATATGTTACTGTAAACAAGAATTTAAAAAATTCTTGCTGCTGCTGGAATAAAGAGGGAAAGACTCATTAATGCTTCTGTCTTCACAAGCTTTCTGATTGCACTTTATTCTTGTCTTCCCAAGTTTCAGAGTTAACACTAACCTGGTGATAAGGGCTAGGAAAGAAGGAGACCAGAAGTAGCAATGCTCAGCATCGGTGACTGGTCTTTTTTCACAGGAAAATTTGTATCTGTCACCTTACTGTGCTCTAGGTTTGTATAAAGTTCTTTCATAATAGAACAAATGTACTTATGAAATGTGTTGTAATATTAGTAGCTCCCAATCACTAGTTTTAATCTGAGTGGCTTCTAGAATCAGATTGAAAGTTAAATTTAAGATGCCCTGATATCTATATTTCTCTTCCCAGCTGAAAGAGAAGATAATCTTAACACATACTCGCTTAAATTCACTCATGGAAATTCTGAAGAAAGTGCCTCCTGACCAGTCCAAGCAAACAAAGTAATTCAGAATCAGAGGTTGAGTGTCAGAAGCAGGCCTTATTGCTGTCTTCAACAACAGGTGCTGTTTAATCACTTCTCAATAAACATCAGCTTCAAGAATGGATAGGAAATGTGGTTTATTATGTTTACCTCTAGACTGATTTTCCAAGTGATTTGTGAAGCTGTTTCTAGAAGATGAGAAACAGGAGACTTCTGTCCAGGTTTCATAGCTATTTGTCTTATTTTGGCTTCTTATCAATTTTATAATATTTATTTTTGAAAACATTCTGATGGCAAATTTAAGAATTAAGAGCCAATGTCCCATGAATGCTCTGATCTAAAGATGTATGAGTGGCCTGAAAATAGAGTTGTACTTCTGTTAATTAACTATTATTCCTACATGGAGCAATTGTCATATGAATACTGAGAAATCATTTTTTTCTTACATGAGATACAGGTACATACATAATTCTGTAGGTAATGTTCAACAAGTTAACTCCATAATACATATTTATCTTTACCTTTTCAGTTGTAAACTGAAAAGGAATAGTAATAGGATAGTAATGAAAGGAATGATAAAAACACCAAATATTCACCAAATGCTGTTTTCTCATTATTTTGCTTTATATAGCACTGTGGTTCAATAGCTTATCATATTATTCATTTAATAAATAGCTAGCTGCTAGAAATAAGCGAAAACTGCTATTCTGTATCTTCAGAGCTTATAATCTAGTTAGAGATGGACATTCAAATAACCACATGAAGGCATTTAAAATTACAACTATAGTAAGGGTTTTGAAGAAAAGGGACATAGAAAAATAAACATATAGCAGATACCTGACCTGGTTCCGGGGTCAGGGAACGTCTTTCTGTTGAAGTGTTTCAGCAGTGGTCTGAAAGATGCAGTTCAGTTCAGTTGCTCAGTTGTGTCTGACTCTTTGCGACCCCATGAACTGCAGCATGCCAGGCCACCCTGTCCATCACCAACTCCCGGAGTTCACTCAAACTAGCTGGAGTTTCAGCTTTAGCGTCATTCCTTCCAAAGAAATCCCAGGGCTGATCTCCTTCAGAATGGACTGGTTGGATCTCCTTGCAGTCCAAAGGACTCTCAAGAGTCTTCTCCAACACCACAGTTCAAAAGCATCAATTCTTCGGCGCTCAGCTTTCTTCACAGTCCAACTCTCACATCCATACATGACCACTGGAAAAACCATAGCCTTTACTAGGCGGACCTTTGTTGGCAAAGGACTGTCTCTGCTTTTGAATATGCTATCTAGGTTAGTCATAACTTTTCTGAAAGATTAGTAGGAGTTAATAAGCTGATAGAGGGAACAGCTTATGTGAGGGCCCAGTGAGGCCTCTAAAAAGCCATGTAGGAGTTGTAATAGTGTCCAGAAACCAGAGGCTGCAAAGCCATGTTGGCCTCCTGAAGGATATTTGTTTTTATCCCAACAACAATGAAAAGCTCTTGGAAGAATTTTAAAGGATGACCTATGACAGGATCAAATTTTCTTTTTCAGAGTCTCATTGTGTTGTCCTGTGAGCAATGGGTGAGAGGGGGGCAAGCAGACCCAGAGGGGCTGGCACTAGTAGTCAGATGATACAGCCAAGGGTGGCGCACAGACAGGGTAACATAGTTCTTTCCCTTTTTGACTGCATAAAGGGTATTTTCCTTTAAAAATATTTGAGAAAGAAAATTCCGACTTGCTTTATGCTTTACAGTTTGCAAAATTTGGTTAAGTAAGGAGGAAGCCTCTGGCAACAAACAGTACCAGAAAAGCTCTATTCCTGAAGAATGAGACAGAATAATAGTCTCTACTGAGTCATCCTGGGGTTTGTACTGTGTATGGTATGTCTACCTCAACATATTTTATCTAAATTAAGCTTGTCTTATGTAGCTATTTTAACTTTGGATTTGCTGTTTTTGGTAAACTTTCAATGGAAAATTAAATGCTTAGACTTGACATCTAATCAAGATGGCTGACTTTAAATTTTTTTCCCAAATACAAATCACATTTACTCTAGAATCAAAGTCAGATATAGTAGATGTGTGTCAAAGTAAAGGGTAAAGTACACTCTTCCTTTATTTTTGAGAGGAACAGTAGAGCAATCTGGGAGCCAAATTATTTGGATTCAAATTGTGGCTTGGGTACTTATTAGCCATGAACTTGAAGAATTAAACTCTTCTTTTAAAATAGGGGTTAAAAGCTAACTAGGGCTACAGTGAGGATTAAATTAGTTAGTGAATACCTCTAATGTTATTAAGAATAGTGCTTAATAGTAAATGCTCAATAATGCTAATTATAACTTTAATTCATGTGGACAGACATAATAGGCAGTAATATTTTTCACATTATTCTGCAACCTGCTTCTTGTATAGCACATCACAGCTTTCTATACCAGGCCTCACCAATTACTTAACACTTATGATTCAGTCATATGAATGCATCAGAATTTAACCATTCCTATACTGGACCCTCGCACACGTCTTTGCATATCTGTCCAGGTATTTCTGTAGGAGTGATTCCTAAAGTGGAACAGAGTCAAAGGGCATGTTCATTTATAATTTTGGTATATGCCTTTTATAAATGTTGTATTAACTGACACTCACAAATGACTGACTTTTAAACAAGCCTTAGTGGTATAAGAGCTCCTCTGGGAAGTCTAATATCAATGACTGGCTGATATTAACAGACTCTGTAAAGATATCATTTAGCATTGTATATGTGTTGAATAAAAGTATTTTCAAAATTCCATGTACTTAAGACTTCCCTGGTGGTCCAGTGGTCATGACTCTGCTTCCACTGTGAGGGACATGGGTTCAACCCCTGGTTGGGGAACTAAGATCCCACATGCCATGTGGTGCACCCAAAAAGTAAAAAAAAAAAAAATCCATGTACTTATAAGAACAAAAAAATTGCATATTGGAGGTTTCCAAGTTGTACATTTTCAAGCTCCTCAATTAATGGCAGAAATCATCTCAATTTTTGTTAATTCCACCCTCTAGCACAGGACCTGGGAATAGAATGTATCACTGTGTTAAATGAAGTCTCAGAAATCAAAGGAAGGAACTACATTAGTTGTCACATCACAAAACCCACATAGCTTGTTCTTTGTTAACAGCCAAATCTCAAGGAAGCTTGTAACATCTACTTTCTAAAATGTGAAATAACTCCTTTCCCCTAAACCTACAAGGTATCTTAAGTGTTAAAACCTCTTTAGTTATTTAACTTTTTAAAGTTAAATATAAAAGCATCTTAAATGTTTTATATATTTCAGATAGGATGGATTATCTGCAATAATTTTATCATTACTGAACTTAGCTCACTTATTTTCTTACCAGAAACTACATATTTGCTCCTAGACCTAGCATAAAGTTGGCCCTAAATTTAGGTTAAAAAAGGGGATGGCATAAGGGCATACATTAAATGTGGTGCCTCTTTATTCATATGGTTACCTGTTTTTTCCTTGAACTACACCAGAAACTGCTACAACTTGATATCAAGAAACCCAGGTCCTTTGTTTTCTCTGACATCTGGAGCCTACCTCAGCACAGGTCTGTGAATAGGCTCCTTCTTCAATCTCCATATTTACTGCATTATTACAATTACCCATTCCAAATAATAACACAGTAGAAGTTCAGTGCATTCTCAGCCCATGCTGCTTTATTGCCAAAATATATATGTACACAGGTGCAGAGTTTCTAAATCTTACAGCAGCTCCTTTTTACAGCAAAGAATAAAATTTCATCTACAATCCCAAAGATGCATAGATTAGAAAGTAAGTGGCCTTTTGTAAAACTCCAAACAGTCAATGAAAGTCTTTTAACATTATCTTATATACCATGGGAAGAAGATGCTGAACAGTAAAAACAAGCTACTGAAGTAAGTCTATGTGAAGGTTATTCTAATATGAATCTTTTAAAATTACCAGTGATAGGTGGTTTTAAGGTAAGGGTGAAAACATTATTGTTGCTTAAGGACTGATGATAATTTATTGCCAGAATACTTATCCCTGGGAGAAAAACATTTTAATCTATGGTGTGGCATACCATCACCAAAGGAGACAAAATCTTTTGAAAATTCTAACCTTAACATATCTATTCTGACTTAAAGGTTTACAAGTATGAGTTCCTGGAGAAATCTGCGATGTTTGGATTTCTAATATTAACATTTTAATATGCCCTAGTGGAATAATGGAAACAGAGATTAGAGAAACTCTGTCCTTCAATCTTTACTGGTTTGTTTGGCAGACATGTTATCATTAAGTACCAAAGAGAAAATTTACATATGGGATATGACATTTCACTTCCTGAACTGAGTGAAGTGACTATTAGTAATTCAATTTTTAACTACTGGAAAGTTATCCAAAGGTATTTGGAATCAAATCCCACAGCCAAGATTAAAGTCAGGTTGAAATAATTTTGGAAAAAGTATTTTTCAATCACAGAATGTGAAACTGGATGGTGCCTAGTGAAAACCAGTCTAATCCTGAATTCTCTTCTACTTAGGCCTCTTTCAGATACAATGAATCCCATTTGTACATTCATCATGATCACATGTTCTTACATGGGTTATTTCAAAATCAGAAATAATCTCAAAAAATAGTAAGCTATCACAATAAACTGGTCTATTTTCTACATCAAGAAAATAAATGACACAGTTTTTCTTCAAAATGGGAAAAGCTGCTCCCTTTTACCTGGCATAAAAAACTTTAAGCAACAAATTATGAAGTCTAACCAAAACATTAAGGGTAAAACTCTGGCTATAAAACTTTTCTTTGAAAATCTGAATACAAGAACAACAGAGAAACCAAACTACAGATGTGTGAGTATTTTAAGGACTATTTCCATAAAATGTAAAGGGCTCCTTTGCTGGAAGGAACTCTTATAGCTGGTTAATAGCAGTACCATCCAAAGAGCTGCCCAGTTACCTGAAAATCCTGGAACATATGAAATACGTGCATTATTGTCTCTCTTCACTTTCAAGATTCTAGTCTTAAAGAGATCCAAAGTTAAGCCACATAAACTTTATCAGACAAATCCCATTCCTGGTTACATCTTCCACACTGGCAATCCATACCCTTTCTGAAACTCTGCACTTGATTATTACAGCCACAACAGCTTTTTATTCAACATGCTTAGTTTGTGCTTTTTGTTTTTAAACATGCTTGGGGACTAATGGAACCAGGCAAGAGGTTAGAGGGTGAGCACTGTTATGCTCTATTCTTGACAGTCTGAATGTCTTGTGGTTGCCCCTGTTCTAGCTCCCATTTTCAACGGAAGAGTCTTTACTTAGAAAATGAAAACTAATGATCCAAACAATAAATTCAAGATAGTGGTTTAAGTCTCTATTGCTTCATTACTAATAAATGGATATATATAATTACTAGTAACCACATTAACACTGTACATTTTCAACCATGCATTAGGAATATTATACTCTTAAGAGTTATGGGCCTGCCACTATTGCTTGTACTTTCATCCAGACCCAGTTTTAATAAACATGCAGAGTAAACTCTCTGACTAAGAGGAATTAGGGGAAATTACAAGGATACATGCAGTTTCCACTGAAAACAGAGGTTAATAAAGTGATTGCTTAGAAATGCAGGCAGCTGCTCCACATCTATCACAATGCTGCTTCAGAACAGAGGTACCAAAGTCACACACAAAAAGGTTAAAATCAGGACCCTATTCAGTTATAAAAGGCTTAATTGAAAATTCTGGTCCTTTCGGGTAGAGAATAATGTAAAAATTTGGGAAAAAGAGTACTGACAGATGTCCTCTGGAGCAGTTAAGTTTTCTTGGCCATTTACTGACAGTGATGGCATAGAAGAGCATACATAGGTGGTATAGACGGTGAAAATGCTCTTAGGCAGAATGGTTTCTGATTCACATTAATGAGCATACCTGCACAGCTCCCTGGGGAAAAGGAGTTTATGAACAGCAGAGCTAATACAATGTAAACTCAAAAATCAATGCCCTGAAGTTTAGCATAGCCCTCTGCTTTTGAAAACTGTTGGCCAAGGAATCCTTCCAAACATGGTATAATTAACAGCCAAGCAATGTTCTGAATAAACTAGAAGCAATTTGCTTGTACCAGCAGCACCATGAGAATGTAAACTCCTGGAGGCCAAGGGTCTCTTCATATTTTGCATATCACAGGTTCATAAAGAGTAAACATGGGATCACAATATTGAAAAATAATCAACCACACTTTGAGACCACAAACACTTAAGAGCACATTTGAGCATTTAGAAGTATTATGTGGCTGTTGAGGGCAATCTTGAATTGTTCTAAGTAACTGAACTGTTGACATCACTGTAATATGCAGTGGTGTCCTCATGATTGTGCAGATGTCTGAATATTGCTTGGTTATTCCAATGCCTCAAACACCAACTGAAGGCATAGGACATATCAAGAGGAGCTATCATCATTTAATAATATAGACTTTTTTCTATCCTTTGGAGTTGCCATTTAAGAATTTAGTATTCAAGAGGCACTATTTTCTTAGATCTACTCTACTTATCTTTCAGCTTTCCCCCCTGGGAAACAAGGGAACACACTCTTTTTGGGAATCTTCAAGGTACTAAATGGCCAAGATGAACATGAGGTAAAAGTAGTCGCCCTTGTTCCACCATTACATCCAGATGTGAGAGCTGTGTTCTTCTTCAGATCAAGAAACTAGTTTGCTGGGTTCCTGTTAAAATAAGCTGTCATAGACCACAGGCCTTGGCACATCTACATTAGATGATGTACTGTCTGGCCATTCCTTTCAATCCTCTTGCTTAACACCTTGAAATCCTAACTCCCCTATACTAATAGGCATGAGGAAAAGCCAGTTATCCAAGCTCTTGGTTTGTTTTTTAAACCATAAATATATACACACAACAAACTTCTCTTTAAAAAATGTACCCAGGAAACTAATGGAGAAAGATGAGGTGACAAAGCAAAATGTATGCCATTTTATAAATGGCCTGTTGCTAAAAGAGACGTCATGAGCAAAACCCCACACGATGCGCTTCGGTGGGGATACGTCAGCAGGAGTATGTTTCCAGGTTAAGCATCAGATAAGGTTAATTTAACGAGGCTCTAAAGAATCTCTGCTCTAGCAACCAAGTAAAGTATTTAAACTTTGACTTACACAAAAGTTGCTATTTCTCACATCATAATATATTCATGCACGTTCATAGTTTTTTTAAGTACCTTTATACACTCTTTATCTAAAACATCTTTTTCCTTTCATGGAATTCTGTTGATCGCAGTCTCAAATTCAAGTAGTAGTCTATTGTACAATCTTGCTAATGCAACTTATTATACATGCAAAACTGTTATTGCTACTGAAATTCTACCTCTTGAAAATTATGAGCTTGTTGTATGGCTTTTTTTTGCAATAGGAAATATCCTTTCCTATATACTCTGCTATTTTGCATTCATTACCTTTTCAGAGGTATTTTAAAAAACGTTTAAATGCTTTTCAGAAGTGGATTCTCCCAGGCACTAAACTACTTGAACCAAGAGTACAACCACTTTAAGTACAATCTAAGAATCTAAACCTGGGTCCCTGGAGATCTGCTGCCCAAGAGTCGATTTGTTTAAGCCTGCTTCTGCACGTGTCACACCACATTAAAAATGTTTTGCATTTCTTGTCATACTAACTGTAGAATCTGTGTCTATCCTGAACTCTCCTGAGATCTAAAAACCACCCCAGAAAACTGCCATTTCCAAGTTCTCAAGAAAGCTTTTAGAGGTAGTAATTTCTTTTCTACAGAAAGCTATGCTTTCAGAACAAAACAAACTTTTATTTCTACGAGGAAAGCAGAAAAAAGTGAAAGCTGTCTTAGGCAATCACCATAACCAAGCAGAGAGTTAACACATGGCAGCCTAGGTAGGCTCCATTTAGCTTCATTTCCAATTCTCACGGAAAGGTCTGGAATCCCATCCATACACAATTCAGCAGATTTATAAACAGGAAAAACCCATGAGAAATTCATCTAGGACACTGTGAACTACTGATCAGTGCTGTTCTGTTAACACGTAGCATAGTGTAGATGGAAGCATTAATGGCCTGCACATCAGAAAAACAGTCACTTGAGCAATAAACAGAATCTTGGTAACATGCAAAATATAAAATAATCTGATGCAAAAGAAGTGGGGAAACAACAAACCTACCAGACATACAATGTGAAAACAGTGTAAGAACAATCTCACTTCAAACTTAAGAGAGCAAAGCCGAATCATGAAATAGGGTCTTGTTTTGATGTAAGGTTTCATAAAGACACAAAGGCAACTGCTTTCCAGCTACCTCATGGAAAGCTTAACTATCCTCAAAGACAGTATCTCATGTTGTGACCCCACATTTCTATTCCTAAATGAGTACTTTTGGCTTTAATCTCTTTTTCCCCAGGGAGAATATCACAGATTCAGATATTTATGAAAAAAACAAAAGGTCTAGATTTCCCAATCTTTTTACACTATTAGTTATTTTCTGTAATTCATCCTGAAGTTTAAAGTATTACTAAGCTCATGCACTAACCCCTAACATGGCACTACAATATGCTACCAAGCACTAATGCTTACAAAACTATACACATCTCAAAATGGAAGACATTGGTGATTTTGTTGTTCTTAAACAACTTGTAACATTTGTCCACAAGTATTTAGAAAAAAAATATACATATATATATTTCTATTGCACATATCCCGTTTTTGTTCAACTTTTTAAAAGAAAAAATGCCAGCTAACATGGATAAGCAAAGTAAAGGGAAGTAGGCACAGCTACAGAAGGAGGCATAGTCCTGCCTAAAATTATAGCTTTTGCCATCATGAAGTGGAACAAAATACATCAGGGAAAACAATGTGGATGCAGTAAGTAAACACTGGGCAAGTACAACTGGAATATACCCATTTTGTTAAATGCCATCAGATGAAAATCATGGAAGATGCAGAAACAATTTGAAAGAAAGCATTCAGCAGTGGTCTCTTAGCTGTGAAATGAAAATATGTAAAGCAACTTGAGAAGATGAGTCTGATACACACACATATTTAAACAAGTGGGAAAGAGACAGTTTCACTGGTGCTGCTGGTACACGTCTCTCCTATACCCTGCCAGAAGATTCTTGCCAAAAAAAAGGGGGAGAAGATGGGTTTAACAAACAAATGTTGATATTTTCAACATACCAACGGGACTCATATAGGCAGGTTCCATTCCTAAAGCATTCCTACACTGTTTTTAACAATTCCAAAATACTGAGAGAAAACATTAGGAAATGGCTGAGAGAAAAATTTAAGTTACCTTTATCCAAGCTACTTTGACTATGCTTTACCACTGAGTAATTGCTCACAATGAAAGGAAATTACATTTTATCTATATCATGTAATTATTTTGCCAAAATGTTTTATGTCAATGCAAACTAGCTGACCAATTTAACTAATGATTAAGAATGCTCAATTATTTTCCACTTTTGGCTATTTCTATCACTCTCAAATTCTGATAAATCTTTCCAAAGATTTCAGCAGCACAGCACGTATGGCCCTGGGCAAACATTCTGTACATCACAGAGGTGATCTAAGATGATTTGATCTTAATTTCATCAAAGCAGCTTTAAATTCTTTACTCACAGACTTATTATAAAAGGCTTCCTTCTTATGTAAAGACCTGGAAATTCATACAATGGTCCTCTGTTGATTTGGAAGCAAGGACAGCTTTACCCTATAGACTGTTAATCAAATAATATATGTTTTAACAGAAAGGAAGTGCATTACTTTTCTTACTGGAATTATCTTTCCTGTTTGAGAGGTCCCCCCCCGCCTTTTTCACACTCTGAATTTTTCTAAATCTACAAGGAACCAATCACGTTTGGGTACATTTCTTCTGAGGTCCATTCTCTGATGAGAAAGTTCAGTTCCAACTGGAGAAAGTTACCTGAGTCCAAGCCTTTTCAGTCAAACATTACACCTATTGCCTAGAAAAGCAAATAGCCAAGAACCCATCTTGGGTCAAAGGAAAAAAGTTATTTATGCTTTTACAAAAAAACAGAGCTGTAAGAATGTGAAATGCCATAAACTCAGAGCTGCATAAAGCATTTTCACTTATTTTTCCTAGGGGAAAGGAGTAATACGGAAACTTTCCTCCTTTTTTCCTCTACTCCTCTATGTCCACAGCTGAGGCAGGTCATACTGTAGGGTCCATCACATCCCCTGAACAGAAAATCCACTTATGCCACTTTTCTTCCAGCCTTAGCAGCATGTAAAATCAAGTCTCAAGCGCTATATAAGACTCCACAAAAAAGAATGAAACACTTTGTAATACAGTAGGTCTCTCATGCTACAGAGGTGAAGAGGGTTCCATCACTGGAGTCAAAACTTGTTTCCTTTTACCAATCTTTCACTAAACCCAAGCATGCATTCATAAGGTTAGCATCTGCACAATGTGGTCATTCCTTAGGTGAATGAAAAAACATTTAAAAATACCAAATATCCAAAGATTTCTGAGAATGAAGTCAACCACAGCTTCCTTCTCCAGGAGAAAAATTCCTCTTATCATCCCAAACTGTGGACTTACATATGTAAAAATAGCTATTTATAGGTTTGTGATGGTTTATTCACATATGGAAGTAACCTTGTGATATCTTGTCTTTTTACTTCTTTATCACATCAAGGGTTTTATTGCAAATTGGGACCTTTGTTCTTATCTAGTAGATCCAAGTCAAAGGATAAGCCAGGATTTAGATACATATGTAAGCCATCTCTTTAAGCATCTCTTTCATTTCAAATTAGAACATATATCTGGAATTTACTGTTTCAAGTCTTAACTGTGCTTATGATAGTGATTAAAACTGGAAGACGTTAAAAAAAAAAACCCTGATGTGATACAGAAACCTGCTATTTATGTTCAGTCTTCTTGTTTAGAACAAAAGGTAAAGAATTCACAAATATCACCATCAACACATCTGCTTCAAACCAGACATCAACCTTCAGCTTTTGAAATAATTTTTGTGATTCAGCTGCTCCTCTCTTCCAGGAGAACCTGGTGGAATGACTGTGCCCAGGGCTTCTCTGTGCTGAATCTGAGTGGGAACAAAAAGAAGAGCAGCCTTTCCAGTGCAAGTCACGGAGGCAACGTGTAGAGAAGAGACATCCACATTTCAATAGGGAAGGTGACCAGATAAGAGAAGCAGGACTATCCCACTCCAGGAGACAATGTAGAAGTACCTGGAAATACAAAATAAATTTAAAAACAGAAGGATTAAGATAGGTATTTCTACAGGAACTTACTTTTTAAAAGTAATATTTAAAAACACAGAAAAAAAACCCTGCTTGGATTGCATATTGTTTAAAAGAAAATATCCAACCATACCACCAAATTCAGTATTATCAGAAAAGCAGAAGCAATAGCCAGAAAAAATATCTAAGTATACACAAAAAGTTACATTTACATAAAAACTAGTATTATATAAAATGAGAGATACATGTCAATTTCATGTTCTACAAATCAGTAATATATTCTAAGCTTTTATAGCCACGAAATGATTCTATGTAAAACATCTGTGTTTAAAAGCAGTACTGTACTTCAAAGGTGTGTTTAAATACTTAACAGGCAAAACCATGTGTATCATCTTACTCAGAATTATCTTCAACTACCTAAGACTAAGAGTGAACAATAAAAAGTTTGTAAACTAACCACAGGTAAAACAGTATGTACTGTACCATGATCACCCAATGCAAGCATGTAAAAACATCAGCAGTTCATTGCTATTGAACATAACACTTAAATTGTAAATATTTGCAAAAGTAATTCAGACAAAAAAGGACAAATACTGTATAAAGTCCACTTACATGAAGTACCTAGATGAGGCAAATTCAGAGAAAGAAAGTGGAATAGAGGTTACTACTATAACTACTATTTTATATATATATAATATATGTATAACTACTATAGCTACTAACTAGGTTACTATTATAACTACAACTATACACTGTGATCTATAAAACTTACACATACATTCTGTAAAGTTGGTGCCTTACTAGGCATTTCTGGGTCCCTAAACTCACTTGTTTACTGCTGCTGATGATACAGGGAAAAAAGTAATTTACTTTTCATTTATAAAAGTAAATTTTTTATATTAAAAAATTTGACTTAAGAGAATGAAAAGATAAAACAGGAATTTTCAGTGTAGCTCTTGTGCCAGCTGGATCTGAGTCAAATGACTTTATGTAGTAGTCAGCTTCTAAAGTGGTCCTCCCTTATTACTGCCCCTGGTATTCAACCCCTTTAATAATCTGTTCTAAAAATGAATCAAGGTTGATCTATGTAACCACTGTATAATAAAAAATTTTGACTGCCCCCTGTCCCTAGAGGGAGACTACAAATCTCTGGAATTTACAGTAAATGAACCTGTGGAAATTAAACAACATACTCCGACACAACCAACAGGTCAATGGAGAAATCACGAGGGAACTTTGACAATATCTTGAGGCAAGAACTTCCCTGGTGGTCCAGTGATTAAGAATCCACCTTCCAATGGAGGGTACATGGGTTCGATCCCTGGCCATGGAACTAAGATGTCACATGGCAACTAAGCCTGTATGTTGCAATGAAGACACAGTGCAGTCAAAAAAGAAAAGTCTTGAGACAAAAGAAAACAAACACAACATACCAAAACTTACAGGATGCAGCAAAAGCAGTGCTGAGAGAGAAATTTATAGTTGTAAATGGATAAATTGAAAAAGAAGGGTTATCAAATCTACAACCTGACTTTATACATTAAGGAACTAGAAAAAGAGTAAAACTAGACCCAAAGCAGCAAGAAGGGAAAAATAAATATTAGAGATCAGATAAATGGAGAACAAAGAAACAACATACAAAACCAACAAAACCCAAAACTGGTTCTTACAGGGTCATCGGAATTCCTGAATCTGCAGCCAGTTAGTCAGAAGCAGAAGTGTCCTGAGGATCCTTCAAATACAGCTGACATCTAAAGTAAGGGCAGTCTTCTTGGGGGTCATGTCCTTTGACTGGGGGGGGGGGGGGGCCTGCATNAATTTCAGATGGTTAGTGTCAAAATTGTATTGCAGTATACTAGTTAAGTGTTCAAACAATGAACAAAAGAATGAGGAAGTGAGTGAGTAACCTCTGAGGCAAGGTCAGAGGTGGGATTGAGGCTCCTGCCTTGTTCTGGGATAAGCCAGGTGCTGTATCATAAGGACACTCAAGCAGCCGTGGAAGAGGCTGACAGTGGAAGGAACTGAGGCCTTCCACCATCAGCATGAACTTGTTATCCATGTGAACGAGCCACCATAGAATCAGACCAGATGACTACCATTCCAGCTAGTATCTTGACTATATCCTTATGAGACATCAAGCCAGAAACCATCCAAGCTGCTCCCTAACTGCTGACCCACATAAACTGTGAAAGATAATGAATGTTTACTGTTGTTTTAATCCACCAAATTTTGGGTAATTAGTTATGCACAATAAATAGCTCATACACTTTGCTTCCTCTAAGGACATGAAGAATGATGTACCATAGGAGTTAAGTACTTTCTTACTTTGCTATGTAAATTCAGAACACATTTCATAAAACAAAGTGGGTATCACTGTCATTCAAATTAAGTTTTAAAGTGTCCTATTTGAAACAAATCCAGGGTTAGACAGTTTCTGCCCCCAAATGTGGATAGACTATACTAATATAGATCTGCTTAAGTAGATTTATTTCCTCCCTATAAATAAAAGTACACTATACACCTTGTTCTGCACCCTGCTTTTTCCTTTAAAGTATACTAGAGATCATTCTGTACCAGAATTTAAAGGTAGTTTGTAAATACAAAAGCACTTACTTTGTAAGTACAAAAGCACTGATAAGTGCTTATCAGTTCCCTATAGATTTATAGGTTGCTATACAAATGTAAAATTTCTATTACTCAGGCCCAATATGGAGTCCCTTGTGCTAACCCCACATCACCAAACCAAGACTTTAATACCTAACCTAACTGCAGTTTCAACCTCCTGCAGAAATGTAACCTTTAACCAGTCAGTCTGGAATTGCCCGGTCAGCAGGACCCTTCTGTTCCTCTTAGGAGGATGACCTTCCCTGAAATAATGTATTTTTTGCTAGTAATTTCCCGTTTCTGCCCTGTTCCCACCTCTCCTCTTCTACAGCTCAGTGGAGCTCCTTTCTATCTGCTAGATGAGAGGCTGCCTGACTCATGAATCATTTAATGACGCCAATCTGATCTTTACTCTGCTGACATAATTAAAAAAGACACACACACACCCCTATGTTAACAGCAGCATTATTCACAATAGCCAACATGTGGAAACAACCTAAATGTCCAGCAACAGATGAATGAATAAAGATGTGGCACATAAATACAATGGAATACTACTCAACTATAAGAACAACAAAATAATGCCACTTGCAGCAACATGGATGCAACTAGAGATTACCATCCTAAGTGACATCAGAAAGAGAAATGTGTGAAATCTAAAATATGACACAAATGAGCCTATTATGAAGCAGAAACAGACTCACAAACATAGAGAACAGATTTGTGGTTGCCACGGGGGAGTTGAGGTAGGAGAGAGATGGAGTGGGAGTTTGGGGTTAGTAGATACAAACTATCATATACAGAATGGATGGACAACAAGGTCCTACTGTATTAACATAAGGAACTATATTCAAAGTCCTGGGATAAACCATAATGGAAAAGTATATAAAAGAGAGAGAGAGAGAGAGAGTGTGTGTGTGTGTGTGTAGGTATAATTGATTCACTTTACTGTATAGGAGACATTAAGACAACATTGTAAATCAACTATACTTCAATTAAAATTGATTAACTCAGCTGAATTTTTATTCAACAATCTGCATGGACTTAATTAAGGTTATAAATCCAAGCAACAAAGCCTTTGCTCTAAAAGCATAAGATAAAGACGCTTACAACTAAAGGGCACTTACTCTGTTTCCTCCGTTTTTATTCCTTTTCTTAATATTAAAATATACATAGTTGGAGCTTTTCACTAACCTTTTTCATTTTTTAATTGTAAAATATGCATAACATACAATTTATCATCTTAATCCTTTAAAGTGTACAGTTCAATGGCATTAAGTACATTCACATTATTGTGCAACTATCACCACCATCCATCTCTGTAACTCTTCGTATCACAAAACTGAAACTCTGTACTGATTAAATAAATCCTAATTTCCACTCCCTGAAGCCCCTGGCAACCATCCTTCTACTGTCAGGCTCTATGAGTTTGACTATATTTAAGCACCTTATACAACTGTGATACAAGATTTTAATCCGTAAAGCAGTTGAACGTTCAATGTTTTCATATATTATAATCAAGGTGTAAGACTAAGTAGACATTATGGGTTGAACTATGTCATATGTCGTCCCCAAGTTCGAATGTTGTCTTACAAGTACCTCAAAATGTGACCTTATTTGGAAACAGGGTCACTGCATAAGTAATTAATTAAGATAAAGTCATACTGAAGCCAAATGGGCCCCTAATCTGATTAGTGTCCTTATAAAAAGAGAATTTAGGACTCTGACATACACAAGGAGAATGGCCTATGAAGAATGGAGTTATGCTGCCACCAAGCTGAAGAACTACCAAAAACTAGAAGAAAGGCCTGGAACAAATCCTTCCCAAGTGCATTCAGGGAGAGAATGGTCCCCCCAACACCTTGATTTTAGATGTCTGATCTCCAAGTCACCCACTTAGTAGTACTTTGTTATAGCCCAGGAAACTAATACAGTAGCTGTGAACCCTAACTAGCACATAAGGTTACTGTCTACTAGGAAAGCACTGTCACTTAATGCTCTTTGAGCAGCAGAATGTACTTTACTTCTGTAAATTCAGAAGAGTAGATTCATACCAAGAGATAATAACGGTGTACTGAGAAGCTTTATAATTCAAATTTAAGTGAATATACTCTAAAATTTGCCCAGTAACATTTATATTTTATCAACTGATTTCCTACAGTCTACTTAAATCTTTCCTCCTTATCCAATAAAAATTATTGGTTTGGGAAAATGATCAAAATTTTGTTTTCTTTTATATCTAATACATTGCTTTTGTTGAAAATAAATGATTTAGCTTAAATATAAATAATTTATAGTCACTTGTGATATTCATTCTCAGTTGAAGCTAATGATTTCTTGTTCCACTTCCATCTAGCTATTTCAGAGCTATTTTAACAGTATTTAAAGGCATTAGCTACTTTTACTCACTTGCCAAATCCCGAGTTCAGCATTTTGTTTTCTTTTTGAGATGAATATAAAAGCACCTAAATGGCAAGGAAACTGTTCTTCCTGCAGTAAGGGGAAGAAAGAAAAATTACAGTAAGGATATAGCCCTCATGTGTGCTATACGCATCCATGTGCATAATTATCCAAATGAAACAAATCAGTCTTAAACATTATAAAAAACTATTTGGAAGGAACAATCAGAAAAGAGTTACTCTTTGTCTGCATTGGCATTAATTTTATAAAGATGTCAAAACTCCTGAAGCAGTGGTTCTCAAGTTTTTAAACAAGGTTCCCCTTGAGAATCTGATGAAGCTGTGGACCCTCTCCTCCCACAGAAGACCTCTGCTTTAGTAAAGATGACCACTCCCCTGTTTGTAAGGTAGGAAGAAGAATGTTCTGCTCCATATTTTCTTTACTTTGCTAAATGAAAGGAAAAAACTACTCCAGACAAAAGCAACAGAAAGGTTTTATTTCTTCACCGGGTATTTTCAGCTCTGCTAAATCCAGGGCCAGCAACAAGTGTTTACCAGTCACATTCATTTGTGTTACGACACGTCATTTGAACCGGGCCTAACTAAAGTGCCAGTTTCAAACGGGCTTCACCAACTCAGAAACCTAGTAACAGGAACCCTTCCCACAATTTAACTGAAAGACCGAATGTGAGGGGTCCTAACAACTCAAATTACAAAAAGACACATCCCATAAAGTTAAACAAAAACAGAATAGAAATGCCTGAGTATTATACTTTGTAACCTCTCCACATTAAACAAATTATTTTCTAATAATAATTCCCCAAACTCTTCCTCATCCTCTCTCTATAAATATATATATATATAAATTAAATTGTACACTGACTCTTTCACCTCTGGAAAACTACGGTAAATTTTATCTAGCCAGCCGAGACTAATGCGCCATTAGGCAACTATCAGGTCATACAAGGACAAAGCTGCTTTCTCAGACCTTAAAAAAGTTTGAGAGGTGGTAGTGGGAATAAATGGATGTAACAGAGTTAAGCAAGAGTACATACACGATACACAGACTCAAATAGAAATCACCCACCGGGCGGGGTGGTGTGGGAGGGTGAGGAACCTGACCTGTTACATCAAATCTCAAGGTCAACGGGACGGGGACACAGAATACTCACAACTCGGACAGGCCTCGATTGAGACCCGAGACTCAAGGCAAAACAGTGGGCAAGAAGTTGTGAGACGAAGAACAGAAACAAACCAATAAAACTAAGATGTTCTTCAAAGATAAACTGATGGCCGACACAGAGAATGCCAGATATACAACAGCGTGGGTGCAACCATTGGGGAAGGAGCCGAAAGCACAAACGCAGGCAAAGCCAAGGCATTGAGGTCAGTGGCGGAACGGGTTTGAGAAGAGGTGCAACACACCTTCAAAGGCAGGGGCAGCCGCCCTAGGGCAGCTCAGAAGGAAACCAGCGCCCAGCCAAGGCCCGCACCAGCAGCGGGCAGGCTCTGGGCACTCTGTTCCTCCGATGGTTTGGGCCGCGCAACCTCCTGCTAGTTCCCCAGTCCCTACACTTCCCGGCTTACCTCGCACGGGCCGGCAGAAACACTCCCGCGCCCGGGGGCCGGCCCGCCCCCTGGCCCAAAGGCCAGATAGCTTCAACGAGCTTCACTCCGCCATCTTCGCTCCTTCTCAAGTCCGCCAACTCTACGGCGGCCGTTCCCAGGCGCCCCGCCTCTTCCGCTAATGCTGAGTACAGATTGGACAATAACTTGCGCAGGCGCGCTCTTCTTCCGTTGTAGGTTGGTTGGAATGTGTGTCAATCAATAGCTCTAGCCCCACTCTTTTGGCCTGTTTTTGCCTGCGATTGGGTCTCAGGTTTGAGGTAATAGGGAAAAATACTTTCTTAATTAATTTCTTAAGAGTGTAAAATTATTTCCGCGTTTAAGCAGCGGAACTTCGTCGTTAGGTGGTCTATGGCTAGGCCGTGTGACTATTTTAAGCCATCGTTAGGTTAAAATATGCTACTACTAGTTTCATTTTCAGGGCCCAGGAACTTTTAACACTGTTGTTCGGTCGCTCGGTACTATCCGACTCTGCGACCCCATGGACTACAGCACACCAGGCTTCCTTGTCCTTCACCGTCTCTGGAGCTTACTCAGACTCATGTACATTGAGTCAGTGATGCCATTCAGCCATCTCATTCCTCTGCCGCCCCTTATCTTGCCCTCAATCTTTCCCAGCATCAGAGTCTTTATCAAGGAGTCGGCTCTTTTCATCAGGTGGCCAGAGCATTAGAGCTTCAGCTTCAGCATCAGTCCTTCCAATGCACATTCAGGGTTGATTTCCTTTAGGATTGACTGGCTTGATCTCTCTACTTCCAAGGGACTCTCAAGAGTCTTCTCCAGCACCACAGTTCGAAGGCATCAATTTTTCGGTCCTCAGCCTTTTTTATTGTCCAGCTCTCATATCCGTACATGACTACTGGAAAAACCATAGGTGGGCAGTATAGGTCCTCAAACACCATTAAGGTTGTCTTCTGAGCTAATTCCTAGAAGTACAGATTCCCTACCGCTGCATCTGAGATCCAGTTTCCTAAGTCTTCAGATGAGGCCAAGAAATCTTACTTTTACAGAAGTGGTGACTCAGGCAGTAAAGAACCTGCCTGCAATGCAGGGGACCAGGGTTCGATCCCTGGGTGGGGAAGATTTCCTAGAGAAGGGAATGGCAACCCACTCCAGTATTCTTGCATGAAGAATTCCGTGGACAGAGGAGCCTGGTGGGCCACAGTCTTTGGGGTCGCAAAGAGTTTGACCCAACTAGGAGATTTAACACTTTCACATGATAGAGCATTTATGGGAAAACCTACAGTTAATATTACAGTTAATGGTGAGACGATACTTTGGCTTTAAGATCAGAAACAAGGTTAGGACACTATCTCCCACCACCTCTACTCTACATTGTACTGGAGGGTGCAGACCGTGCAAAAAGACAAATGATAATTTTGTCCTTAGATGACATGATCCTTTGTAGAAAGTCATAAGGAACACACACACACCAAAAACAAAACTACTAGAATATGTTGAGCAGGTTGTAGGATACAACATCAGTATACAAAAATCAACTTTCTACTAATAACAAAAATGAAACTAAGAAAACTGCATTCAAAATAGCATCCCAAAGGATAAAATGCTTAGGAAAAATTTAATAAAACAAGTTGAAGCTTTTTGCACTTTAGACTACAAAACATGCCGAGAGGAAGGAAGATCTAAATAAATAGAGACTTTCCATGAAAATGGATTGTTAGACTCAATATTGTTCAGATAGCAATTCTCAAATTGACTAGAGTCAATGCAGTCCCTAATAACAGGTATTTTTCTTCCTGGGGTACAGGAAACTAAGGAAGAACAAAAAACTATAAAAGTGTCAACTGGGATGATGCAGACTGTCTCTGTATTCCTAAAAACAAAAACAAATACAAATACCAAAATTTTTTTGCAAAATAGTGTTATAGCTAGTTGGAGAACCTAGGTAAGTCTATGAATTAACAGGCAGGAATTCTATCAATAAATCATCCAGGTAATCTTCCCTTGTTTCGGGAATTCTATAAGATCCCTGACAGAAATGATCATTCAAGATTTTCTAGGAACTTTCTTGGTGGCGCAATGGTTAAGGATCTGCCTTGCAATGAGGGGACATGGGTTCAATACCTGGATGCTCCACTGGGGAACTAAGATCCCACATGTCTCATGGCAAAAAATCAAAACAAAATAGAAACTATACTGCAATCTCAATAAAAACTAACAATGATCCACATAAAAAACTTAAAATCCCCATCAAGACAATTAGTTCGAATAGTGTTTTAAACACAAAACTTGGCAACATGATTCTATAATTAAGTCGAAAAAAATAGATGACCATGAAACACATTCAAAAAAGAACACTGATGGTAAAGGAGAGTAATTAGATTGCTTGTGGCATTCTCTTTATCAAAGCTTAAAGTATGTGCCCAAAGTTAGCTCTAATAATCCCACTTCTAGAAAGTGTTTTCAAAGAAAAAAAGAAGTATAGGTAGAAAGGCACTCACTGTATTATTTTAAAACATAAAATTGGAAACCAAGCAAACAAGGTAACAGCTAAGTAAATATACATCAAGTTGGTAAAATATTATGCAACCATTAATATAAACAGGGAAAATGGTTCATATAGGGAAATATCACAGTGTTAATTTCTAAATGCTGATATCTCATGTTTGTTTCATTTATGTTAAAAATATGTAATGGATGTATAGACCAAAAGGGAGCAAGGGAGATAAAATTGATTGAGGGGATTCTCTTCAAACTGCAGGTAATTTTGTAATGTTCTTAAATTTTGTTTTACAGTACCAATTGTTTTATTTTAGTCATAGACTGTATACCTATGGTATGGTCAGTAATATTAAAGTTCCTCCAAAAGTGATGTTATGGTTACTCCAACTATTTTTCACTTTCTCCAGATTGTAAAATTACTCAAAGTGAAGCAAAGCTAAAACAGTGCAAGTTATTTTGAATGGACTTTTGAGGCAGAGGGATGGGAAAAGAAGATGGTATTGTGTTAGAAGTTATAGGATTGACTCCAGTTATTACTTCCTTGAGTCCTGTGGCATGACACTAAACTTTAAAATAAGAAATTACTCACGTCCTACATAGTGGACTGAAACTTGAAAGTGTGAAAAGCCATGTAATAATAGCTGGGCAGTTTTCATTCCAATCCCAAAGAAAGGCAATCCCAAAGAATGCTCAAACTACTGCACAATTGCACTCATCTCACATGCTAGTAAAGTAATGCTCAATATTCTCCAAGCCAGGCTTCAGCAATACATGAACCGTGAACTTCCAGATGTACAAGCTGGTTTTAGAAAAGGCAGAGGAGCCAGAGATCAAATTGCCAACATCTGGTGGATCATCGAAAAAGCAAGAGACTTCCAGAAAAAACATATATATCTGCTTTATCGACTATGCCAAAGCCTTTGACTATGTGGATCACAGTAAACTGTGGAAAATTCTGAAAGAGATGGGAATACCAGACCACCTGACCTGCCTCTTGAGAAACCTATATGCAGGTCAGGAAGAAACAGTTAGAACTGGACATGGAACAACGGACTGGTTCCAAATAGGAAAAGGAGTACATCAAGGCTGTATATTCTCACCCTACTTATTTAACTTAAATGCAGAGTACATCATGAGAAACGCTGGGATGGAAGAAGCACAAGCTGGAATCAAGATTGCTGGGAGAAATATCAATAATCTCAGATATGCAGATGACACCACCCTTATGGCAGAAAGTGAAGAAGAACTAAAGAGCCTCTTGATGAAAGTGAAAGAGGAGAGTGAAAAAGTTGGCTTAAAGCTCAACATTCAGAAAACGAAGATCATGGCATCTGGTCCCATCACTTCATGGCCAATAGATGGGGAAACAGTGGCTGACTTTATTTTTCTGGGCTCCAAAATCACTGCAGATGGTGACTGCAGACATTAAATTAAAAGACTCTTACTCCTTGCAAGAAAAGTTATGACCAACCCAGACAGCATATTAAAAAGCAGAGACATTACTTTGCCAACAAAGGTCCATCTAGTCAGTTCAGTTTGTTCAGTTGGTCAGTCATGTCCGACTCTTTGTGACCCCATGAATCGCAGCACGCCAGGCCTCCCTTTCCATCACCAACTCCCGGAGTTCACTCAGATTCACGTCTATCGAGTCAGTGATGCCATCCAGCCATCTCATCCTCTGTCGTCCCCTTCTCCTCCTGCCCCCAATCCCTCCCAGCATCAAAGTCTTTTCCAGTGAGTCAACTCTTCACATGAGGTGGCCAAAGTACTGGGGTTTCAGCTTTAGCATCATTCCTTCCAAAGAAATCACAGGGCTGATCTCCTTCAGAATGGACTGGTTGGATCTCCCTGCAGTACAAGGGACTCTCAACAGTCTTCTCCAGCACCACAGTTCAAAAGCATCAATTCTCCAGCGCTCAGCCTTCTTCACAGTCCAACTCTCACATCCATACATGACCACAGGAAAAACCGTAGCCTTGACTAGACAGACCTTAGTTGGCAAAGTAATGTCTCTGCTTTTGAATACGCTATTTAGGTTGGTCATAACTTTTCTTCCAAGGAGTAAGAGTCTTTTAATTTCATGGCTGCAGTCACCATCTGCAGTGATTCTGGAGCCCCCAAAAATAAAGTCTGACAAGGCTATGGTTTTTCCAGTGGTCATGTATGGATGTGAGAGTTGGACTATAAAGAAAGCTGAGCACCGAAGAATTGATGCTTTTGGACTGTGGTGTTGGAGAAGACTCTTGAGAGTTCTTTGGACTGCAAGGAGATCCAGCCAGTACATCCTAAAGGAGATCAGTCCTGGGTGTTCATTGGAAGGACTGATGTTGAAGCTGAAACTCTGGTACTTTGGCCACCTGATGCGAAGAGCTGATTCATTTGAAAAGACCCTTTTGTTGGGAAAGATTGAGGGCGGGAGGAGAAGAGCACAACAGAGGATGAGATGGTTGGATGGCATCACTTACTCGATGGACATGGGTTTGGGTGGACTCTGGGAGTTGGTGATGGACAAGGAGGCCTGGTGTGCTGCGGTTCATGGAGTCGCAAAGAGTTGGACACAACTGAGCCACTGAACTGAACTGAACAGCTGGGCACACTATGTCACTGAGACTGTGGACAAATTAATAACAAGCAATAGACAGATACCCCATTTTAGACCTCTTCTACATTTAAGAAGTCAAGGGTTCAAGAACAGAAATGGAATCCAACCTGTAAAGAGTGGGAAGTGGCTGAGGCTGCCAGTCATGCTCAGAGGCATTCAGTGCTGGCCACTAGACGAACACCTCTGCTTTGTATGTCCAGGCAGCAGCAGATATAAATGCTGACAGAATCTCACATCATGCTCAATTATGTTCAAATAAATGCATTTGATAGCACAGACATAAAGCCAAGTAAAGAAGACACATGATTTCAAACCTGAAGAAAGGGACTGAGTCATGAAAAATTCTTATAAAACATGAGGACAAAAATCAACCATGTTGTTTTGTTTTAACCACAAGAATTTATTGATGGATCGAAGAATACAATTTTAATGGAACAATAAGGCACAACCGTGGATTAAAACAGTTTGCTACACAGCCAAAAGGAGGAAAAGGCCATCATCTTAGGAACTTTAAATATGCAGGTCAAGGAGCCTCTGAAGTACCTCACGAACAGACCAGTATTGGACAGTTCTTCCCTTTTATACAATTCCTATATTACATCACTTGATCACAAAGTCACACTGATACTTCTCTATGAAATCCTCTCTCATTTATACTTGAGTCATCCAGCCTGGCCACTCTTTCTTAAGCACTCTTCCCAAACCCTTTGCAGTTTTTTCTTTTTTTAAGCAATTCCCTTCAAAAAGTAGTGTGTATACATCTTGGATAGCCTTCCAAAGCAAGGAAAGATGCAAGCAAGCAATGAGTCAGAGAGAATCAGCCAAGGACAGATATATGGATGAAGAGATGCATAAGGACAGATCTTAGGATGACCACAGCCTGATTCAGTGACACCCATACTAAGCTTCCTTGGGGCAGAGGAGTTGCTCTGGCTCAAGCAAAGGCTTGTAATGCCACTTCAGGTTGTGTCACCAATGCCAGCGCTCTCATTCCTAAGGGATTAGCAGTAGTGTACAAGAGGGGCTAGGAAGTCAATGTAACCAGGCAGCTAATGATACGATACATTCAATATTTTGGACCTGTATTAAGAGCTGACTATGGCATCCAGCATTAACTTGTGCCAGGTGTAAAATTCAGAGAGAATTTTGTGCAAAACCTCAAGACACTGAGGACAATTTTTAAATCTTATGCACTGGTATGAGTTAGGCACTTATCATTCTGCTTAGAAATGTGAGGTGAAAAGCATTCCAGGGCACATCACACCACAGCATAAACCATGCTGTAGAGGTGGGAATATTTTAGGGTGCCCAGCCTCCTTGTTCAAAAAGCCATGAGAAAGACACCAAGCAAATGGTCACAGCAGCCATTCTGGTGGTGACATTATCCTCAGATGAAGCAAGCTGCAGGCATATGGCTAATTTCTAGAGAATCAACACTGTACTAACAAAAGCAGCCATGTAGGTATGTGTGTTGAGAGTCAGAGGCCAGAGGTAGAGTGACCCGGGCAAGCCACCTAGAAGACTTGGCTCTACACCTCTTACCTTTCTTATCTTTCAAGAGCATCTCTAACCAACAGCCCTTTGGTGACAGAGCAGAGGGGACCAAGAGATGGTCAAGACATTCTTCTGAGAGAAGTGTTGGTTACTGAAGAGTTCCTGGGGAGACAATATCCCAGATATCCATTTAAGAGTAAAGGTAGATTAAAAACTGCCAGACCAGTGAACTATACTGCCAAGTCTGAAATATATTTAACAGGCGTAACTGAGGATACCAAGTAGAACAGGGAGGATGGAAGCTTAATAAAAACCAGGGACACCAAAAGACTAAGAGAGTGGTAGGTTGGGCAAAAGAGAAGTGGAAGCAAAGAATATATAAAAAAGGATGAAGGAGCATGCCAAAGCCAAGCTGGTGGAAAGGCAGCCTGGCTACAGTTCACATCCAGTCAAAGAGCTTTGCTGGCTGTTCTTGGGTTGATTCCCTCTCACTTTCTCAGACTGGATGGACGCGTGGCACTCAGCAGCAGAACAAGGGAAGGTGACATTTAGAAATGGAGATATCTGGCCAACAACACTGAACAGAATTAGACTGGGTGTACCATTCTGTAATGCCCTATTTATACACCAAAGGCAGGTTTGCGTTGACGGAACATATTTGGGGTTGTCATGCAACAGCAGTAGTACTTTGGGAGAAGGGGAATGATGGGGTGGAGGTGGGGCTGGTGGATAGGAGGGGTTTCAAGTTCCAGTTCTTAAATACTAGAAAGCAAGGAATAGTTTGGTCTCAGTCCTTTAGTGAAGAAATCGGATGCTCATTTTCTGTTCTACGTCCACCTTCTCCAAAACCTGTTTAAAAAAAAAAAAAAAACCAGCTATAGTTACGAAGGTTACAACAGGAGATGCTGTGTCAAGCTCTTCTCTAATGTTTTTCTCCCTCTCTCCTGCATAGTAGGATTTAAGTTCTTCAAGCAAAGAGGTAAGTGACTGACCTTAACAAATTCTGTGAAAGAGATGGCGCTGTCCCCATCCTGATCAGCCTCCTGGATGGTCCTGTCCGCAATGCTGCCCAGCTGCTCATCTGAGATATTTACTCCGACCATCATGCGTAGCACCTGCAGGACCGAAAGCCAGGAATTACGAGAGACTTAGGGGTCATGAGGACTCTTTTACTATAATTTGAAAAATAAAAAGCCACCTGCACCCTCTGTTCCTTTGATGTCCTCTAATATAACAGCCAAAAAGCCTCAACGCATATCTTCTCATCTAGGCCATTTTAGACAATAATATGAGCAGAACTCTTTGGCAAAGTTATTGAATAGGAAGGCAGATCTTCACTTCAGGGAGAGTCCTTTGCATTTTGGTCTTCTCCATCTTTTCTGCAGGATGTAGACATGATGCCGAACAACAGTCATCCTGGGACCATTAGGTGAAAGTCAAATGTACTGTGGATGCCACAGTAAGAAGAAGCCTGGTTGCTAGACATCATTTAGGTACTGTATGAACCTGGACAGTATATTCCCAGGCTTTCTGTTGCATGAGGTAAACTAGTCACTTACAGGTTTAAGTCAGTTTGGTAAGTGTTTCTGGAATCTTACCAGAATACAGTTTGCTTTGGCAGTGCATTAGCTCAGCTATTCCTAAAGTATGGTCAAGGAACATAAAGATCCTTGAAGGGTTAAATACTAAATCCCTTCTTTTAGAAAAATGACAAGCATAGTTAAAGGGCTGTGATAAAGAGAATTAAAAAACACTTTCACCAAATTTATTCCCAAACATACCAAAAAACCCGCCAGCTCCCCACTTATTCTGCTAACATTTTTAGGGTGTGAATATACATTGAAAATTGCTACCTTAAATAGAACAAACAACTCTTAATGACATGACTTTTAAAACAACATGAAATGGGGGACAGGGTGCTTTTATGATGCCTTGCATTGCCCTAGTCTACCACCTCTGTCTTCAACAGGTAAGAGCTGAGCTTTCCCCTAGGAAAGAAAGACTTTCTCAGCCAGCTGTTCACGGGACTCCCTTTGCCCTATTCCTTTATACACTTCCCCAGTCTCTTGAAATTGACTTTTAAAAGTATGTTATGGGATATTCTGAAAAAACAAACAAAAAAACAAAACTGAAATACTGATTTGTATCAATACACCCTGATCCCCAAATCAATTCTTGAAAACTGGAAGTTGTACATTTGGGGAGAAATATATACAAACTAAAGGATAAATAAAAAGAGGCAATGTTAGCAAAAACTTTTAACTGGCCAAGCCATTTGTCATCTTCCTTGTGATTGGGATTCCCAGGTGGCTCAGTGGTAAACATGTCACCTGCCAATGCAGGAGATGTGGGTTCAATCCCTAGGTCAGGAAGATCCCCTGGAGGAGGAAATGGCAACCCATTCCAGTATTTCTGCCTGAGAAATCCCAAGGACAGAGAACCCTGGCAGGCTACAGTCCATGGGGTCGCAAAGAGTCGGATAGGACTTAGCAACTAAGCACCCATGCAGTGACTGTGTGTGGCCACCTAGACAAATCCATCCTGAAACAGCAGTTTCTTCAGGTACCAGTCCAATTATTCTCTGAAGTGTTTTATTTTTAGAATTATGTGCTATATGTGTACAGTGGGGTGGGTATAGGAGTGGGGGTATAGTAAAAATCACTCACCCAGTCTGTCAGTGAGGACAGACAGGTCCAGAAGTGCCTGGGCACGGATCCCAGCAGCCAGTGGCCCAAGCTGTCTCCCCAGGCCTCCAAACCCGGCCAGTGCCCTTTCCCCCAGGCCTCCACACCCGGCCAGTGCCCTTTCCCCCAGGCCTCCACACCTGGCCAGTGCCCTTTCCACCTCTCCACAGTGTCACTTTTAGTTCCAGTCAGGAGTTTATTATCAAATGGAACTTTTCTTATTATTGTTTTTAAAATGAGTGATGAGGTTTTCTGTATATATCTTTTATTAGTTTAAGAAAGCTCCCATCTCTCTCTGTTTTAAGACTTTTTAAAAAATCATGACTTGGGGTTGGGGGAAAGAGAGGGAAAAATTGGGAGGTTGGGATTGACATATACACACTACTCTATATAAAATAGATAACTAATAAGAACCTACTCTATAGCTCAGGGAACCCTACTAAAAACTTTGTAATGACCTATATGGGAAGAGAATCTAAAACAGAGAGGACACATGCATGTAACTGATTCACTTTGCTGTACAGCAGAAACTAGCATCACACTGTAAATCAACTACGCTCCAACAAAAATTTAAAAATTACAAAAAGTATATAAAGTCAATATTCCTACCATAAAAAATCATGACTGGATGATGAATTTTATAAAAATTCTATGAAAAAGAACATTTGATTTTTCTTCTTTAATCTGTTAACATGGAGAAATACTACTGGTAGGTTTTCTACTTTGACACCAACTTCAAATGCCTGGTATAAAGCCACCTTGGCTACAATATAGTATTCCTTTTATATATTGCTGGATTTGATGTGTTAATATTTTGTTTTGGATTTATATATCCATGTGAGTAAAAGAGATTGCACTGTAATTTTCCTTTCTTATTATAGTCCTTACAATATTTTCATGTCCAAGTTATGCTACTCTCATAAAATGAGTATAGCAACTATCTTTATTGACATATAACTGGTATGCAGTAAACTGTACACATTTAAAATGTACAACCTGGTAAGTTCTGACATATGTACACATACTTGTGAAACCCTCACCCCAACCAAGATAATAAACATATCCATCACCCTTAAAAGTTCAGTCAGAACTTTTTATAAAAATCAAACTAGGAAAAGAAGAACACTCAGACTTCCCTTACAACAAACAGCAATTTTTTTTTTAATATCCACCGAGTAATTAAGAACTTAATATTATCAAATGTTTTAGAAATGGCAGAGTTTAGAAAAGTTAATTTTGTAAACTTTGGTAAAATGTTCAAATTCTCTTCTTGCTAGGGTAACATTAGTCCTCTGACACCTCAATAATCCATAAGCACATTTGTTCTAAAGTCATTTCAGGCCTGAGGAACACTTTAGTCACTGACTGACACTCTGGCCACATGATCTCCTCCTCATACCCTGCTGCAGGCTCTTTTATCTTAATAGGAAAAAGAAAAAATCAACCTTCCATTCCAAAATATATCTTTCTGGCAGCTAGATCTGGACCAGAGGATAAAAACTTGCAACTGTAGAGTGATTGCCTCTATTTTTCTCTCCAGAACTCAGAAGCTCATAACTAGCAATTTTAAATAAAGTGAAATCTTCTTACAAAAAAAGATGTCCCCAATTTAAACCAAAGGACACAATCATTGACCTGCAGACTGTTTTGATTTTTACTATGACATAGAAATGTATTAATAGGAATACCCTGGGTTGGTCCTTAATTTCAGCTGAGAAGATTTCTCAAAGCAATGAATTCAGACTCACTTCAAGGTGACTGAAGTGCTTTCAAGGAAAGCACTTTACTTTTTTAGTTTTATCTTGAAATAGAAAAATCTCCCCATGGAAATTCCTGAATGTGTTAGTCCCCCAGGATCCTAAAGATTCGTAAAATTTCTAAAAGTTTTTCTGTTTGATGTGGATCATTTTAAAAATCTTAATTGAATTTATTGTAATAAACTGTGTTTTATGTTTTGGTTTTTTGGCCATGAAGCATGTGGGATCTTAGCTCCCTGACCAGAGATCAAGCTGGCACCCCCTGCACTGGAAGGCGAAGTCTTTCTCATCCTCTGTCGTGCTCTTCTCCTCCCGCCCCTCAATCTTTCCCAGCATCAGGGTCTTTTCCAATGAGTCAGCTCTTCACATGAGGTGGCCAAAGTATTGGAGTTTCAGCTTCAACATCAGTCCTTCCAATGAACACCCAGGACTGATCTCCTTTATGATGGACTGGTCGAATCTCCTTGCAGTCCAAGGGACTCTCAAGAGTCTTCTCCAACACCACAGTTCAAAAGCATCAATTCTTCGGTGCTTACCTTTTAAACAGTGGTGACATCTGTGAGAACTCAATGAGCCATTTCAAGTTTCCCCAGGTCATCTGTTCTGCTTTATCCTATATATGCAGGACAGGATGCTGCATATAGCAGGTGTTAAATAAAGGCTTACTGAAGGAAAGAACAATTCCTGTCCACATCACTAAGTCAGCAGGGCCCAAACACAAGCTAGCCGTGTGCCTGGAATTCTCCCACATACCTGTAACAGCTCATCACGGGAGATCTTGTCATCTTTATCCAAGTCATACAGTCGAAAAGCAACTGGTAGGAAAAAACAAGAATTTAGTGGAAATTCAATAATGTTTTACAGAGAAGGCAATGGCACCCCACTCCAGTATTCTTGCCTGGAAAATCCCATGGAAGGAGGAGCCTGGTGGGCTGCAGTCCATGGGGTCACTAAGAGTCAGACACGACTGAGCGACTTCACTTTCACTTTTCACTTTCATGCATTGGAGAAGGAAATGGCAACCCACTCCAGTGTTCTTGCCTGGAGAATCCCAGGGACAGAGGAGCCTGATGGGCTGCCGTCTATGTGGTCACACAGAGTCAGACACAACTGAAGTGACTTAGCAGCACCAGCAATGTTTTGTCCCTTCTCAAGGAACCAAGTATATAAAGGACACCAGGCAGAAAACTGACAATGAATTAATAGTTTTTCCAAGAGCAACTGCCCTTACTTGTAGAGATTTAAAGACACTGTAACTGATTTTAAGACACCTTAAGGAACTGGGATGCATCTCATAAATGATGGCATCTTAGCATGGATGAAACACGGCCTTTCATTGGACAAATCAAAAAACTTAATAAATCGAATGTCCTTTTTCTTAACTTAGAATGTTAACCCCCCCTCCCCCAAAACACAAAAATCCCAAATCCCATCAGAGATTCTGTCAGTTAGGTCGTCTCTACCCAGCCCGTCAAGTCTTCTGTGCCCCACCGTCACGGAGAGTCAACAGCAGGAGCCATACAGGCACCAAACAGCAGACTACAGGACGTATTACTGTGGGAAAATGACCGCTTCGGCAAATTTGTGTCAGATCTCAAATAATTGTCAACTACAAATTGGCACTTGCCATCTACCACTACAAGATTAAATCATGTGTTTCTGCAGCCGCTGATTTTCAATACCCTGTGAAAGGAGTTCAGGCTGGACAGCAGAAATGAGGTATTCTGTGCTCTGGGAAAAACTGGCAGGACAGGTCTTCAGATAGTTATATATTTTCAGGAGCCAATTTTATGAGACCAATTCTTGCATCTTCTCATATCTAGAAAAGCACTAAAATCCTTCATGGTGATGCCTGCTCCTCATGATGAGCATTAACCTTCACAAGACTAGCAGAAACTTTCTGCAAAATATACATGCCTGACTGCAAGTACTGCCCCTTCACCCAAATCACGTATATACTGGTTTTCCCCGCTGCCTCTTTGGAGCAGTTTCTCAGAGTTATCTGAAATGCTGTGTCTTCATTTTGCCTCAAATAAGACTTGACATAATCCTCTTCCACTTGGGAGTCCTGAAAGTAAAGAACTTGTCTCCAAAACAAAGACCAAGCATTTGGTGGTGTCCTGGCCTCTTCATGCTTCTTTCTCTTTAACAGAATAGATAGATCTTTTAGAAACTAGGATATTTGAGAGAAAGGATTCAGAGGAGCAGAAATCACTCAGACAGTATCATGTTCCTAAAGGGCCACCAAGTGAACAGTGTGGTAACACTGGATGATTTTATAGGCACTGTGAGACGTCACACGGAGGACGTGACTACCATACAATAGCTGAATGTTGTACTTTCAAGGCTTTGAATCACTTCAGGTATGCTGCTAAGATTTTTGCTTTTCAGTACTGAAACCCAAAAGGTACTGAAGTTACTGAAAACACTAAAAGGCCCATATCCATTGCTTTACAGTTATCAAGATCCACAGAGTTAGATCTGGTCCTTGGAATTCACAATCCAGTAGAGAACAACATGCACTATGCACTTTACTACATTCTAAATGCTATCATACATATGAAATACCAGGGAACACAGCACACTGCAGATGTGTCTTTCTGGTTCAAGTAACATTTGAACAAGGTATTGAAAGATAAACAGAAATCTAATAAAGGATGGATTCCAGGAAGAGCTAACACTGAGAGCAAAGGCACGAAAACATGGATGAATATCTACCAGTTTAAACATCACCCCTTGCCTCCACCAAAAGGAAAAAAAAAAAAAGAGGGAGGAGGGTGGTGAGTCCACTAAAAGTCCAAGTAAAAATTTTAGAAAAATCCAATTTACTTTTTGTAAGGTACATATTAAAATTCTCAAAGGGGGAGTAAACAGGAAAGACTCCCTGATGTTTGTCAGTTTTCTTTAATTTGGTTAGTTGAGTAACTATGTTTACCAAATTTGAGATTTATATGATTAGGAAGTTTTTGACTCCCAGGGAAGGGACAGGATCATAAGTGTTCCACAATGAATGTGTGTTTAATACAGTATTACCAACTTGAAAAAGAACAAATGTAATGTACACGCGTAACTGTATCACTTTGCTATACACCTGAAACACAACATTGTAAATCAACTATAGTTCAATATAGAATACAAATTTAAACACATATACACACCCTCTCTCTTCTGCATATGCTGTTATAATTCTAAAATACCACAAAATGTGTTATTTACTAAGGAATGGTTAGGGTGATTTAGGGATAGAAACGGAGAAGGCAATGGCACCCCACTCCAGTACTCTTGCCTGAAAAATCCCATGGACGGAGGAGCCTGGTGGGCTGCAGTCCAGTCTCCAGAACTGGGACAAATGTCTGCTTAGGTCACCTAGTCTATGGTATTCTGTTAAAGCAGCTTGAACAGACTAGACAGCGGCAGAGAGGTAACTAGAGAGATCACATGATACAATCTTATAGAAAAAACTGCAGTTAACAGTAATTTCTTAACTGATTTGGATTCCCGTCAATCAGCTCTGGTCCTGAACCAGTAGAACCAGCATTTTCCCTGAGGTAACTAATGGTCAAATGCCAAATGACTGAGCCATTTGGTTAGCTTCTCTCTCTCCTCTCTTCCTGTTCCTTTCCCCCATTCTTGGTCTGTGACTTGGGACTCTTCTGTCTCCAGAAGTATAGTTTCTCACCTCTAGCCTCAGGGCTTTACATGTCATCTAATGCTGATGGCTCCCAAATGGGCATCTCCAGCTTGCATCCCTCCTCTGAGCTCCTGATGTTGACATCAGAGAGCAATACAGCACAGTGGTTAAGACTCTGGCTCTGCTGAATCCTGCCTCTGACAGCCTACTTACTATGTCTAAGCGAGCAAGTCACTTAACCTCTCTGTTCCCCAGCTGTCCAAGAGGTGCAAGGTGAGAGTAACAGAATCCACCTCAGAGGGTTGAGGACTGAATGCGTTAGCACATGAAAGGCATCTTAAACAGTGTCTGGCACACAGGAAGAGTTCAATCACTGTCATGTACCCACGTCACCTTCAAGCTTTCCTCTTCTCTCCTCTGCCGTCCTCTCACTCTTTTCTTGATCATGCTTCTTTGTTCTATGAACATCAAGCACTCATTTCTACCCAAGGACCTTTACACCAGTTGTCCCCTCTGCCTACATCATACTTCTCCTATTCTTGGCATGGTTGGCTCATTCTTAGCTAAAGCTTCAACTCCTCACAAAGGTTTCCCCAACCCCTCATTTTAAAGCAGTGGCACCCATATCCATTTCTCTTCTCACCATATTCATTTTCTTCACAGAAGTTACCATGATCACAAATTCTGTTTATTCATTTGTCTTTTTCCAAATAGTCTGTCTCCCTTATTGGATCATAAGCTCTATGAAAGTAAAGACCTTTTCTGATTTATGCATCACTGTATCCTGGGCCTAAAATAGTGTCTGGCATTCAACTTGGTTTTAATGAAAGAAAATGAAAGCACTCAGTCAGACTTTTACCTTTTAATCACTGTCACTTCTTTTAAAAAAAAATGTAGCAAAACAAACTTGACCCTTTTAAAGTATACAACTGAGTACTTTTCACACTGTTGTGTAAACATCACCACCATCTACCTCCAGAACTTTTTCATCTTCCCCAATTCAAATTCTGACCCATTAAACAGTAACTCCTCATTTCCCGCTGCCTCTAGGCCCTGGCAACTTTCTATGAATTTGACTGCTCTAGGAACCTCACACAGGAGAAATCAAATAATATTCATCCTTTTGTGTCAGTCTTATTGTTATTTAGTATCAAGTAAATTTATCCATGTTGTAGCATGTGACAGAATTTCCTTTTTGGAGGCCAAATAATATTTCATTGAATGCACATGCCACATTTTGTGTGTCCATTCATTTGCTGATGGACACCTGGGCTGCTCTGACCTTTTAGCCACTGTGAATAATGCTGCTCAGTTTCTCCTTGGCTACTCTCCCAAACTCCACTTCACCAATACTCTTCATTATCCAAATAAAATGTCTTCATGCAGATTCATTTCCCACATTACTCATTATGTGTTATAAAAAACAAATTACTTCAGAGGACAAACAGAATACCAAAATGGAAGCTTGTCGACCTCTCCCTTGCTTACCATGCTCTGGAACATTCTAAGATGGGTTGTACCTTCCACGTAAGACATCATAATCTCACTGACCTGAAGAGAATAATAAGGAACCATTCCTGGAGACAGAATAGCAGTACTCTGTGTGCTTGGGCCTGTGCCTACACAGGTACAGCTCAGCCTTGTTAATTAGCCTTGACATTCTTTCACTGTGGCATGAAAAACAGATAGGACAAAGCACGCTCTCAGAGTTCCTGAAGAGACTATCCTCTGAGGAAGACGGACGGTGAACAAATTTGCCTTAGTAGCAGATGTGTTGCTAGGTAAGTGACGTTCAGCTCTTCTCTTCAGTCGACAACAAGAAGCACCTTCTTGCTGCTTCCACAGCTCTGTGGTAGATTCAGAAAAGCCCATCTACAGACACAGAAGCAGACACCAAGGACTCCTCCTGTGGCTTCGGTTTCACTGGTCTCCTCACGTGAATGTGATCCTAAACCGCATTCTAATTCATGTTCAGCTTTCTGTAAAAGTTGATCTGAAAGCCAAGACTAAAGTAATGGTAAGAACTATGCATAACTTGCACTTGCTATCCTATCTCACCCTAAACACTGCCATTTCTGTGGCACCCTGGACTTCTCCCTTCCTAACAGAAGCTCATCCATGGCTTAGGGGGCATCCTGTCTGTCTCTGTCTCCCCACTGTCGGACATGAACAGGGAAGCACATAGCCTAAATGCCACTAAAGCCATCATGTGACCATGAGGAGCCACACCTTTGGATGAAGCAGACCCTAAGGATGGCAGAGCAGAGCACTAGGAAAAACTTGGGTCCTTGACAACACAATCAACCCTGACACGTGCCCTACTTCACTTGTAAAGTGTGATAATACAGCTCCTTACTGTTGAAGTCAGCTGACTCAGCTGAAGGTATCCTAGCTGACACACTAAGTAACTACCATATCCACTAATGCTACTTGGAATATTTTCTTTAGGGTCAATGTGAATTAATGAATTTGCTTATCCATTCATTCACTGATGAATACGGGTTGCTTTCTCATTTTAGCTCTTATGAATAACGCCACCACAAATGTGGATGTACAAATATCTCTCTGAGCCTCTGCATATACCCTTCACCCCAGGCTCTCTGTAGGTAACATCCTGCATAACTATATCATACCATCAAAACCAGGAAACCGACAGTGGTACAATCCAGAGTTTATCCAGGCTTCACCATGTGTACATGTGCATCGTGTGTTCAGTTCAGTTCAGTCGCTCAGTCGTGTCCAACTCTTTGCGACCCCGTGAATCGCAGCACGCCAGGCCTCCCTGTCCACCACCCATCTCCTGGAGTTCACTCAGACTCATGTCCATCGAGTCGGTGATGCCATCTAGCCATCTCATCCTCTGTCGTCCCCTTTTCCTCCTGTCCCCAATCCCTCCCAGCATCAGAGTCTTTTCCAATGAGTCAACTCTTCACATGAGGTGGCCAAAGTGTTGGAGTTTCAGCTTTAGCATCATTCCTTCCAAAGAACACCCAGGGCTGATCTCCTTTAGAATGGACTGGTTGGATCTCCTTGCAGTCCAAGGGACTCTCAAGAGTCTTCTCCACCACCACAGTTCAAAAACATCAATTCTTTGGCACTCAGCTTTCTTCACAGTCCAACTCACATCCATACATGACCACTGGAAAAACCATAGCCTTGACTAGACGGACCTTTGTTGGCAAAGTAATGTCTCTGCTTTTCAATATGCTATCTAGGTTGGTCATAACTTTTCTTCCAAGGAGTAAGCAATTCTATCACCAATGTAGTTTCATGTAACCATCACCACAATCAAGATACAGAGCTGCTCTATAGCCAAAGGGCTCCAAATTACATCCTGTTATTTAGCATAGAATAAGGAAGTATCACTGCATCACAAAGTTGTTTTAACATTTTGTTAATAGTATTTCAATATAATTGGTTTTCTTTATAATTGTATGTGTTTCACTTTATACTTTCACAAACATTCTGAGATGAGATTGATAGTATTCACCAGATTGCTAAGGGAATTCATGACTTGAAAAAGGTAGAGCCCACGCTATAATGGGAATTCAGGTAATGGGTTGGTATTACATCTAATAACCTTTAGAGCCTTCTCTAATCCTGGATTCGAAAAGTAAGCATAGTTTTGTAGAGCACAGAATGTCTCTTAACTGTTTTCTCCTTAACCAACTCACTGATCCACAGACACTCCCCTCCCCTCTGCAATCGTTCCAGCTGACAGCACACAGCATTCTTGCAGCCAATGGGCAACTCTGGAGTGTCTACTCCACCTGCTGAATTGGATTCTTACCAAGAGTCAGGTGTGTCAACTGTCCTAGAATTGTGCTATCTCTACTTTTCATAACCCTGTATAACTTAATAGGAAATGAAACATATGTGAAAAGAAAGTTATTTTTTAAATGAAAATTAGTTTAACAGCTTTTGAAAGACTCAAAATCAGGTCACTGACGAGAGGAAAAGAAAAAAAACAAAACCAAACTGTTGTGAAAGTGTGGCAGGACAAGTATAAAAGATGAAGGAAGAAATGTAAACACCTGGAAAATTCTATTCTCAGAATGCTTTCTGAGTACCTTTAAGTCCTCTTTCCACTGAAAAGAAACTGCAACCAGAAACCTTAGACCATACATTACAGCTAGGTTCTGTGCAAAAGACGTCACATGACTCCTATCAACAGAACTTTATTAAAACAAAACAATATATACTTAAGACTGATTTGCGTTGTTGTATGGCAGAAACCAATAAAACATTGTAAACCAATTATCCTCCAATTAAAAACTAAATAAATAAAAGGAAAGAAATAATTCTAAAAAAAAACAAACCAAAACAACTCTTGGTCCTACATCCAAAGGTTGGCCAATGAATCTGTTTTTAAATATTTTAAGGTAAATTAAAATGTTAAGCCATGTATCCTTTTCTGATTCCATGCTAAAGCCAACTTTTTCAATTATTGATCAACTCCTGGTCTGACAACAATGACTAAGAAAATAATCTCCTATACTAATGCCAGCATCAGGCAAACTTATATTAAATATACACTAAACCTCATAAAACATTAAGACACAAGGTTTTGTTTCAAACAGTTCTTAGTCTTGAAAGAAGGGGAATTCACTAATAAACACAGAGTATCCAATAAACTTGAGAACAATTCATGAGAATTCTGTTTTCTTCTATATTCAATTTTGTCTGTATTCAAGTATTTTGCTGTTCACTAAGGTATATGATTTTGTAGTGAAGAAGAGCAGTGTTTTATTATTTGGGTTCAAAAACCTTTCTTGTCTTATACAACAATATTTATTTCAGTACTTCTTTCAAACTCTACCTGAAATAGAGGAGGAGTGAACTCATACTCCTATGGCAAGGGAGATCTGGGGATATGGGCCAAGGGCTACAAATTAAAACTTTAAGTTTCATGTACCATCTTTCAAATGTATATAAATTTAGCATTATATCCTATAGTTTATCCATATTTGTTTCAATGTTATATAGCCTTTTAATTTTTCTTTAAGTCATCTAGTAAAAATTTGGTGGGCACCCCAGCAACAGAAGCTTGGGCAAAACCAATTCAATATAATTTCAACTTCAACTTATGTTAAATGAAAAGAGAAATCAATTTCAATTTCTTGGAGAAGTATTATAAGGGATTAGGCAATATCCTACACAAACCAATAAAGGACAGAAAGAAATCTAAGTACCCAAAGAAAGGAGGTGAGAGACATGGGGAGAAAAATGAAATCTTTCACTAACCTGGCTGTCCACCCCTCTTAAGTGACATCCCAGCATCTGTCAAATTTTAAGGTGGGCTGGATCTTTTTCACTGCTGTTACTCTAGCACTTGATGAAGATCCGTCATCAAATCTTTACAATCTTCCTGTGTGAAACCTCTTAATATCCCATTCTACAGAAAAGGAAACTGCAGCCCAAAGATCTGAAGTAACCTGCCCAAAGTCACAGGGCCAAAAAGTGGCAGTGCTAGGATTCAAATCCAGCCAGTTTAGCTCCAGGGTCTGAGCTCTTAACCACTGTGTTCAAATAAATGATTGTTTAGTAAATGAACGAATAAATAAATGATTTGTAAGAAATGAAAAGCCAATATTTTAAGCCAGAAGACTATCTCCTTACAGTGCAGTTTGTTGCTTCGGCTGTTGAGTGGTTCTGGTCCGTTCACATCTTTGCTCTTTTCATTATCCTCAATGGGTCGGAAATGAGCCAAGGTTCTCATGAATCCTCGGAAGTTCACCTGGTCCTCTCTGAACAAGAAAGATAACAAAAAGAACATGTCAATCAAGGTGATTATTTCTTATTAATTTAATATATTAACAGTTATAGCTAGAGTGGCCTGAAGGTCCATTTAATGAAGTCTCTTTCCATATGCATGGTACTTTAGAGTTCATAAAATATTTTCAGTTAAGTCGTGCTACAATCCTTTGAGGTAGGTATTATTATTCTTACTTTATAAATGATTAACCAGAGTTAGAAAGGTAACAGGACTTACCAGAGTCAGTTACCTATTAAATTTACTTAAATTTCTTTTCCCAAAGAGGACTATAAGTAGCAGCTGGGCTGTGCTATCAGACAAGCCAACACTTGAACTCACTGCTTCAGGCTCTGAAGTGAACAGCAAGTTAGCCGTTTCATCCGAATGTCTCCCCATCCACCTTGCATATCTCCCCTGCAGTCATACATACCTAGTGATATTTTAAAATTAAGGCATATTATGCAACAACTGCTTTTGACATAAAGTTTGTTTAGTCACAGAATCAATAAATACATTTTGAAATTTTGATAAAAAGTAGAAAAATGCCACTTCTAGTTCTACCAATCAGTTAGAATCATTGTTAATATATCTTCCAGTAATTTTTCTATGCTTTTTGGAGAACTGTGAACATACTGCATATGTAATTTTATAGCTTGCTTTTTAAAAACTTTTAGGCATGTCTCTAACCAATATAAACACTTCAAAACATTTTAACCATCTGCATAATTGTGTGGCTGTATTATGATTTTATTATTTCCTCACAGTTGGATAAATATTTTCCTCATAATGCTTTGAAAGACTTCTTTATGTATAAAGCTTTTTCAGTACTGAAGATTAGAGAAAATCTTTTTATTGTGCCACAGTTAATCAGCAACCTTATAAGAAATAATTCTAAAACTTGAATGAATAAAGAATGCTTTTTAATATTGAAAAAGAATGTCCCATGTGAATAGTTATTTATCTAAGGCAGTCATGGAGAGAACAGGTTGTCTGGTTCCTGTAGCTACCTAAAAATAAATCCTAGTCTTTGTCCCCACTGAATAGATGTAGTATATCGGGTCTCAAGCGCGAACAGACATACAGATCAGAGACCTTCTAAAGGCAGAGTTCAAATGCTAGGTCATGAACCCTCTGTACTCAAAAGAATGACCTTTCATGGGAATGCAAACTAGTACAGCCACTATGGAGAACAGTGTGGAGATTCCTTAAAAAATTGCAAATAGAACTGCCTTATGACCCAGCAATCCCACTGCTGGGCATACACACCGAGGAAACCAGAATAGAAAGAGACACATGTACCCCAATGTTCGTCGCAGCACTGTTTATAATAGCCAGAACATGGAAACAACCTAGATGTCCATCAGCAGATGAATGGATAAGAAAGCTGTGGTACATATACACAATGGAGTATTACTCAGCCATTAAAAAGAATACATTTGAATCAGTTCTAAGGAGATGGATGGAACTGGAGCCGATTATACAGAGTGAAGCAAGCCAGAAAGAAAAACACCAATATAGTATACTAACGCATATATATGGAATTTAGAAAGATGGGGATGATGACCCTGTATGTGAGACAACAACAGAGACTCAGATCTATAGAGTGAACTTTTGGACTCTGGGGGAGAGAGAGAGGGAGAGGGTGGGATGAGATGGGAGAATGGCATTGAAACATGTAAAAAAAAATAAAATAAATAAAAAAATAAATA
>SJYQ01023136.1:46395-63373 GCA_006410935.1 Redunca redunca
ATGACCTTTCATTACCTCTAAAAAATATGAGTAAGAGTTGAGGAATCATGGAATGTGTAATAAGACCAGAGTCATATGCCAGAACAAATAGGTAAACATACATCACTGACATAGTGTCTCTGAGTAAAAGGAAACTAAATACCAATGTCCTACTTTCAAATCTCATTCTATTAAAAACAAAAAACTGAGAGCCTTCCCTGGTGATCCAGTGCTTAAGAAGCCACCTGCCAATGCAGGGGACACAGTTCAGTCCCAGGAGGATGCCGCATGCCGCAGGGCAACTTGGCCCACACTTTAGAGCCCGTGCTCTGGAATTACTGAGCCCACATGCTGCAGCTACTGAGGTTCTTAAGCCCTAGAGCCCATGCTCCACAACAAAAGAAATCACCACAATGAGAAGCCCGCGCGCCACAACTAAAGACTAGCCCCCATTTGCCACAACTAGAGAAAGACCAAGTGCAGCAACAAAAACTCAGTGCAGTGAAAAATAAATAAATAAAAAAACAAAACCAAATTGAACCTGTATACGACCTAGAAGTCAAATATCTATTTGTGACAGAGCAAGAAGCAGATGGGGGCTTGCCTAGCAGTGTAGCTCAGTGCCATCCTCAGCCTCTTCATATATATCTCGAGTACATCAGCACGCATTGTGTCCTTAACAAGAGATCAATTAATAAGATGACAGGCACCACTACAGTCACAATGAAGGTGGTCTGGCCTTTCTAAAACTGCTTTCCACAGCTGCTTTTTCAAATGATCGATGTGACTAGAGAACACTAAAAAAAAAAGGTTGGCAAATGAGTCTGCAGGGTTTACTTTGCACTGCAAAAGGTTTGGAAACAAAACACAGCAGTGAAAGTCATCCCTGGACACAGTTCAATTCTCTGCAAGGGCTAAAGAAAATAAGTTTAAAAAAGACAAGAATTCAGCACTAAAACCACAACTGAAACAAACAGGGCATTTCAAGGAGACAAAAAATCGGAAAATGAGGAAGAATAGATGATCACTCATGGTCAGCGTGAACCTGAAAAGGGCAGGTCTTAGTCTCATTGAGTGCTGTCTTCACAGGAACTGGTTGCTAGTCTTTCTGTCACTCAAGCTTACTGAGGGACCAACTTCTCAACTTGCAAATTCCTTTGTTTTCAATTCAGAGTCTCCACTTATTTTACCTGAGTGTTTTCACTGACACTTTAGTCTCATTAAGAACTGGCAACCATGTAACATTTTAAAAGTCCTCTGGGTCATATAAACAAGTCACAAGGAACCAGGAAGAGATTGTTAAAGAGATTGTTACTTAAAACAAGATTATATGATAAGCTTTATTCAGCAAAAGGTACCTAATCGATTAGGTAAATATTGACTCAGTACTTTGAAGGCAGTATATTAGTTTTAGTGAGGCATATCAAATGCCTAGTTCTGTTTGAGAAAGTGTGTGTGTGGCCAGTGTCAGAAAAGAAAAGTAATGTTCCGGATTAAAGGAGGTTAAGAATATATGACAACAACTGAGCCAGACTGGATCCTATAGTGGAGGAAGGAGATTGTTGGATAAACTGACAAAACTGGAATATCAATAATATATTAGAATGAAGAAGACTATAGGGGAAGTGGATGAAGGTGGTCAAAAGGTATCAAATTCTAATTATAAGATAAATATATTCTGGGGGTGAAATAAATACGCTGGTGATCATAGATAACAACACTGAATTGTATCTTTGAAAGCTGCTGAGAGATCTTAAAAGTTCTTATCACAAGAAAAAAGTAACTATATGTGATGATGAATGTGTTCATTCATATTATTATGGTTATCATTTTTCAATATATACATATATAAAATCACTAAGTTGTACACCTTAAATTTATACACTAAGTCACATTTCAATAAAGCTGGAAGAAACATATTTTATATTAATATTCTTATAGCACTTGATAGGTATGGTTAAGTATAAATTACACAATAGATGCCAGACTTCTTATGAAAAACAATATATACTACAATAATTTTAAAATACTGCTTTACACATTTTAGTTATATCAGGGTTAAATAAAATATACATTGCCAAAGTTAATTTAGCTTGTTTATCCAAAATTAATTTAACTTGTTTATTTTTACTTTTTAAAATGTGACTACTAGAAAATTTGTAGTAACTATGTATGTGGCTTGAATGATGTTTTTATTGGCTAGGACTGAGACAGAGAGCACTCACAAATGAGGCAAAATATTAACAATACAACAACAGATGCATCTGGGTAAAAGACATGCAAGTGTTCATCATACTATTTGCAAATTTTGCAACTTTTCTATAAATTTGAAATTATCTCATAGTTTTGAAAATGTTTAGTTTTACATCAAAGATAAACAGAGATTAAAGACAGAACTGTGAAAATGAGCTAACATACCTATTTGAAGTTTAAAACAGGGAGAGGGTAGAGATATTATAGATATGATTGAGTTAGGAATGTCCAATAGGAGGAAGATCATGATCTGAGATGACCCAACCAATATCAATACTCCAGATTAGCCTCCAAAAGGAAGTCCAACACCTGCAAGGACTCACCCCTCTGGAAAGAAGGCGTTGATGATCCGGTCCCCCAGTGGGTTGATGGCAAGTTCTGGAATCCGCTGAAAGTCTTCCCGGCTGCCAAGAGAATCACCTTGGGTTAGAGACCATTGGCCCTTGCATGAACTCCTTCGGTCATGCAAGAGTACAACCGAGCAAGAATATTACCTCCTGGAATTTACTTCTGTGGCAAATTATACCAAATAACTGCAAAGAATAGCACTTTAATAGCTGCCAAGTGTTTCTTGCACCAGCTCAGGAGTGGAAGAAGCCAGATTTGACTATGTCACATTCCAATGAATTCAGCACACAGGTTATGTCAGTAAATCAACCAACAAGCAAATACTAAGCTGTCCTTGTAAATGATTCTTTGAACATGACCATTTTGCACTTAGTTATTAAGTTTGTAGAAGGAACAGCAACTGCTAAGTATCAAACACCAAAGAGCTTGAACATGGGAGGAAAAATTCAGAGTGGCCTCCATACCCTTGGTAAGAAGATATACAGCACTTAAGAAATGCAAGGAATTCTTAGATGATATTTACATCTCAGTAGAGAATAAAATTCGATCACTGATTCCATGCTTCCTTCCTCTGATTGGACTTTTCTCCAGTGCCTTCTACAGTCTAGAGCTAGAGAAGTATTTAACCCTTGAACACGGCAAGAGCAGTCACCCTCTCACAACTTAAAGTCTGTTAAAGTGAACATTGTTAATTTCCATTCACCCTATACACATCATGTGCTACTCTGTTAATATACTTTATCTCATTTTTTCATGTCAACACTTTATCTGTACCCTTTCAGAGCTGAGGAAGTTGTGAGTCAGTGACATAAAGTAACTTGTCCAGCGCTACAAAGGTAAAAAGTGTAAGAACTGTAATTTAAAACTAAGTCTGTGAGTAAATAACAACTGTAAGTCAAAACATATGCTCTTATTCCTAAAAAACCTACACTTCTTTCCCATATTAAATAAACTTTTTGAAAGAAAGATGCTCTTCCCAAAAATGTTTAGTAACTATTTTCTTAAAAAAACAATTCCTGGGTTGATATCCTGTGCCAGAAATATAAAACTATCTACAACAGAGACAATATATCTATAAAATATCAATGTCATGAAGGACAGAGAAAGGCAGAGGCTTGTTTGAGATCAAAGAGAATTGACTAAAGAGACATACAACAGAACTCAATGCATGATCCTAGACTAGGAAAAAAAAAAACAATTGCTGTGAAGGACATTACTGAGTCAATAGATAAATGTGGAATATGGGCCATATAGAATACAGAATTTTATATAATGCATAGAAAATGCTAAATTTCTTGATTTTGCTATGAGCATCTCCTAATTATAGGGAATACACACTAAAGTATGTGGCAAAGTGTTTAACAAGTGGTAAATCTGGGTACTGACTATATGAAGTTCTTTGCATTATTTTTGTAACTTTTCTGTAGGTTTGCAATTATTTCCAGATAAGAAGGGGGTAAAAAGGATATAAACTCAAAAAGATGATTCCTGCTTTCAAGACATTTACTAACAGAAAGATAAAACATTCCTCTACCTTCTCTGTACAAGATGCTAACAAAATGTTCATATTTTACCCAGGTGCCTTCAACTCTCTCTGATCCTCTTGTGGTTTAACACTTACAGGATGCTTAATTAAGTAATTAAACAACACCACATCTGGTGGCGACAAAGGTAAGAAATGACCTAGGGGACTAAGCACAAAGCTCTGGTATAATAACTCTGGATTCTAATCTTCCATCATTTAGAGTAATAATTTTTATATCAATAAATAAACTAGAAGACATTCATAAGATAACTGGGTTGCTTAAAATTATTGAAGAAAATTATGGAGGTCGTGATTATATAACTCAAGAAACATGTACTAAGCTCTTATTACATAATATGCTCTGTAATACAAAGTCCACATTATCAACACAATGTAAGCTCCTCTTGTTTGACAGTGGTTAAGAAACAATAACTACTTCCTTTTAAAAGAAGATTAAGGCTAATGTGAATTGCAAGGCCACATACCTCAGTTTAATGTCTAACAAGCTTAAGTAATTTTAGCTGCAAAAAGACACAGTTTAAAATACCAGGTCTAGTGTCAAGTGGTGAGTTCACAATCTAGCCTAACTCTGTCAGTCTCCATGAGGAATCCAGTCATGGATTTCCAACATCAGTAAGGTTCTAAACCCTGTCTTTTGACATTCTTTAACTATACTCTTAGAATTTAGATTGTATATACAATGAGGTCTCTAAGATCAAGGGGTATACAGTTGAAAATATCAATACAAAAATGAAAGAGTATTAAGAAACAGTTTATAAACTATTAAACAATATACAGTTTATTATTGTTGACTGATCTTGATAAAGATCTTGGTTTTCTGTTTTATAATATAATTTTTCATATAAAGTGCCAAAGTTCTAAACCCGGTCTTTGCTACTTATTTTAGTATTCTAGGGCCAGTCACTTATTTGCAAAGCTGCATCTGACTTTTGGTTGAGAAAGTGATCACACACACATTTACCTCCTTCTCATTCTCTAAACCCCTCTGAAATGTCAGTAAAAATTTACACACGGAAATACAGCCATGACATAAACAATCAGGGTGGGAGAAGTATGTTAGTAGACAAGGAATTCTGACCAATTCTGGAAGTTAGAAAACAGACACAAATGTAGTGATAAGTCAGAGTAGAAGAGTTGATAGCCATTCTGCCCTGCAGCCTCAGCAAGGCACCACACTCAGAATTGCCAGGCGAGGGAAATTAATTACCAGAACTTTTAAAGAATGGGCCAGCTGCCCACTGCTGCCAGCACTCATCCCAGGAACATAAAACCATTTGTCCCCAGGATAAAAATGGGGAGCTGCTAGAGAAAGAAACTGGAAGAGCCACCTGGGCAGGGTTTTGGCCAAGTATGGGAGGCTGGCTCCCCAGGAACACAGTCCTTTCACTGGGGGAAGAGAACTGCAAATCTGACCCCTTGCTCCCTAACCACATGCCCTAAAGTACGGTCTACCAACTTACTGGTCCTGCTCAGAGTATAGAAGGCTTGTCATCAGTCCTTCCATCCAGGGAAAGCCCTGTGAGAAACCAACCACAAACAAACCTATGCCCATTTTCTACATTACCCCATCCAGGCTTTTTCATAAATAGGAATGGCCAATTAAGGCTCACCAGAATTTTGGAAAAATTAGTAACATAAAAGAGTAAGATCAAGATGAAAAGCGTGCATGTATGCTCAGTTGTGTTTGACTCTGCAACTCCATAGACTGTAGCCTGCCAGGCTCCTTTGTCTATGACATTTTCTAGGCAAGAATACTGGAGTGGGTTGCCGTTTCCTCCTCCAGGGGATCCTCCCCATCCTAGGATTGAACATGTGTCTTCTGCATTGGCAGGCAGATTCTTTACCACTCAGTACCTGGGAAGCCCCAAGATGAATAGATGTAATGATAACTCAGAGAACAAAAGAGAGTTTGAAATATTCTAATAAGTAACCCAATACACATTTGATAAGTTTTGGCATCTATAAAACAAATATAAGCTACTATGATAGAGCAGAGATCAGAGAACAAGAAAGTTTCTTGGAAATTAAAAATGTGATTGTAGACAAGTTCATCAAAAGGTCAATAAAATAAATTTGAGGATATCTTCCAGAAAGCAAAGGAAAAAAATCAGTCAGAAAATATGAGAAAACTGAGTCATGATGGTCCAATAGCCAACCAATAGAAAAGGCATAAAAATCAACAAGAAAGAAGAGAGGGAGGAAATAAATAACAGAAGAAACCTTTCCAGCCAAAGGACATATTTTTAGATTGAGAAAGTTCACCTGATACCGAGCAATGAATAATGAAAAATAACCCATAAAAAGATACAATTTTGTGAAATTTCAGAACATCAGGAAGATATATTTGAAGCTTTCAAGAGAGTAAAAAAAAAAAAAAAAAAAGATTACCTACTATAATAAAAAAATGAGAATTAGATTGGCATCATGGTTCTCATCTATGAAACTCCATTTTGGAATGACTGAGAGCACTCTATACAAAGCAAGAGCTTATCCAGGATATTGAAATCATCCATCCTCTGAATAAAGTCAAACAAGAAAATGAATCTCAAAGGCACTCAGTTTTTAGACAGATAAATGGCTACCACTTAGGACACAGTCTCTTAAAAATTATAGGTAATCTTTTTAAAAGTGATATATAACAACAGAGCCAACTAGTAGTTTCAGTAATAACTTCCTTGCAGAGTTTAACTGGACTGTACTGCTCCCTAGAGTCAATTTAACCTGCATGACTTAATACCTAGGAATTTTTTTCATCATGGTATTACATCAGAGAAAGTATCTAACAAAGATCCAATGTTAAACTTGCTCAATGCACAGGATATTTTTAAAGTAAACTCTTAATGAGGTATAACATACATACAGGGAAGAGTACAAATTACAAGCATTCAGTATGATGACATTTCACCGTGCAGATTATAACCAGCACCCAAATCAAGGAATCAATCACTATCAGGACCCAGATACTGTCCTTCCTTCCTTCCTTCCTTCCTTCCTTCCTTCCTTCCTTCCTTCCTTCCTTCCTTCCTTCATGTTCCCTTGGTATCTGATCCCCAACTCAAAGGGTAGTCATTATCCTGAGATCTAACCCCATAGATTAGATCAGTACCAAGGATATTTAAACAAAAGATATCTTCTTTGTATTCAGATAAAGGCCAGGCTCACCTTGACCTGTCCTACAAAGGACCATTTCAGGGCATCTTACGGATCCAGTTGCCTTTTCAAAGGTCACTTTCACTTTTTCAAGGATATTTAAACAAAAAAAGCCTTCTTTGTATTCAGATAATGACCAGGCTCTCACCTTGACCTGACCTACAAAGGACCATTTCAGGGCACCTTGTAAGACCCAGTTGCCTTTTCAAAGACCAATTTCAATGGCAGAGATAGAAATATTTCACTCAAAATAATGGCAACTGAAGAAAGTAAGATTTGTGAAGTTATAGTATATGAAATATCAATCTGAAGATTACCAATTATCTTAATACCTACGGGTAGGCCATGGATGTAGTATTTTATAAAAGATACTTTGGAGTTGAACCTTTGAAAGCACTTTGCTGAAGCTCCATTTCTAACCAAAGCTTTCCATAGTTTCTGCTTCATGTTCCCATAGACTGACACTTTTAAAAAAGGAGTACAGAATGTCTTGGACGGTACACTATAGTCTCTCACTCTGGAGAATTTGGCTTCAAGCCCAAGACATAGAGCATCTTGGGAGAAGAAAGTGAAGAAAATATGGAAGAAAAAAATTTCTCCTAACAACTTTCTTAAGAAAGTGGGGTCTGTTACAGGTAACAAAAGACTGGAGGTAACTTGTATTCAGCTGAGTACCCTGATGGGTTATTGAAAGGTCAAGACAGGACTTGAGCTGAGTCTGGCACTAAAGGCAGTAAAGGAGACAGCTAAATCACTCTATTACCGTAAAAGAATCTGAAAAAAAAAAAAAAAGAATTTTGAGTTTACCAGGTATTTTCTAAGGCTGGAAGGAGAGAAAGGGGAAGACAATCTAACAAAATGGCCAGAGGCTGAGATGGCCATTGTCAGGAGGTAGAGCCAGTGTGAAATTCCTGACAATGGGTGGGTACAACAAAATGATTTACATACTTAGTTGCCCCCTGAACATGGTTCCATCTATGTGCGGATTTTTTCAATAGTCAGTATCATAGTATTACAGGTCCGTCATTGGCTGCCTCTGCGGATGTGGAACTGCGTACACTAAGGGCAGACTACAAGTTATTCTCAGATGTGACTGTGCAGAGGGCCACCGTCTCTAACTCTGCCTTGTTCAAGGGTTGCCTGAAACATGCCAGTTACTATGTAGAACAACAGGGTAATTTTCTCTTGCACTCAAGGTGGCTTGGAGTTTTCCCCACATTTTAATCCACATCCATGACAGAGATCAAAGCACAGAATTTAGACCAAGTACTTTGTAAAGCTGAATACAAAAAAGTCAGCTAGATCTAGGTAACCATGAAATAAAAAATTACCCCATCACTTCCTACCACCTTTTCCTCTACCAAGAATTTGTAGAAACCAGAAGAGAAACAGCGTCTAGTGCATTACAGGTGTTTAACAGATATGCATCAAATGAGTGAGTTAGTTCACTGGCCTTTCATAGAGTGTGAAAGTGCGTTTTAGGGGCTGAGCAAATATTGCCTACATTTTAAGGAGCAGGTAACACTAGCTGACACATGAAAAGTTTCACCTTTTCTGAGGAAAAACAGCTCTTTTTACAAAAGATGTTCCATTTATTTTCCAGCAAACCATGAAAGTGATTAAAATATACACATTTACAAGTTACCTACTTTCTAGAAAAAAGAAAAGGACACAAAACTAATGTGAATTCTATATCTTCACTTAATGGTTAAATCTTAATTTATGAGAAAGACGTAATCCCAAACTCAAGTAAATTGTTCAAGTATTTGGGCTTAAGGAAATATAGATATTCTAGTCTGATTTATTTTTCAAGTACAAATATATACAGTCTCTTCAGCAAATGTTGCTGGAACAGCTAGATATCCACAAGTCAAAAAATAAGGTTTGACTCTTACATTTCTATCTATTGCCACACACACAACACTTCTTTGCTTCGGTTTTTTTTTTTGCCACACTGCACAGCATGTGTGATCTAGTTCTCCCACCAGGGACTGAACCTGAATTCTCTGCAGTGGAAGCAAGGAATCTTAACCACTGGACTCCTAGAGAAGCACCGCCCCCCCTTTTTTTTCCATTTTGTGTAAATATACCAAAAAATTGTGTGTGTGTATACACATAAGAAACTCAAAAATGAGAGAATTCCTTGGTGGTCCAGTGGTTAAGACTTGGCCCTTTCACTGCTAGGGCCCAGTTCCAAATCCTGGTAGGGGAACTCAGATTTCACAGTCCGCATGGTGTGATGAAGAATGAATCAAAGACCTAAATATAAGAGCTAAAATCATAAAACTCTTAGGAGAAAACATAGGGGTAATCTTCATGACCTTGGACTTGGCAATGGTTTCACAGAATCAACACGAAAAGCATGCACACCAAAAGAAAAGTTAGGTAAGCTGGACTTCAAAACTTAAAGCTATGTGTTTCAAAAAACAATAGAAAGAGAGTGAAAAGACAATTCAGAGAATAAGAGAAAATATTTGCAAATCGTGTCTGGTATCTCAGATATAAAAAGAACTCTTAACAAAAAAGACAAACTCCAGTTGAAAAACAGGCAAAGGACTTGAATATGCATTTCCCCAAAGAAGACATACAAATGGTCAAGCAGCACAAAGATGCTCAACATCATTAGCCTCTAGGGAACTGCAATCAAAACCAAAATGATCTACCACTCACATCTACTAAAATTAAAAGAGAGACGATAAGTGCTAATGAGCAAAAAGTCTACAAACAATAAATGCTGGACAGGGTGTGGAGAAAAGGAAACCCTCTTGCATTGCTGTGGGAATGTAAATTGATACAGCCACTATGAAAGATGGTATGGAGATTCCTTAAAAAGCTAGGAATAAAACCACCATACGACCTAGCAATCCCACTCCTAGGCATATACCCTGAGGAAACCAAAACTGAAAAACTGCATGTACCCTGATGTTCATTGCACCACTATTTACAATAGCTAGAACATGTAAGCAACTTAGATGTCCATCAACAGAAGAATGGATAAAAAAGCCGTGGTATGTATATACAATAGAATATCACTCAGCCATAAAAAGGAACACATTTGAGTCAGTTCTAATGAGGTGGACAAACCTAGAGCCTATTATACAGAGTGAAGTAAGTCAGGAAGAGAAATATAAATACCTTATACTAACACATATACATGGAATCTAGAAAGGTGGTACTGATGAATTTATTTTCAGGGCAGTAATGGAAAAAGAGACATAGAGAATAGACTTATAGACACAGGGAGAGGGGAGAAGAGGGTGAGATGCGTGGAGAGAGTAACATGGAAACTTACATTACCATATGTAAAATAGATAGACAATGGGAACTTGCTGTATGACTAAGGGAACTCAAACAAAAGCTCTGTGACAATCTAGGAGGGTGGGGAAGGGAGGGAGATGGGAAGGAGGTTGGGGAGAGAGGGGACATGGGTCTAACTATGGCTGATTCTTGTTGATGTATGACAGAAAACCACAAAATTCTATAAAGCAAATATCCTTCAATTTAAAAAATAAATTAAAAAAAAAGTGCTGATGAGGAGAAATTTGAACTTGCATTTCATTGCTGGTGGGAATATAAAATAGTACAGAGCTGTGGAAAATATTTGGTGGGTCTTCAATAAATTAAACACAAAATTATCACAGGACCCATAATTCTACTCCTAGGTATATGCTCAAATATATATGCTTAAGTTTATATGCTTAAAACATAAGTCCACACAAAATTGTTCATAATAGACAAAAGATGTTAACAGCTCAAATCCCCACCAAATGATGAATGAACAAACAAAATATAGTCTATGCATACAATGGAATATTGTTGTTGCTGTTTAGTTGCCAAGTCCTATCCAACTCTTTTGCAATCTCATGGACTGTAACCCACCTGGCTCCTCTGTCCATGGGATTTCCCAGGCAAGAATAGCAGAGTGGGGTTGTCATTTCCTTCTCTAGGGGATCTTCTCCACCCAGGGATCAAATCCAAATTTCCTGCACTGGCAGGTGGATTCTTTACTACTGAGTCACCAGAGAAGCCCAAAATGGAATATTACTCAGCCATAAAAAGGAAAGAAGTACTGATACACACGATGGAAGAACTTTGAAAACACCATGTAAAATCAAAGAGTGGGTGAACAAAAGGCCCCATACTGTATGATTCCACTTATATGAAATCTCCATAGTAAGAGGAATGGGAAGTGACTACTCAGTGAGTATGAGGTTTTCCATCTGAGCTGATGAAAATGTTCTAGAACTAGACTGCTATAATACATGAACGTATTAAACTGTGTTGTGAATGTATTTAATGCCGCTAAAAAGCACACTTTTTAATGGTAAATTTTATGTTACGTGTCTTTTGCCTCAAAAGTAAAATTAAATTAAAAATACAAAGTACCAAGTATGGTCTTTGCATTTGATAGGTACTCCATAGTCATTGACTTTAATGACTGGACAGCATGATCTTGGTCAACTCCAGCTTCCGGCGAAACCAGACATGGCTCTAAACAAACACGGTCCTGTAGATTTCTAAGCTCTTCTGCCTGAAAGGCTTAGCAACTATATTCTTTCCCCTTTTATGCTAACCCCACACCTGTGCTAGAAGCCTACATTATTTCTTGCCATCCACCAGCAAGGCAAACAGCTTTGTTCTATCAGTCAATCAAAGCTGAGAAACAATAGTAACAAGAGTTAGGTGCTACTTAAGAATTAGGTTGGGAGGTGGTGCTCAGGAGATATTTCATTTGACTATGACAAGACATTTACAAATATAAAATGATAGAGCTTTACAGTAAATCTGAAGTCATATACTTACTCTAGACCAGTTTCTCAACGTTGGCACTACTGACATTTAGGAAGGATTGTCCTGTGCATTGTAGAATATTCAGCAACATTCCTGGCCTTGACCTGCTAGACATCAGTAGCATTCCCCAGTTGTGACAATCCAAAATGTCTCCAGATATTTGGCCACTCGAGAAAATAGCCCTTAGTTGAGAAACACTTCTCTAGATAAATATACTGACCACCTTATCTAACATTAATATATATAAACTGATGTACCCTAGGGATTGGGTTGAGTTGAGAAATTAGAGAAAAGAGGACAAAACAATTTAGACCACCTTGGATTGCTATGGATCAGCCTCCTGAAAGCTAACATGTTTAGGGAAGGGCTGCAGGAAAATTCAAGCCGAGAGAGCTGAAATTCCCAAAGGTACATATCCAGGACCAGAGTGATGGCCAATCAAACTAAGGGGAGCGGGGGTAAAGCACCAAGCACCTAGTGATAAATATAAATCCAATGTTCTGTTTATCTCCCTTGTGGATCAATAACACTTAAAGATGCGTGAAGAAATGGTCCCTGCTCTCTGCCTGCCAGATGTCAGCTCTCTGGATAAAAGCAGCTATTCAGCCACAAGCAGGAAATAAAAAAAGGAAATGCCTACCTCAGAGTCCCATTCTCTCCTTTGTCCAGGCTGGTGAACCGGCTGTAGAGGCGGGTGATCTGACTGTGGGAAACTGAAGAACACAGAATTAGTTGCAGTTGGAGAGGTTGTCCTCTGCTCAAATTGAACCTGAATGTGAGTGATCCTTTGGAAACCAGCTGCCCTCCTGGTCCCAGCTCACCATTAAATGGTTCAAAGTCAGTGAAGTGGTGCGATGTCTCAGCTAACTCACCTCTAGTGTGTCAAAGCAGAAAGAATGAAAGTTAGAAAATAAATCAAGAGTAAACAAAATTGACTCTCAAGAGTGAAGTCTAGGCTTAATTAAGACTGTGTTAAATGTCAGTTGGTTAAGATTTAACAAAACAAAGCTAAATTTAGTTTAAAAAGAAAGTGTGAAACTTTCACCTTTCAGTACCCTGACTTAGAAGCTATGAAAATTCCAGCTTTGATCAAAAACACATCCCTATTAATCAGTTTGGTGTTTCAGACTGGCACAGCTGGGTAGGTAACATGTGCTGAATTAAGGACTGGGGCATGTGAAACAAACAGTATTTTTAGAATCTAGTTTACTTTTCCTCAAGCATCTTTCATCTTTTCCCTCAGGGCTGATCTTTGGGTAAAAGATCACTACAGCCTGGGGTTAGCGTCTTTCTCTGCAACTGCATGAGCTCCACTGAGTTCCCAGTAAAGGAATGGGCTCTAAGAAAGAAAATTAGGCAATCTGTAAAATGGTTGTGCTATCTTCAGATGACATCTACAAGGAAGTTACTTTGTTCCTCATTTTGTACTAACTCAGGTACAAGCTGACAATTAAAATGAGGCACTAACCACAGGTAGACAATGAAACTTTGAAAATGCAAAAAGGAATTTCTGGGAAATAGTTTAATCTCGTGGTAGACTGGAGATAGGAGGGAAAAAATTAGTTATCAAAGGAGAAAAGACAACAGCCAAAAAGGGTGTGACCAGTGTGGACTCTGTCCTAGGCTGTACCTTCAGGGGTAAAGGGGTGGCTCAGGGAGTTCTGATAGTTGTCCTCCTCCCCCACCTCAAGCAACAGAAATCCACTCGCAGTTTTGGGAACAATGGGACAAAATTAATGCGGGCACGCGCAGGAGAAACAGGAAGTGAGTGGCCCAAAGCTAGGATGAGAGGACACACCGGGCCAAGCAGTAAATTCTTCAGCCTCAGGTTTCAAGCCAGCCTGGGCTCTGTTCTGTACTAGCTCTCAAGGAGAGCAGGGAGCAGAGGAAGAGGCAGAACCACCCCTGCCAGGGCAGAGCCAGCAGGAGCCCAGACACTGAGGAAGCCGGTGGGGACCTTTCTGCCCGATAGGCAGGTGTGCGCAGCTCAGTAAACACTCCTCTGAGAGTCAGGCTGACCGATTCTGATTCCAATCATGGCAACCTGGCTCACCAATGAGGGCTGAGTGTATGGGGTTGTGCAGTGAACTAGCTAAGTCCAGGAGAGAAAAGTGCTTGGCCAACGTCTGGCACCTGGTAAGCATGCCAGGTTAGCTATTATCATTATCCTAATACTGTGAGCCTGCAGGTGCAGTTTTACTGTGGTGCTAATTAATTAACCTTTCTCTTGATTCTGCCAGCCACAACCGTCTTCTTTAGGAATCTGAACAGGCTTTGGCCTCAGGCCTCAAATATTGCTCTAGAACTAAAGTTTTTTTTAGTTTTCACAAAATAAGTTGGTTCAAGAATGCCTAACTTTCTCAAAAGACTTTTTGAAAAGACAAAATTTGTTTACAATATCAATGCCACTGTTTTCATGTCTATATATATTACCTAATATGTCACTTGTGCACTTTAGTTATAATAGCTTATTTTTCATTTATTAATTCATTATTTTTCTATATTGCTTTGGAGTGCTTTTTAATAACTTCATAATATTTAGCCCACAGGGTCAGTTTTTAATACTTAGAGTATTATACTTCAGGTTACTTTTAACAATGAACACATTCAAATTGTATTTCTTTTTATACTAGGTTTTTTTTTTTAGTTTGAGAAAACAATCTATCCACATGGTAAAAATAGTACAAAAAGTGTACATAATGAAAAGTCTCCCCCAACACCCGAATTCCTCAGTCTTCCTAGCCAGAGTCAAACTTTCTTAGGTGTGATAATAGTATTGTGGTTATGCAGGAAACAAATCCCTGTCCTCAGGAATACATGCTTAAGGCTTAAGGGGTGAAAAGTTTGGCTATCTGCAACTTTAAAATAGTTAATCAAAAAGAATATATATACACACACACACACACACAAATAGACAAATATAGCAAAATGTTAACAACTGTTGAATTATACAGATGTTCATTATACTATTTTAACTTTTCTGTATGTTTGAAATTTTTCATCATAAAAAGGTGGGGGCTAGGGTGGGGGAGGTACAGAGCTTTGCAAATCACTTAATCCAAAACCAGCTGAAGATGTTAGTAATATGTGCAATGCTCTTTCAATAGGAGCTGGGAGACAGCAGGGTCTTCTGCGGTGACAGAGCCCTCAGGCACTATGGCAAGGCAGCTGAGGGCCATGAATGTGTCCCCCATCATGAGGCAGGAACAGCCTTCAGTTGAACTTCCACTTACATTCTAGCTCAGGAAATTATTCTCAAGCAGTTGCCTTTGCCAGGCTTGTGCTCTTTGTTCCAATTACAGAGAAATCCACACTAGTGCCATCATCACTACACCCTTTCAAACAAACAGAACTTCACTGGCCTGTAGAACTTACTTCCCAGACCTGTTCAGCACCTTTGCCATATCATGTGACACATACCAGAAGACAGAGACTAAAAATAAATCAATTGGAATTTATCACTACTCAGCTGGTGTGAATTGTTCCTCAAGGATTATGTGGCTATTTTTTGTTGTAAAGGTTTTAAGTAATTCACAGCCAGGTTATTGCAATATAGTTTAGTGAACGAAGGGTGGAGATTTCAGAAACTCTCGAGACACTGTGATCTTTCCCCTAGTGACAGCTTTTACTCAAATGACCTTAATTTATGGAAATGCTGAAGTGTGAAAGAAGGTAACAGAACTAAGACAATATAGCAAATGTTTTATGCCAACTCGTGTTTTTGGACAGCATTTTTTTTTAAACTCTTGGATATGTCAAGATTTCTACTCCTTCCAAAGTTTTATTTTTTCAAATTGGGAAAACCTGATTCCTAGTCCAACGTCTCCTGAAAATAGGAAAAGTGCAAAATACTGTCACCTCTACAATTACACACTAGACATGGTTTTTATAACTAGCATATGGTAATAGTGTTTTCACAATAAGATGATTGCTAACCTACAGTTCAAAATGAAAATAGCTAACATCTGGTGCTTATTACATACCCAGACACTATTCTAAGTAGTTTACATAATTTTTCTCATTTAATCCTCACTAAGAATTCAAAAAGTTGTATTATTTTTATTCTCATTTACAGATGATGAAACTAAAGGTATACAAGGAATTCTTACTTAGAAGTACTTTTCTAAACACTTAAGAGATTCCATTTCAAATACCGGATAAACTAGTTATATATGAATTCTAACCAATTTAGACTTACAAATACAAAGCTTTCATACTGCATATAAAGTCAATTTTACTTATTTATGGTACATTTTCTTCTGGCAAAGGGAGTAGTGAAATGTCTTATTCTTAACTTGAAGTGTTTCAGAATGACAGTTCCCCAAACTCTTTATAGAACAAGAAGCAGAGGAAAACAGGGCTAATTTCATCACTCTACCCCACCCTCAGGTGTTTGCTGTTTTTATTCTTCTAAACCCTTTGCATCATGCTACGACTATTGCTTTAAAAATCAATTCTACTGATGGGCACTAACTGGATAAACTGACAGCTCAACTCCCAAAGCAGAATGACAGCGTAGCAGATCAGGGGACATGCCTGGAAGCCACTCAAAATGCTCTAGCTTAATTTATCCAAATCTAATCAATTGATGCATATATCATGGCCCAATTCCTATCCTCCTCAAGGCCAGTTCACAATGACTGTTCCCTGAGTTCTGGAAGGGGTGCTACACAATTTCAAGTATCTTATGTTTGATGCTAATCCTAACTCTTGTGGGCTTATCTCCATGACCTGGTTGTGGGCATCTTTTGTCACTACCTATTTTGAATACCCAGTATCGTACTGAATATGCTGCTGCTGCTGCTAAGTTGCTTCAGTTGTGTCCGACTCCGTGCGACCCCATAGATGTCACCCCACCAGGCTCCTCTGTCCCTGGGATTCTCCAGGCAAGAATACTGGAGTGGGTTGCCA
>SJYQ01023147.1:0-17051 GCA_006410935.1 Redunca redunca
AAATATATATACCATAGAGTGTTGTTATATTTAATTAGGTTTTTGAGATCTACATATATAAATTTATTTAGATCTAGTTCATTCCTTTTATCTGTATTCCAATGTTAATCATGCTATATTAATACATTCCCCTCTTGATAGACATCACATACCTATTTTTGTTTTCTTGAGGGTTACTAAAATATTTATGGCCTAATGCTTCAAACGCTATTAAATGCAGGCAGAAAACTAGGGGGGAAAGTACATTTTTGCATGGTATAAACCAGAATTAGAAATTTATACATAAATTTGAAGTTATTTGTTCTATTATTCAAGTGCTAGATCTTTATTGCTTCTACTTAATCTGTAATTAAGTTAGATAAATATGTTAATATCTGCCACTACTATTGTATGCCTGTCAATTTCTACCTATAGCTTCCCACCAAAATAACTCTTCACTTTTTAAAATTGTAAAGGCAGAACATACTTATAAAAGCTGTCAGAAAGTTAATACTTTTATTTTAAAAAAGGAACAATTATTCATAATTTCAGTACCAAATAATAACCACCATTAACATACTGGTATACAGTGTTTCAGGGTTCTTTTTACACATTCACCATCTTTAAAGACAGTTTACACATACTAACTGCTTAGAAATAGTTTTAAAATAAAAATATGCTTGCTGTATTTTTTGGTATTGAGACATAATGATTGTATACTTTCTAACTGTACAGAAATATAAATATAAAGCCGACAGTGAAAATACTATGTGTACTTTCCCTATTTCATGTACACTTTGTATGATACAAATAACCACCTATTTTTTAAACAGTGCATATTTGTATGGTAATGTAATATATCTGACCAATCCTGTGTAAAGATATACTGATTACGTTTTTAAATAATTTTTTGAATACTGTAGTGCACGTACATTTTTTACATATGTATTTTTGCATCTTTATCCAATTATTTTCATAGGTGAGGTCTCTAAATGAGGCACTTCCAAATAAAGGTGGAAATATTTAAAATATTGATATATATGTTAAAATTGCCTTATAACAACCTACACTTCAATATTAACATTAGAGGACATTTTCTCAGTTCTCTCTCTCTCTCTCCTGAAGATAAGGCTTATTATTATTTTTCATCTTTTCCAAGATAAGACAGAAGATGAATCTCATTGTTTTAATTTGAATTTCTTTGATTGCCAGGGAGCTTAATCATTCTTTCCTATGCCCATTGGCCATTTGCATTTCTTTTGTAAAATGCAGGCTCCTGCCCAGTCCTCTTTCATTCTAAGGGTGGTGTTTACCTTTCCCTTTTTGCTTTGTCAGTGCTCTTTATTTTTCATTTTTGATCTTTTAATTGGGGTCGGTTCGATTCAGGCTTTCACCTGTTCACTTTACTGCCTAAGGGAATATATATATGTGTATATATATATATATATTTTCCATTAGCTTTTAATGTCCTTTATAGAAGCTGGCTTCCCTTCCTCTTTTTCTTTCCCTCTCTTTTCGCTTGTCTGCTGTTGTCCTTTCGTTTCTTTCTCTCTGTTTATCTCTCTCATTTTCTTTTTTTACTACATAAGTTTTTAATTTTGACCAAGTTGCATCTATCATTCTGGGCCTGGCTCCGCCTCTGTAGGGGGAGCAGCGGGGAGGAGAGCGCGGAGCTGGGGGAGGGGAAGGGGCGGGGAGGAGCGGGCGGAGCAGTTGCAGAAGCTGCTGGGAGCGCGCGCGGTGGGATCACACGGCGGCCCGGTGGCGGCGGCGGCGGCGGCGGCGGCGGCGAAGGCGGCGGCGGCGGCCCAGAGACTGGAGCGCCGATACCGCGGCCCGCGGCCTACACGGAGCCTTCTTTTCACCGGAGGACCAGTGATCCGCAGTCTTCAACACAGAGGTACCGTGCTCCGCGCTCCCCGCCCGGTCCGGCCCAACCTGCTGTGGCAGTGCCTCCTTCTTTCCTCTCTCTCTCTCGCCTGCCGGCGCCTTCCCTGACTGCCTGCGTCACCGCGGCCGCCATGGCTGAGAATGGCGAGAGCAGCGGCCCCCCGCGCCCCTCCCGCGGCTCTGCTGCGGCCCAAGGCCCAGCCTCTACCCAGGCCGAGCCCAAAATCATCAAAGTCACTGTGAAGACCCCCAAAGAGAAAGAGGAGTTCGCAGTGCCCGAGAACAGCTCAGTCCAGCAGTTTAAGGAAGCGATTTCGAAACGCTTCAAATCCCAAACGGATCAGTTAGTGCTGATTTTTGCCGGAAAAATCTTAAAAGATCAAGATACCTTGATCCAACATGGCATCCATGATGGACTGACTGTTCACCTTGTCATCAAAAGCCAGAACCGACCTCAGGGCCAGTCCACACAGCCTAGTAATGCCGCGGGAACTAATACTACCACCGCATCGACTCCCAGGAGTAACTCCACACCTATTTCTACAAATAGCAACCCGTTTGGGTTGGGGAGTCTTGGAGGACTTGCAGGCCTTAGCAGCCTCGGCTTGAGCTCGACTAACTTCTCTGAGCTCCAGAACCAAATGCAGCAGCAGCTCTTGTCCAGCCCTGAGATGATGATCCAAATCATGGAAAATCCCTTTGTTCAGAGCATGCTTTCGAATCCTGATCTGATGAGGCAGCTCATTATGGCCAATCCACAGATGCAGCAATTGATTCAAAGAAACCCAGAAATCAGTCACCTGCTAAACAACCCAGATATAATGAGGCAGACCCTCGAAATTGCCAGGAATCCAGCTATGATGCAGGAAATGATGAGAAATCAAGACCTGGCTCTCAGCAATCTTGAAAGCATCCCAGGTGGCTACAATGCTTTACGACGCATGTACACTGACATTCAAGAACCCATGCTGAATGCCGCACAAGAGCAGTTTGGGGGTAACCCATTTGCCTCAGTGGGGAGCAGTTCCTCCTCTGGGGAAGGTACACAACCTTCCCGCACAGAAAATCGTGATCCACTACCCAATCCATGGGCGCCACCACCGGCTACCCAGAGTTCTGCGACCACTAGCACAACAACTAGCAGTGGCAGTGGATCTGGCAGTAGCTCCAGCAGTGCTACCGGAAACACAGTGGCTGCAGCCAATTATGTCGCCAGTATCTTCAGCACCCCAGGAATGCAGAGCTTGCTGCAACAGATAACTGAAAACCCCCAGCTGATCCAGAATATGCTGTCTGCACCATATATGAGAAGCATGATGCAGTCTCTGAGCCAGAATCCGGATTTGGCTGCACAGATGATGCTGAATAGCCCTGTGTTTACTACAAATCCTCAGCTGCAGGAGCAGATGCGTCCACAGCTCCCTACTTTCCTACAGCAGATGCAGAATCCAGAGACGCTATCAGCCATGTCAAACCCAAGAGCAATGCAGGCATTAATGCAGATCCAACAGGGGCTACAGACATTAGCCACTGAAGCTCCTGGCCTCATCCCAAGCTTCACTCCAGGTGTGGGGGTGGGGGTGCTGGGAACCGCTATAGGCCCTGTAGGCCCAGTCACACCCATAGGCCCCATTGGCCCCATAGTCCCATTTACTCCCATAGGCCCCATTGGGCCCATAGGACCCACTGGCCCTGCAGGTCCCCCTGGGTCCACTGGCACAGGTGCCCCCCCCGGGCCTACTGTGTCTAGCTCTGCACCCAGTGAAACCACGAGCCCAATATCGGAATCTGGACCCAACCAGCAGTTCATTCAGCAAATGGTGCAGGCTCTGGCTGGTGCAAATCCTCCGCAGCTGCCAAATCCAGAAGTCAGATTTCAACAACAACTGGAACAGCTCAACGCAATGGGCTTCTTAAACCGGGAAGCAAACTTGCAGGCTCTAATAGCAACAGGAGGCGACATCAATGCAGCCATTGAGAGGCTGCTGGGCTCCCAGCCATCGTAATTACATTTCTGTACCTTGAAAAAATGTATCTTATTTTTGATAATGGCTCTTAAATCTTTAAACACACACAAAATTGTGCTTTACTTTCAGTTTGATTTTTTTCAACTCTGTCTAGTTATAAATTTAATATGCATTTTAAGGTGGAGTCCTTTCTTCCCTCTTTGTTTCCTCCCTCCCTCCCTCTCTCCTTCCTTCCCTCCCTTCCTCCGTTTTGAATGGTGAGAATCAATGCTGTTTTACTCAAAGGTGTTGCATGCAAACACTTCTTTATTCTGCATTTATTGTGATTTTTGGAAACAAATCAACCTTTACAGTTGGGTGAACAAGTTTTGTCTTACAGATGTCCAATTTATTTGCATTTTAAACATTAGCCTATGATAGTAATTTAATGTAGAATGAGAATATTAAAAACAAACAGATTAACTGAAACTCTATAATTTGTGGTACAATATTGCTTATTGTGACTTTGGCATGTATTTTTGCTAGCAAAATGCTGTAAGATTTATACTATTTGATCTTTTTTGATATATTTATACACAGTACAGTAAGCACAATTGGAACTGTACATCTCGATAAATTGCAGCAGAATCTCTGAGCAGATATGTATAGCCAAAATGAGAAAGAATATAAGAAATATGTCTGGAGCTCGGTATATCTCACAATTTTGTAGAATCTTACAGCATCTTTGATAAACTTCTCAGTGAAAATGTTGATTAGGTAAGTTCAGTTAAAATATAGTAGAAATGTTTATCCTGGTATCTCTAAGTATACATTTAATTGTACAGAAAACAGTGTGATGTGTCAACATTTGCAAATTGATTGTATATGATCTTAATCTTAGTGCAGCCTGAAGGATCAGTATAGTAATGCCAGGAAAGTGCTTTTTTAAGACTTCCTTCTCAGCTTCTCCCATAAAGAGATCCTAATACGCATTTGATTTGTAATTGGAAATGTAACTTTCACTGAAAGTGTCATGTGATGTTTGCATTACCTTTAACTGCTGTGTATAAAGAAAACTGTATCTTTGACTCCATCAGTTATTTCTCTTGTGCACAGGGAAAATGCATTAAAAATGACTAAAAAAATAAAAAATGAATAAATTTTTTTCTTTTTGCCTTCTGTCCATAGGATCATGTTTAGAAGGATTGCCCAACCCCAGGATTATATAAATCTTGTCCTGTATTTCTCTAATTTTAATGGTTTAGTTTTTTTTTATAAAAGTATCTTTGCCCTGTCTGGAATTATTTTGGTGTATAGATTTAGGTATTTTACCATTTTTCCCTCAAGTTTAGACTGTTGTTACCTAGTATTTATTTCATTGTCCACATTCCCCCTCCATTTGAAATGTCATATATATATATGTATATATATACACACACACACTTTATTCTATTTGAATTCTCTTTAGTACCACTGAACATTGTAGCCCCAGTACACCAGCCTGTAGTTATTGAGTTAGAAATATGACTTCATATCTCTTAGGGCACATCCTCCTTTTGATCTCTTTTATTTTTATTTTTCACAATTTTCTACTGATTCCAACATGTTTATATTACCAGATGAACTTTATAGTTACTAGATAACCACCCCCCCCAAATAAATTGGTAATTTGGTTAGGATTGTCTCAAATTGATATGATAGTGAGAAATACAGAATTACGATGCTTTCCAGAAACATGATATATTGCCTCATTAAAAAAAACAAAACAAAACACTTTTTACATCCTTCAAGAGTTTTATTTATTTAAGCCCCATATAATTTGTAATAAATATATTCCTAGTAATACAGATATATAGGAAACAATTCTGCAGTTGGGAGTTCTTACTCAGTGTTACCCATGTTGTACATTTTTGTTTTATAAGGGAAGAATGTATTTTCATATATTAGTTTTAAGTTGACAGCTGACTGAAATCTATTAAAAGGTTTTCAGTTGGTCCTTTTGAGTGTTTCCTGGTAATCAATCATATCAATGGTAAAATTATAATGATAGATTATTTTCAAAATTTATAATAGATTCTAACAGCATGGGTTAAACAATTCCTGCTAAAGAAAAAATTAGTCGCAGTGACATTCTTGTCTTATTTTTCATTTTAACCAGACTATGTTTGCTGCAGCAATTCTAAATTGCATTTTTGAAAAGCCATTTCTCTGGGACATGGTCTAATAAGTTTGCAAAATGCTGTATACTATAGCCCCTCTTGGACAGTCATTATGTAGTAAATTTTGACTAATATTATTTTCTTAAAAGGAGTATGCTCTTCAGTTTGAAAGAGTAAAAACTATTTAAACTTTTACCTAACTCAACGTTGCCTAAACTTACTTGAGTAAAGAACTACTTTTTCCCTTTTAAACACAATAACATTTGGCATATCAATATTGCTTAGAACACCAACTGAGGAAATGGTGTTTTATTATTTCACTGCCGTATGAAGCTGTGTGTTTATGGTAATTATAATAACAAAGTCTTCCACAGTAAGTTAAAAAAATTTTATGCCATGAATGATTTTATACATCATTTTCGTATCAGTACAAAAATAAGTCAATAACATAGAAAATAGCAATAAATCAATAGCCATAGGGAAAAGTGGATGGATGTTTACTGAGGCCTGGCTCAGACAATTTAGCAGGTAAAATTCTTTCAGGCGTTGAAGGAATTACTCTTGCCAAATGTTTCTCTGCCTTTTAATACGTTTTGTTTTCTCCCTGAAAAAGTCCATGTCTTTAATTTATTAATGCTATTTTTGTTGTATTTTTGCTTTCCAGTTTATTAATTTTTATTTGTAATTCTACTCCCTCTTTTAAAAAATTTTTATACTGTCCTTCCTCCATATCTTACATGATATAATTTCCTCATTATCTTACAAGTTCATTTTATAGGCTCTGTTTTTGTTTTGGGTTTTCTGTATTTACTATTAATTCATAATTTATCCATTTTTATCATCATTGAATAAGAAGGGTATATCCTAACCTGCTTTCTGTCCCTCCAATAAGAGTTGGATAATTATCTTATGCTTTTATTATTTAAGTGCTTGTCACCCCCTCCCTAGGCTTACACTAGATGACTAAAGTGTAAGTTTGTAGTACTGACTTTGTGATCCAGCAGGATGAAATAGTGGGGAGGGAGCTAGGCTCAGGGGCAATCCCAGCAGGAATGGTTCACCTTAAGATCGCATTCCTCATTTGTTCTTTTGGCCTCTACTTCAGGTGTGTGATGTCATGTATAGTCACCACTTGTGTGTGGCCATTTGGGGATGGAGTCAGGGAATGGATATACAACATTGAAATAAGTCCTGCTGGTTTATTAATGAGGACTCACATCAGGTTGAGACCATCTTGTTTAATGATATACCATGATCAGAGACACTGAAATTTGCCTTCTGAGAAGGGGCAGCCTGCTCTAAAATCTCTTCATGTACAATGTCAAAATAACAACAAGAGGAGTAATTCCTGTCAGAGCCTAGTCCAAGGATTGGGATTAGAGAGAGCCCTCTGGCCTGTGTTTCATGTCCACAAGAATACCTCAAATTCAGAATTTTAACATTATTCTCTAATGAATTTATTATTCTAGCCGTACAACTAAGACTGACCTGATAGAAAATGTTCATAATACAGCTTAATTTAGTAAATATACACTTTTAAAACTATGTGGCAATTTTTATATTCCCAACTTGGCATTATTTTATTAAAGAATATATTGGGAGACTTAGATAAAGGAAGTTACTCAGGCTTACCTCAATTTATGAGTGGTTCCCATTCCAATTTTTTCACTGCCTGCCCCCACCTTCAATCCTTGCTCCTGTAAGCTAGATTGTATTAGTGGTTTTCTGCCAGGATTTTCTTGATTTGTAAATATATCACAGAACTTCAGATTGGTGATATCTTTCAATATGGCCCCATCAACATCATGTCTTAAAGAAATTCCTTGAGAATTCGAATGCCCTTGTTGTTTGCACAGGTTTTGCTCAATTTTTGTTTGCCTGTGGTAATTTCTATTGATTTGTGAGAGAAAGGGCAAGGACTGGGGACCTGTTTCATTGCTACCATCTTCCTAGAAGTCTGTTAGGAAACTTAGGGGGAAAACAATTTTCTAAAAATAGAAAGAAGAAAAATGATTTAGCAGACATCAGACTGAAGTCACCTCAAAGAACAACATCGTCAGCTGGTGTACGTTCTTACCAAGGCTTTAAACATTTTGATATTAATTACCATTGGCAAAAGTTAATTCTAAACCAACACCTCCAAAGTTTGAGTAAGCCACTCTCAAATAAGGAGTTTTTTGTCCTGATGTACATAGACAAAATTATTCATCAGATGGATATGTATTGATGCATATAGCTTCAGCTATACTGAGATATCTATGCACAGATTTGGATTCCCTAAACACTTCCAAAATTCAACTTCAGAACTTCTCAGCCCAATGTGAGGATTAGTGAGTTTAAGGTAATTTCAGGGAAGATGCTGTAATTTATTATTAAAAAATAGTTGATGAGCTTGATTACTCAGCTCTAGCATGGATTTCATAAGATTGTTTCTGTCAGAAGGACAATAATAGCTAATTATTTATGCTTATGTTCAATTTTCATAGCAATCCTATAAAGTAGTACTACTATTATCTTCCCCAGTTTACAAATAAGGAAATAAACTAAAAGAGGTTAATTTTCTGGGGTATCATAGCTATTAAGTGATAGAGTCAAAATTTGAACCCAATTCTGAGATTCTAGAGTGTGTACTGAACCAGTTGACTCTTTTGCTCTCCCCTGAACTTATTAAAATATACTAGTCTATTTATAAAAGAGATTTTATTATAAATTATGTACTCACTTGCCTCCTGGGTGTTGTGGCAACATATTAGTTGTTTTTAAATGAAGCATCTCTGCTGCTATTCACCCTGGTACAGGTTACATAAAAATGTGTGTGTGAGAATCAACTCTGTCATTAGAAAAACTGCAATTTGGAGGTTTGGCTTTCTGACTTTTGAGTTATGGCTAATATTTGAGACTATCCTTCAGTACATCTGTCCAGTGTCCTAATACATATGGTATGCCTCCAAATTGGCAATCACATGGGCCACTTGTGCTTCAGCTGCTCTGGAGGATGCCTGCCTTTTTGTTTAGCTGCCTCCCAGAGACCTCACAAGGCAGTAAACATTGTGTACCTCACCATGGTATTTGGCAGTTTCTCAAAATGCCCTTAAGAGCAAAAATGTAGTAACATGAGCTAGATAATAACAGGCCAGTAAATGGGTTAGTAAATTGAAAGTGTCAAATGATGTGTCAACGTAAACAAGAGGTTTCTAACTTCAGTTCTGTCCCATTGAAGTTATTTTTCTATGACTAGGTATGAAAGTATGTATAGCTTGCCCATCCCATGGCAAATAGTATAGCATTAGAAGGCGGAATAAATGCACTGGATGTCACTAACAAGATCCAAAAGTCCTCAGTAGAATGAATAAAAAAATATAGACAAATTTAACAGGGTTAAATTGAATAGGATAAAATGTAAAGTCCTGTGCTTGTATCAAAATTTCAGTTAATAAAGGAAAAGGATTATATAGCTTAAAAATAGCATTTGTGAAGAAGACTCAGTGGTTTTAATCTACTGTAAGTTTAACATGAGCCCACCATGTGAGCACACAAATGTACTAGAGTCTCAGGCTTAATTAATAGAGGCATGATGTCCAGCACAGGGAAGTCCTTCATAATGTTTTATTCTGTACTTGACCATTCATGTTGGGAGATTTGGATCATTTCAGAGTGCCACAATTAAGATGGACACAGATAACATGAAAAGTGACCAAGATAGTAACTCACTTACAAATAGACCCAGAACAATTTTTAAAAGCTTCAAGAGTGCTTTAGTCTAAAGACTGGTGCTGTGGATATTTTTCTTTAAATAATTGAAGGCCTTGTCAGATAGAAGAGGGGTAACATTTACTTGGGTAGCTCCAGAGGGCAAATCATTTCATATTTTAAAATAAGTCAGATTTTTGGCTTTTAGGAACTTTCTAGCAATAAATTGAAGATACCCTCTTCACTGGAGCTGTTTAAATGGAAGGAAGCCCATTTTCTGGAAATGTTCAAGAATAGTTTTATACACTAGGTAGAACTCTGGATTAGAAGACCTTCAAGATTCCTTCTAAAGCTAATATTTTCCCAATGGACTCTTTGGCTTCTCACTGAATTTGCAAAATCTGAGTTCAAAGTTGTTCCCGAATGAAGTCATGTTACAAACTTCTATCCTGAATTTCCTACTTTAATAAATACAAATCAGACAGCACATCTTTGTTGACAACAAATTTAGATAAATTCACTATTTTATTTCATGATGCTACCATGGGAAAAGGACTCAAATACAATGTTAAAATGAATGTCAGAACATGCTGAGTGCTTGGGGGGAGGAAATAGGAGTGGATACCTGAAGTTAAAGGATTCTGGTTTGAAAATGAAAATTACAGTGGCATTCTGACCTCCTGTTGCTCTTGATAATATTCTCCTACCTTTGTGATTCACCATGGTGGTTAAAGTGATATGCGGAAGTTGAAATTAACAGTAGTATGTAAGATGTGATATGATAGCAGTGTGTGTATCTGTGTGTGTGCATATATATATATGTATATATATATTATATCAGTTCAGTTCAGTCACTCAGTCATGCCCAACTCATAAAAAGTTTATTTAAAAACTATCTAGACATAGGAATACATCCAGAAATGGAAGCAGGGATGTAAGAGAAGCAAAAAGGCCAAGACAATTTTTCTATAGCCTCTGGTCACATGATATGTGGTTAACCCAGGTTAAGGCTCATGGAGAAGGCAAACATCTACATGGGGAATGTATCAGGAGAATTTATCAGTAAGGCATATATGGAGGGGACCTTGACTTAGCTGGCAAAAGCAGTTTTACACACACACAAACACATACACACACACATTTGAGATTCAATTTACATTTGTTTAATAAGGAAACTGATACGTTTCCAGTATGAGGATACTCTTTTCTAGACTCTTTGGAGTCCTAGGATAACTTATAAATGATACAAAGCATAATAACTCAAAATATTGATGTCATTCACCTGATGGAATAAAATCCATGGTATCATTTAAAAAGTATCAGTACAAACGTTTTTCTGCTCCAAAAGGGTCACTCTAACTGAAGAATTATATATGGAATTACATATATATCGGAGAAGGCCTTTACTGATAAATTCTCCTGATACATTCCCCATGTAGATGTTTGCCTTCTCCATGAGCCTTAACCTGGATTAGCCACATATCATGTGACCAGCGGCTATAGAAAAATTGTCTTGGCCTTTTTGCTTCTCTTACATCCCTGCTTCCATTTCTGGATGTATTCCTATGTCTAGATAGTTTTTAAATAAACTTTTTATTTTAAAATAGTTTTTGATTTACAGAAAAATTAGGAAGACAATATAGAAAGTTCTTATATACCCCAGACTAAATGTCCCCTATTTTTCACATCTTATAGTATGATATTTTTGTTAGAATTAATGAAGCACTGATGAAGCATTACTATTAACTCAAGTCCATACTTTATTCAAATTTTCTTAGTTTTTATATAATGTCTTTTTTCTGTTCTAGTTATCGCATCCAGGATACCACATTGCATTTAGTCATTGTTTCCTTAGGCTGCTCTTGCCTCTGACATCTCAGACTTTCCTTGTTTTTGATGATCTTGATAGAATGAAGAGTACTAGACAGGTATTTTGTGGAGTATCCCTCAATTAGAATTTGTCCAATATTTTCCTCACGATCAGTCTAGAGTTAAAGATTTTGAGGAGGAAGATCACAGCAATAGAGTACCATTTTCATCACATCATGTCAAATATATACATATTATCATTATGATGTATAATTTTTGATATGACCTGAAGCCTTTGACTGTGTGGATCACAATAAACTGTGGAAAATTCTAAAAGAGATGAGAATACCACACCACCTGACCTGCCTCTTGAGAAATCTGTATGCAGGTCAGGAAGCAACAGTTAGAACTGGACATGGAACAACAGACTGGTTCCAAATAGGCAAAGGAGTACGTCAAGGCTGTATATTGTCACCTTGCTTATTCAACTTCTATGCAGAGTACATCATGAGAAACGCTGGACTAGAAGAAACACAAGCTGGAATCAAGATTGCCGGGAGAAATATCAGTAACCTCAGATATGCAGATGACACCACCCTTATGGCAGAAAGTGAAGTGGAACTCAAAAGCCTCTTGATGAAAGTGAAAGTGGAGAGGGAAAAAGTTGGCTTAAAGCTCAACATTCAGAAAACGAAGATCATGGCATCCGGTCCCATCACTTCATGTGAAATAGATGGGGAAACAGTGGAAACAGTGTCAGACTTTATTTTTTTGGGCTCCAAATCACTGCAGATGGTGACTGCAGCTATGAGATTAAAAGATGCTTACTCCTTGGAAGAAAAGTTATGAGCAACCTAGATAGCATATTCAAAAGCAGAGACATTACTTTGCCGACTAAGGTCCGTCTAGTCAAGGCTATGGTTTTTTCTGTGGTCATGTATGGATGTGAGAGTTGGACTGTGAAGAAGGCTGAGCACCGAAGAATTGATGCTTTTGAACTGTGGTGTTGGAGAAGACTCTTGAGAGTCCCTTGGACTGCAAGGAGATCCAACCAGTCCATTCTGAAGGAGATCAGCCCTGGAATTTCTTTGGAAGGAATGATGCTAAAGCTGAAACTCCGGTACTTTGGCCACCTCATGCGAAGAGTTGACTCACTGGAAAAGACTCTGGGAGGGATGCTGGGAGGGATTGGGGGCAGGAGGAGAAGAGGACAACAGAGAATGAGATGGCTGGATGGCATCACTGACTCGATGGACCTAAGTCTGAGTGAACTCTGGAAATTGGTGATGGACAGGGAGGCCTGGCGTGCTGGGATTCATGGGGTCACAAAGAGTCGGACACGACTGAGCAACTGAACTAAACTGAACTGATCACCTAGCTTGAGGTAATGTGTATCAGTTCTAGCCACTGCAAAGATACTTTCCCCCTCCTTTCAGTACTGTTCACTTCGGAAGAAATTTATTATGCACAGCCCACACGAAGTGGAGAGTTGTGCTCCAACTCTCTGAAGGAGAAGTATCTACACAGTTTATCAGAAATTATTCTGCATGAGAGATTTGTTTCTTTCCTAATTTATTAACTAATGTATTTATATCAGTACAGACTCATGGATATTTATTTTATACTTTGGATTATAATCCAATACCACTTTATCTCATTGCTCAAAATTGTTACAACTTTGACCATTGAATGCTCTTGGGTTGATTCAAGGCCTTTTGACATACTTCCATCATTTTATTTTTGAGCATTTTCTTTCTTTCTGGCATTGCAAGGCACTCCAAGCTCAACTATATATTTCTTGGCTCAACCTCTTCTGGGAACCATAGTTCCATTTACCGGAGGATGATATTAAAAACCAAGACATTGGTGCTGGATGTGCTCATTATTACTAGGACTTCATTGCTTTGAGGCCCTCTCAGCTGACTGAGCAAAGAAATGTTTATGTATACTAAACCATGTATATATATGTATCTATAAATATTTGTTCCATATGTAATAATTATATCTATATTAAGCTCAACATGAGATATTGCTGATATCTTCAATTCTAATCCATCATCAAAAGGAACATTAATAATCCATATGGATCATTCAAGTCTCCTCCTCTTACTTGTCTGTAACATTCCACTCCAAAAGTGAGAAACTTGGCTCCCACCATCTACCATACATTTACACAGTTGTTTAATTCCAGTATATATGTACATCACTATCTAAATTGCTAACCACTACCCCAGTGGGGTCGTTTCTAGATATCCTTCCAAATGCCCTCTTATCTAGGAGTTTTGTTTAATTTTTTTTTTTTCTTGTATCAAGACCATTGTTTCATGTTAATGCAGCTGCTGAGAAGAATTTTTTTTATGACCGAGAAAACTTGTTTATAGCTCCATCATATAAGGAAAGTGTTCAAGGCCAGATATGCCTCAGATACTTAACCAGTAAGCCTTAGTTGTACATAATACTTTTGTGTCAACAAAAATTCAGCTCTCACAGAAGACAGTTATTCAGCATTTTTTGATGTGCCACAGTTTCCAGTTTTTCAATATTTAACTTAATTTTATTTTGTTTTGTTTTTTGCTTTACATCTAAATTTGGATTCGTATCTTTTCCTTGTAACTCTTCATGTGGCAGACTTTCTGTCTTCTCAAAGCTTTCTCATTTACAGAAAAGAACACTTGCTCCTCTCAAATCGTCATATATTAGGCTAATGCTGTTGCCCACACCTGGAACTGAATTGCTTGGTGGAACATTTGCTTTCACTGTTTGTGCAATATACATTTATCCCTTTTATGAATGCTTTAAATTCAATTGAGATTAGATTCTTTTAAGTCCTATTTTCTGCCTTCATTGGCCACTTTTTTGCTTTTGTTTGTTTTTTATCATTGTAGTATAAGATGTTAGGTTCTGTAATCTTCACATTCATTTTAGCAGGTACTGAGTGATGCTGTATATATAAATAAGTATATTGTTTGATTTTTAGACCACCACATGGCATGCTTGACTATTATTTCAAATGTCTGTTAATGCGAAGTAGGCTACTCCATAATAGTGTTAAGAACAAAACTTACTAACAAAGTGATATAAAGACTTAAATTAACACATTATGTGGGGCCCTATCTTTACAATAGTTTTCTACTGTAAAATGCTTTTACTTTTATTTTCAGTTTTCATTTGATAGTATCCAACCATAATTATCAGAGAAGGCAATGGCACCCCACTCCAGTACTCTTGCCTGGAAAATCTCATGGACGGAGGAGCCTGGTAGGCTACAGTTCATGGGGCTGCAAAAAGTCGGACACGACTGAGAGACTTCACTTTCACCCCAGTGGGAAACAACTATTAGCTAGAATAAGATGCTTATATATAGCTTATTTTGCCTTTAGTCTTACAGATGCTACTTATTTTCAAAGTTACTTGAGACAGCACCGTTCTCCCATACCTTTCAGTGAGGTTTTTCCATACATTTGTAATACAGTTAATATTGTTTTGTCACATTCTACATTCCATCCTGGCATGACTCAATTCCTAAATGATTTTTTAAAATTTATATGCATTAAGATTTACCATTAGAGTAAAATATAGAATGGTTTTCCTTCCCTAAAAATTCTCTGTGCATCATCTATTCAGTCCTTTGAGTCCCTGGAAGCCATTGAACATTTTTTTTCCCACTGAATACGAGCTTTGCTTTTTATCCTAATATTTGAACTCCTAACATTTCTAAGCCCTGCCTTTAAAGAAGGGTTCTCCCAACTCAAATACTCTATGTACTAAATGTTACTCTAAATAAATGGGTCACTGGGTTAAGATTTATTAACCTTTTTGGCTATAAAGAGATTAGCTTGTCCTGCCCTTGAATGGGCCCATTGTTTATTCTCTTTTTAAAAATTAATTTATTTATTATAATTGGAGGCTAATTAATTTACAATATTGTGGTAGTTTTTGCCATGCATTGACATGAATCAGCCACCGGTGTATATGTGTGCCCCATCGCAAACCCTCCTCCCACCTCCCTCCCCATTCCATCCCTCTGGGTTGTCCCAGTGCACTGGCTTTGAGTGCTCTGTTTCATTCATCAAACTTGGACTGTTCATCTGTTTCACATATGGTAATACACATGTTTCAATGCTATTCTCTTGAAGCATCCCACCCTCGCCTTCTCTCAGAGTCCAAAAGTCTGTTCTTTATATCTGTGTCTCTTTTGCTGTCTCGCATATAGGTTTGTCATTAACATCTTTCTAAATTCCACATATATGCATTAATATACTGTATTGGTGTTTTACTTTCTGACTTACTTCACTCTGTAAAACAGGCTCCCATTTCATCTACCTCATTAGCACTGACTCAGATGTGTTTTTTAATAGCTGAGTCATATTCCATTGTGTATATGTACCACAGCTTTCTTATCCATTCATCTGCCGATGGACATCTAAGTTGCTTTCATATCCTGGCTATTGCAAACACTGCTAGAGTGAACATTGGGGTACACGTGTCTCTTTCAGTTCTGGTTTCCTTGGTGTGTATGCCCAGCAGTGGGATTACTGGGTCATATGGCAGCTCTATTTCCAGTTTTTAAGGAATCTCCACACTGTTCTCCATAGTGGCTGTACTTGTTTGCATTCCCACCAACAGTGTAAGAGGATTCCCTTTTCTCTGAACCCTCTCCAACATTTATTGTTTATAGACTTTTTGATAACCACCCTTCTGACTGGTGTGAGATGGTACCTCACTGTGGTTTTGATTTACATTTCTCTGATAATGGGTGATGTTGATCATCTTTTCATGTGTTTGTTAGCCATCTGTATGTCTTCTTTGGAGAAATGTCTGTTTAGTTCTTTGGCCCATTTTTTAATTGGGTCATTTATTTTTCTGGAATTGAGCTGCATGAGCTGCTTGTATATTTTTGAGATTAATTCTGTCAGTCGCTTCCTTTGCTATTATTTTCTCCCATTTTGAAGGCTGTCTTTTCACCTTATAGTTCCCTTCGTTGTACAAAAGCTTTTAAGTTTAATTAGGTCCCATTTGTTTATTTTTATTTTTGTTTCCATTATTCTGGGAGGTGGGTCATAGAGGATCTTCCTGTGATTTATGTCAGAGAGTGTTCTGCATATGTTTTCCTCTAGGAGTTTTATAGTTTCTGGTATCACTATATATAATAACATAATTGTAATCATACAGTATGCAGCCTTTTCAGAGTGGCTTCTTTCACTTAGCAATTTGCATTTAATTATTTAAGATTCATTGATGTCTCTTTTTGGCTTGATACCTCACTTTTTAAAAATCTCTGAATAACATTCCATTGTATTAGTGTTCTAGAGTTTGTTTACCTATTTACCTGATGAAGGAGACTTATTGGTTGCTTCTGGGTATGACGATCATGAATAAAGCTGCTATAAACATTTACAGCCTCTTTCATCTTATCTCCCATTTTCCAAGTTCACACTTACCTTTTAACCTTTAAAAAGTAATTACTTTCCCGGAGGAGGGAGGGGGGTTCAGGATGGGGAACACGTGTATACCTGTGGCAGATTCATGTTGATGTATGGCAAAACCAATACAATATTGTAAAGTAATTAACCTCCAA
>SJYQ01023182.1:0-11292 GCA_006410935.1 Redunca redunca
CCCAGGCCCCTCCCCAGGCCCGGGGGGACAGGAGGGCAGGGCCTCTTCCTCCCCACGTCCGGCACGCCACGCTCAAGCCTGGCCTCCCAGCCAGCGGGCACCCTGACGGGATGGGGAAAGCCAGCGCCCCAGGAGGGGGTGGGGCGTGGTGGGGGATGGTAGTCACCCCAGGAAGGCGGAGGAGGTGTTGCTGGGCTCAGATGGCTCCCTGGGAACACCATATGGACCCCACCCTGGAAGGGGAGTTGGGAAGAGGCAGAAGGCGGCGCCCCATGGGCTCCCTCCCCCTCTGTCACTCGGAGTTCCTTGGGGGGCAGATGGTAGGTGAGGGTGGCCTGGAGGTCGGGGTGCCAGGACAGCTGGGCTGCCTGTGGCCTCGGGGGCCTGTCCACTCAGTAGCTCTCTGTGTCTGCGGCCCCGTGCCCTGCCTCGCTCCTGTGTCCTTCCAGACCCTCTGAGATCCTTTCCAGGCTCAGAGGCCCCCAGCCCCTAGTAGGGAAGCGATTGACAGACTCCACCCTGGTCTCCGCTAAAGGCCAGCTCCGGGCTGGGGGAGGGTGGACAGGGGTGCAGGGCAGGGAAGGGGAGGGACGAGGTGGGGCTGGGTGCTGATTCTTAGGAGAAGAGGGTGGGACCCTGAGAGCCAGAGCAAGCAACCGAAACAGGGACGTGATCCCCACAGAGAGGGGACAGGCTGAGCCTGCAGGTGGGCGAGGTGGATAGCTGGGCATGTGGGCCTTCTGAACACAGGCTCAAAGGCTGCTGATGGGGTATCAGCCCTTGGGAGAAGACAGAGGTTCTTCTGGCCCCAGTCTGGCTGGAGTTCCCCATCCTTTCCCCTCCCCAGTCCTGAGTTTCCCCAGAGTCATCAGGCTTTGGCCTGGGGGTCTGGTCCCCCTTAGAGCAGGCCTGCTCTCCCAGCAGCTGGGGTACTGAGAGAACCTGGGAGAGCAGGCCCACCAGAGCACACAGGGAGGCTGCACAGGCCACCTCTACCTGCCTCCAGGCATGCGCTGGGGAGAGGGACAGCACAGTAAGCGGAGTGGGCAGAACAGGCCGAGGCGGGGGCCAGGCTGCAGACTGGAAGCCCACGCCCAGGGCAGGGGCCACTCCAGACAGTCGTGGCTGAGGCAGGCTCAGTCCCAGCAAGTTGGTCCAGTGTTCTCTGTGGCCCATCAACGCTGCCCCTGCCGTGCAACCCAGGCCTGCAGGGACTGTCGCGGTGGGTGCAGGGCTCCTGGAGAAGGTAGCCATCAGTGAGGACCTGAGCGTTCACAAGACTCCCTGTTGGGACAGAGGGCAGGCAGGATGGCAGGCATCCGGTGCTGTTACTCACATCCCCCTTTGCGGAAGAGGAGACTGGCCTGCAGGGAGGCTGGGCAACTTGCCTGGAGTTGCAGGAATGAGTCAGTGGTGCCCCGAGCCTGGGTCTCAGTTGCAGCTTCTGTGCTCTCAACACAGCGCTGGCCCCGGGCACAAAGGGAGGTCCATCTCGCCTGGACCCCGGCCTGGCCCTGACAGGGGTCTCAGGCAGGAGGGCGACCTCGCTTCTCCTCGCTCCTCCTCCAGCTGGGACCCACCCCCACCCTGACTCCTTCTCCACCTCTGTCTCCAGGAATCTGCCTCCATGGCTCACGCGACTCTTCCCCGTCTCCCCTTAACTAGTCCTGCTCATCAGCATTTAATTATAGAACTAGTCAGGCTTTCTAGTTCTTCCTTAGTCACTTTTAGCATGCTGTATATTTTTAGAAACCCACCTATTCCAACTACGTTTTCAAATGTATTAGAACTGAATTGCTCATCTTGTTCTCACCTTTTTGATTTCTGAGGAGTCTAGTTGGGTCCCCTTGGTAGTGCCCAGTTCTTTGAACTATGCCTTCTCTCTTTTCTTTTGTTTTTCAGTTATAAAGACCAGACTCTGGGCTTTGTGTTTTAATCACATTTTTTGTAATTACCAACATCTTTGGACTTGTTTCCCTATCTTCTTTAGTGTTCTATATTTGTCCTGTTTTCACACTACTTAAAAAAATAATACCTAAAAAAAAATACCCTCTTTCTTGATTTTTAGAGTGGTTACATTTGACACATTTATTTTTAGTCCGCTTTTATCTTTTATTGGTTGGTAAACTATAGAGATTCTATTTCCTTTCAGCTTACCTTTCAGATGTTGAAATATAACCAGTTATTTGACTTAAGGACCAAAATTTATCAGTATATTAACCCCCCTTTCATACAACACAAGGACCTTGGAACACTTACTTTCTTGGGGCTTAAATGGTAATATTTTCTATTATTTTCACTCTGTATTTTTTCTACTGCCTTTAATTAGATATTATTATCTTTTTGTGGCTTCCCTGATGGCCCAGCAGGTAAAGAATCCGCCTGCAAAGCAGGAGACACAGGAGGTGTGGGTTTGATCCCTAGGTCGGGGAGATCCCCTGGAGAAGGAAATGGCAACCTGCTCCAGTATTCTTGCCTGGAAAGCCCCATGGACAGAGGAGCCTGGCGGGCTACAGTCCAAAGGGTCACCAAGAGTCAGACACGACTAAGCATGCAGGCCCGGCATTACCTTTTTGAAAAACAGACAGCATTTGGTTATATTTACTTATGTGTATAACATCTCTTGGCTCACCACTTAACTGGATTCTGCACCAGTTCCGACTCATGGGTGTGCATGGGGGGTTTCTCCCACACCACCAACAGGCCGTGCTCTACGCATCAGCTGGCTGTCCTCCAGTTCAGCTCAGCTCTGACCCTCTCTCTGTGGCAGCGTCAGGTGCCACAGGTTAAGGCCTCAGGCCCACATGGCTACTCCCTCCACACACGCTTCATACGCCAGCCTCAAGTCCAGGTAGTCACCCGTGCCTCTGAGCAATGGCTGCGATTCAAGGCTCCCAGGCCCCCGCCTGGGTTTGGTGTATATGCCAGAGCTGCTTGCAGAACTCAGAGCACCATTTTTTTGACTGCATCACTGGTTATGTTAACAGGACAAGGCTCGGGAATAGCCCGATGAAGGACGCACAGGGAAAGCATGGGGAAAGGGCTGGAGCTTCCGCCGTCTCTCTTCTCTATCATCACGTGTTTGCCTGCGTGGAAGTTCTCCAAATCCCTGCCTTTGGGCGTGTATGGAGGCTCCATCACAGAGACAGGATTGATTAAAGCCCTGGCCTCTGGCCATGGATGCCACCTCCAGCCCTCTCCCCTCCCCAGAGCTGCGGGTAAGTTCACAGTTCCCTCTGGTCCCAAGGTCGACTCTCCTGGCAGCCAGCCCTCTCCTCCGGTGGGTCCAGAAACTACCTCTTTGACATGCAAAAAGACTCTTTCAACCTCATCACTTATGACCTAGCAGGGGTTTGGGTCACTCTGTGCCAGAAGAGAGAAGACCTAGGGTGTGTTTCTTAGTATAAATCACCCTATTGCACCAGGGTATTTTAGGTTTCATTCCTTCCTCCTGGAGTATGTTTTCCTAAGCCCCTCAATCTGTTGATAGTAAACTCTTCTTTCCACAGAGGATTAAGGTCTGGCACGTTATCACCACTGCCCACGCAAGTCCCACTCTGGCTTATTAACGTGTTTATTTATTCTTCTTTACCCCCATAATCCTCCCACCAACCCATAAGCAGCTACTCTACTTTAGTTAATGTGCCTTTTTTGTTTGTAAGTGCTCTTAGGGAGAAAAAAAAAAAGTGTTTTCTAAAAGCTTTTTATTCTGAAATAAGCTTACAGAAGAGTTGCCGAGATAGTATAGAGGTTCCTTATACGCTTCGCAAGCTTCCTGTAATGTGAACATCTTCTATAACCACAGTAATAAAAGGGTACATATTTTACATTTATTTAAATTATATTGCTATATATCTCAATTTTGTTTTTCACTTTTTTCCACTGAGCATTTTTTTTCTCAAAGATCCATCTGGGTTGCTATATGTGCATCTGATCTGCTATTTCTCTCTTTTTTTTTTCTTGACTTGGTTTCTTTTAATAAAAAATACTGCTGAATGTGTATCACAGATTATATGAAGCTATACATAACAACACTCTCTGCGCGTAAAAACTGTGATGTGCGTTCTTGAATTCTATATTTGTATTCAACTTTATTGAGATACATGTATATAGAATAAGCATCACCCATTTTAAGCATTTGATGAGTTTCAACAACATATGACTCTCACAGCCAAGTAAGACTGGGATAAGGTCCGGACTGAGACCCTCACAGCCGTCACACAAGAGGGACACAGAAGTGTTGATTTTCTCATTGCTGAGTTTCAGTTCCTCGTATGTTTTAGACATCCTTTATCAGATATGTGTTTTGCCAGTATCTTCTTCCAGTCTCTGACTGGTTTCTTCGATCTTTCAACAGTATCTTTTGCAGAGCAGGATTTTTTTAATTTAAAAAAATTTTTTTAATTAAAATTTTAAATAAAAAAATAGCATCATTTTTTCCTCCATGGATTGTACTTTTGTGTTCTATCTAAAAACTCACTGTCATGTCCAAGGGAGATGGATGTGGTCCGTGTGTCCACGTCTCAAATGTCCCACCATCACAAGCACTGCTCTGCACTTTCGGACTTGTACAAGGATCTCTTTGTTTTGTAAATGCGGGAGTGGAATTGCTAGGTTATCAGATATGTGTATTCTAGTTGTCCAAAGGTCAGACTGCTCTCCACTTGTTGACACCAGTGATTTTGAGAGGCAGCCATACATTAAAAAGTACAGTTTTTGTAACTTATCCAAGATCCGGTTGTATTTTGGTGGGAGGTGTCTTCAGAGCATCTAGTCTGCACACCATGGAGGCTGGACTCTTGCCCTTTATCCTCTGTCCTATCTGCCAACCCTAAAGTGACCTTGGGAAGACCTGCATCCTTCTGCCTTCCTTACCCCCAACCTTGGGAGCACTCCACACTGCCCACCCCCTTCTCTGAAGACACGCTCTGCCCTTGGCTCCTGCGGCTCCACACCACCTCCCCCCAACTGCTGATGCTCAGGGTCTTCGCTGGGCTCAGCCAGAGGCCCCCACCTGGGCCCTGGCGAGAGGGAAGACTTCAAAGGGGAAGGGGTAAAGTCTGGGCTGGGAAGGATGGCCACCCTGGACAGGGCTGGGCAGGGGCCCTAGACTCTGCAGAGGTAGGGGAAAGACCTCGGCCGAAAGGTGGTGGAAGGTGGGGACCAAATTGCCAAGGGTCCCGGGGCCACATTTCAGAATTAAAACAGGATCCTGAGGACAGGATGGGCAGGGGTGGGATGTTCATTTAGCAGGGGGTCGGCACAGGAAGGCGGGGAGCTCAGGGCCTGGACCAGAGTGAGGCACGTGGAAGATTCTAGCAGTTGGGAGGAAGCATCATGGGATCTGGAAAGGCTGGGGAGGGGTGAGGAGGGGGTGCCAAGGCAACCCCTGAGGCTCCAGGCCCAGTGCCCTCAGGGGAGTGCCTGGCTCACGCAGCCAAAGGAGACACCCAGCCACGATGCTGAGGACCCTGTGTTGCCGGCCCTCTGGGTCCAGGGCCAGTCAGCATTTGAGTCTGGAGAGGAGGCTGCCGGGCCCTGGCTGAGGAGGGGGCATCAGGAGGGCTCAGGGTAGGAAGAGCCCAGGGAGGCCAGAAGAAACTCCTCATATTTAATACAGAACCAAAAAATACAACACAACAAAACCAACTGCAAACATTGGCAGCCCCAGACTGACTCAGAAGATCATCACAAAATGGGACAGTTCGGTGACGTCTTCGGAGAAGTGCTCGTAGAATTTACGGCTCACGGAGTCGGGGTCCTGCTTGAGGATCTCGAAGTCTGCAGCAGAGACCCAAGGGTCCTCCAGCCACGGCGCAGCAGGCCATGTTGCGGAGGGCAGGCACAGAGGGAGGGGACAGGACCTGCCCTGGGAATCTGGTCTTTGAAGACACTGCCCTTCCGGGGGCTCCATCAGAGTGGTATGAGGGGTCACGGCCTGGCCCCAGGGCCCACGTGGGGTGTGTGTGTGTGGGGTAAGTCATGGCCTGTCCCGGAATCAGTTCTCAAGGGGAAGATGACAGCCCACCCTGGGGAGGGGCTGAGGTCGTTCCAGCATCAGGGGAGTTCCCATGCGGCTCAGGGTGGCCCTGTGCTTACACTTCTTGAGGGTCTTCACGTCGTCCTTTTTCAGGTAGAAGCAGAGATCAGTGAAGTAGTCCTGCAGGATGCCCCCTGCAGTGGGGAGGGGGAGGGCCGCTGAGGGAGACAGTCAAGGACAAGGGGCAGGTGCCCGGCTGGCAGACTGAGTGGACCTCAGGGCCTGGGAGTGTGGCTTCACGTGGATCGGGCAATGGCCACACCTACCGATGAACTTCATGGCCGTGAGCTTCAGGTGCCTGTTGGGGCTGTCCAGGTACACCAGCGCCTGCATCAGAAACCGGTGGTAGCTGCTGAAGTTGCTCTCTACCTGGGGTGGTGGGGAAGGAAACGGGTGGGTGATGGGCGGTGGCCCTCGCACTCCCTGGCCCTGCCTTCCAAGCCTGGAAGGGGCAGGGCCGTGACACTGGGCTGGGTCCAGGGCAGGGAATCTGGACCTCTGGCAGGGCTGCAGCTCTGCCGGACCGCCCTTCTCACGCCCATCTCCGGTGGGACCTTGCCTCCCGGTCGCCCCGCCTCATATAGTCTAGATGTCTCCCAGGAAGTGGCCTCTGCCCCTCCTGGGAGCGCTCTGGGCCATCAGAGTCCACAGAGTGCAGGCGGTCTGCGGGTCTCCTCTGTTCAGAGGTGCATGCGCGGGGACCCAGGGTCCTGCTGTTCTTCTGGGCCAGGGAGTGGGGCCCTGTCTGCGCCTGGAGCCTGCAACTGCCACAGCCAGGGCAGGGATGGCCTCAGGCCCGGAGTACAGAGTTGTGGAGCTGCGGCATCTCCAGCCCGTCCACGTCCATCTCCGCACACGTCTCCGTGCGGGGTGGAGGTCTGGTCCACTGCCAGTGCTGGGAACTACAGGGCCTGCCCGACGTGCACACTGGGACATCAGGGGCCGCCATGTCCCCCGGGGCCCCTCCACAGCGGTGTGGGGCTGCTGCTGGCAGGGGCCCCTGGTCCAGACCCATGGCAGGGGTGTGGTTTCCTGCGTGGCCCACCCTGGAGGCCCTGAGTGCCATGGCAGAGAGGCAACAGCGTCCTCCCAGAGGCTAAAGTCTCCAACCCAACATGGAGCCGGCATTTAATAAACACCCACAGGACCGAGGTGGGTGCCCTGCCCACTCTGGGAACCCCTCAGGGGACCTTGTCTGCACCCAGCCCTTCTCCACCTCCCTTACCTCCTTGACCCTCCCCTGGGGGGCGGGGGGAGGGAGCAGCATCTCACCATGTAGATAAAGATGTCGTTCTCAGCACCTGGGCCATGACCCCAGGCCAACTTGCTGAACAGCTCCTTCCGGAACTCCCATTTCAGCAGGATGGCGCAGCGCAGGAAGGTTAACTTTGTCTTCTGTGGGTGCCCAGAGACAGGTCACCACTCCCGCATTGCACCCTCCCAGGNCATTGCACCCTCCCAGGCCCAGCAAGCACCCCCTCCCAGCTGTACCTCAGGGGAGCTGCACCATGGCAGGAAGTGGGGCCCCCAGGGCAGAATCTTCACTCCCCGAGACCCGCAGGTGTCCTGTTGTCATTCACAGGAGGGTTCCAGCGGTGCCTTGGCTACCCAGGCCTCCTTCCCAACCCTGAGTGCGTCTCCCAGTTCAGGGGCTTAGGCACCCAAGGAAAGAGTGTTGGCCTTTTGCTCACCCGCCCCCACCAGCCGTGGACCCTGGTCTCGCGACTCCTTTAGAGAGTCCCTGTGAACCCGTGATGGGCAGAATTGTGTCACCAAGATCCATGTGTGGAAGTCTTAAACCCCAGGGCTTTAGGGTATGAATGTATTTGGAGAAAAGGTCCTTAGGGAGGTGACTGAGGGAAGGTGATTTCTGAGAGCCGCCTTGATCCAGTATGACTGGTGTCCTGATAAGGAGGGGCGATCAGGACACAGGCACCAAGGAGGGACCACCGCGCAAGGCCACAGGGAGAGGACGGCCATCCACACACCATCGAGAGCGGCCTAAGGGCTGGCCCTGCCAGGCTCCGGATCTCAGCGACAATGCCAGTGGCGGCTTACAACCGCAACCCAAGCTGACGAAGACAGGCACTGCAGACCACTCACCGTGACCACGCCAGGGCAGGAGTCGGCCAGGTGGAACAGCAGGGGTACCAGGGCCTGGAAGGCATGGCTCTTGAGCGCCTGCCGGAACTTCTTGCCACCGCTGTAGATGACATCTCCGTACAGCAAGATGGCTCCGCCGCGCACACCCTCCTGCTCCTGCCAGAGACGGGCAGGTCTTCCCCTCAGCCAGGCAATCTGCTGGCGCCCGAGGCCCCACTGCGGCCCCAGCCCCACCAGGCCACTCGCCCTGCCTGCTGCCACCCACCTCTCACCTTCCATTCCAGCCCAGCAACAGCAGTGGCAGGTGGGTGCCATCACGCCCGCTGTCTTCCGCACAGGGCGAGCTGAACCCCTCCCTCCATCCCCCTGGCCCTGCTGCCCAGGCTGCCCCAGCATGGGTCACAAGGGCTGACTGCCTGCTCCTGCCGCCCCCTCCCACAGCTGCCACCTTAGGCTGGGTTGGCCTCTTACCCCAGCGTTTCTCCTGTGCTATTTCTCTGGGGGCCTCAGGCTGCCAGCAACCACACCTCCAACTCCCAGGGAGACTAGGACAGGGGTTAGAGCACAGACCCCGGAGCTGGCTCTGTCACCCGCTAGCTCTGTGACCCTGAGCAAGGCTTCTTCAGGGCATGACTCAGTTTCCCCTTTTATGGCAAGGGGCTGACAATAGCGCCTTTGTCCTTGGGCCACACTGAGTGCTGAACCCCATTATCCTACTCTGTGCCCCAGTTCCTCAGGCTTCATCAGACCACCTTGGGACAGTAGCCCTGGAGGTCTCCTAGACACAGCGTGAACAGTGGCAGTCTGCCTACCCGCCCCGCCACTCCCACCCCACACACACACACAGTCCTTGAGGACTGTGCCCTCAATCCCTGAAGTCCTACTGGTGGCCCAGCGGCCCTGCCTCAGTTCAAGCCTCACCACTCTTTAAGCTTCTCATTTATTCAGAACCCCTGAAATCATTTACCCTGCCCCCACTCATTCTCTACGTGTGAACCTAGGCGGGCCCTGCCCTCTGCTCCCAGCCCACCACCACCTCTGGGTGAGGAATGCAGATGACTATCTCGGAGGCAGCCTCAAGGCCTCACAGAACTGTCCTGCCCTGGGCCAGGTTCCCGCTGGGCTCCACCTGTGGACGTTATTCATGACGCCAAAAGCAGCAGCTTCGGCTGCTCTGATTGGAGGGGGTTAACCTCTCTGGCTGCTCTGATTGGCAGGAGTTAACCGCCCTGGCTGCTCTGATTGGCAGGGGTAGGGTGGGTGAGGGTGTGTGGCGGCTCTGGCTTGGCAGGAGTTAACCGCCCTGGCTGCTCTGATTGGAGGGTGTTCGCTGCTCTGGCTGCTCTGATTGGCAGGGGTGGGGATGGGCGTGGGGTGTGGTGGCTCTGGCTGTTCTGATTGGCAGGCTTGGGCACTGGGTTCCTCACGGCTTCAAATAGCGGCAGCAGATGCTGAGCCATCTTGACGCTGACGGCGCCGACGCCCTGGGCGCCCAGCTGGTGCAGGACATCACCCAGTATCTCCATCAGGCCCAGCAGGTCCTGGGGCTGGGGTTTCAGGAAGCTGTCCAGCAGCCCCGTCAGCTGGTTCCGGAGCAGGACCACCTGCCGGGAGACGCGGCCGCCCGCTGGCCCACTCAGCGGCCTCCGCGGTGCCCTTCCCCGACTCTCCACCAGCGCCATCTACCCAGGCCGAGTCCCCCGCTGAGGTCACCTCTCCTCCGCACTCCTGGACCCCCTTCGCGCCCAGTGGAGACCCGGCCCCAGCCCCCAGCCAGGGTCTTGGAGGAGGACGTTTGCCCGGAGGCCCACAGGGCAGGAGGGGGAAGGGCATCCCCATAGAGGCAGGTGTGAGCTCTCGGTGTCTGGGTGGAGTATGGACGGACGACCTGGCAGGAGTGCCTCTGGTTAGGGATGTCTACCTGGAAAGGAGGCCGGGGTTGTGGACCTCAAAGTTGCTGAGCCCCTTCTGGTCCAGAAAGTCTAGGACCCGAAGCGCTGCGCAGTGCTCCAGGGTGTCCCCAGCCCTCCCCATCTGCCCCGCCCTGGCCTGCCTGTCCTTCCTCATCCACCCCTTACAAGGTGACCTGTGGCGGAGGCTCTTTTCCACTGCGTCTTCCTCCTCCCTGCTCCCTCCTCACCTTCTGAGGTTGCATGAGGCTGCTGCAGAGGCCCTTTAGGCTCATGGCCCTCACCAGTGGGTTGGGGTTGTTGAGGCCCAGGTTCAGGAAGCTGTCTATGGTTCTCCGAGACATGTACTGGGTGAGCTCTTGGCCGCTGAGAAACTAGGCAGGGGCGGCACAGTCAACTCACCAGTTTCTTAGGGCTGCCAGGGGAGATGGGCCTGCAGCTGGGCATGAGATAGCGGGGCTAGAGGCACGGCAGCGCTTGCAGGCAGCAAGATCTGACATGGAAGGCAGAAGCTATGGGGCCTGTATTTCAGGGGTAGGGATGGAAGTCCATCCTCTGTCCTGAGGACCAGAGGGCACTGGTGAGGGGCAGAGGTGAGGCATGGCCGGAAGGGGCTGACCTCTGTGATGATGAGGATGGCTACGATGTTGTCCCGTTCTTCAGGGCTCTTCAGGAAGATGACCGCCTGCCCCAAGACCGCTTTGACCTCACAGTCGTAGTGGGCCATGGCCCTGTTAGATGGAGGAGGCAGACAAGGGGACATGAAGTCTCCCTCCTTGGCCAAGGGGACCCCTCTACCCCAACAGACCTTCCTTACTGAGGGAGATGACCCAAGTGACTCAGCCTGGAGTGCAGGGTCCCAATAAGGAGTTTCGGAGGGCGGGGGCATCGGGGGGAGTGTCCATCAGGGTTGCAGTCTGGGGCAGGCCCCTCCCAGGCTTGGAGCTTACCTGGCCAGGAGGGTCACCCCTTCGGTGTAGGTTTCCAGGTGCTCAAAGAGCTCCCAGCCCCTTAGCAGCTTGACGTGGGCAAACACCTCCCAGTAACTGGTGGTCCAGAAGAGACCCTTTAGGGCCTCCAGGCATGTCCTAGGGGCAAGAAGGGTCTTGAGATGGGGTGAAAGAGGGCAAGGGCCCACTTCTCTAGCATAACCTGCACTCTCCCAATTGGGTGGGGTGAGCTGCCTCCTTCCATGTGCCCCTCCTGCAGGAGAGTCACTCTCTGCTGCTCAGTCCGCTG
>SJYQ01023198.1:0-46845 GCA_006410935.1 Redunca redunca
TGGCTCCCAGCCCGACCTCACCGTTCCCCTCCACTTGCTGGCCCATGGCCACACCTGCCTGCTTCGCCCAGCTATCAGAACAGGTGTCTCTGTCCTGGAGAAGAAAGGGGTGGCAAGCCTGAACGCACAGTCACTGAAGAGCAGAGAGGTGGGCTAACAGGGCGGAGCAGGCCTGGGGCATCGGCAAAGCCACCGACACAAAGGCACCCACAGCCTGCTTCTCCCTGAGAGAAATGCGACATTCGGGGGGTTAAGGTGCTTGTGTAAGAACCCACATCCAGGGAGAGAACAGCCTTCCTGTCGTGTCCCCATCACCAGGCACTGGATAGGCTTAAATGTGAACACCTCTGGGCTCCTGGTCAGTGAATCCTCACTGGCAGGGTCTCCTGGGGCTGGCGAGAAACGTTTGGACCCTGTCAGGTGAGCACCTGGAGAATGGTCAACATTTCCCAAACTGGGTGCCATAACTGCAGCCCCTAACATTCCGTGAAAGCAGGTTTGGGGAAGGCGGCCAGTGACAGCCCCGTCTCAGAGCTCCTGCCTGGACGTGCCGTGAAGGACCTGGGCCGGAGGCCTGCTCTTCCTCTGCAGTAAGTTGGGGGCCCCTTTCCTCCTGGCCCCGAGCCTTGGCTCCTCCTAGCACAATGAGGCAGATGGACCAAGTGTCGCCACGCCCTCCCACTCTGCTGTTTTTCCAGGCGCGGCCCGAAGCTGGCTCCCCTCCCTGCTCACCGAAGGTCCTTGGTGTGGGGGAAAGGCTGGGAGGCCCACCGGGAAACTGGTGCTGCCGTGTGTGGCTCTCCCTTGATCTCCACCCACCCCACCCAGCGTCATTCAGGTCCTGCCGCTCTATGAGCATCTCTGGAGGCTGGATCCCAGGATGCAGGGCCAGCATAAGATGGGGGCGGAATTCCCACAGTGGCCTCTCATCCCTGCCTGCCAAACCCCCCTGCTCCTGCGAGGCTGGGTGCTTCTGGCTTCCCGGCGGCAGGATCACAGTGCTCTAGATACTATGGAGCAACACTTACCTAACTGATCAGCGCAGGGACGGGCCGTTTCTAATCACAGATGTAATAATCACGAGTGTGCACGCCTCCGCAGGAAGCCCCCACACTCCAGGAGCAACTCCAAACGCACTGAGTCATCTCCCCACACCGGCAGCTCCTTCCTCGGAATCTCACACTTACCTCTCGCAAACCACACGTCCCACACCCACAGCACCTCATGTCACAAATAGACCCCGACCTGTGAACGATTCTCACTCAGCCCTCCCCCACCCACGTGGTCCAAACGGCTCCTGCTACTGCTAATCCCAGCTGCAGCCACAGCCACACAGTTACCACGCTCCAACCAGCCCAAGAGCAGAGCTCTGGGGGGACAATCAGAGACTCTGGGAGTTACCGCAGCGGAGAGGGAGGGAGCCACTCATTTCAGAGGCATGGGCCCCAGCTAGTATACTGGAGCACCTGGCCTCCAGGGCACCTAGGAGAGCCTCCTGGGCTTGGCTGAGCACTCCACAGCAATTCAGAGCATCCCGACACAGCCAGGGTGTGGCTGGGGACCCTGGGTCCTCTAGGGCAGAAAGGGGGCCGATCTCATGGAAATGGCCTTCCAGTGGCCTCGAGGTGAGGGCAGAACACTGTCGCCATGTGAATCCTGGCTCCTCACCTGGGAAGGGGAGCTGCTCCGCCCCTCAGGCCCCAGCTAACCACATGGGGACACAGAGGCTCTTCCCGAAGCCCAGTCTCCTGCCTCCCTTAACACCTGCTCCCCTCTCCAGTACCCACTGGAGGGAGGCTGGCCGGGGGTCAGGGAGATTTGCCTCTCTTTGGGTCCTGAGACTGCTCACGACCCTCTGCCAAGTGTGCACCCATAGGAAAAGCTATCTGTAAGGCTCTCTTTGGCCTCCCTAGGGCATTTTTCCAGGTCGGACTTGGAGCAGATAGGAAAGCACCTTCTAAACAGGACTGAGCCCAAGCTTTCAGGAGGCACAGTAGTCAGCCCCTCCGGAGATCTGGGACCAGGACTTGCTTTCTACTTCCACACTTGGGAGCCAGAATCCCAGCCCAGGGAAGACGCAGGGGCTGGCGGCCAAGGGAAATGACCAGGAAGAGAAAGGGCACCGGGGAGGCCTGGGAGGCGGGTGGGGTGGGGGGAAACCGGCGCAGAGGTGATTACCTGGGTGAGGTGAGGGTTGGGGTTGAACCCACACTGGTTGCAGACCTTGTTGTGACACTGGGTGCAGGTGTTGAAGTTTGGCTGGCTGGGGGTCGACGTGAGGTCCGAGGTCTTACATATGGGACACAGCGTGCTGCTGGGAAGGGGGGCGATCTGGGGGACGGAGTAGGGTGATGTGGGGGTGCTGCCTCTGTCTGGTGACACAGAGGGGGACCGCCCTGATCTCTGCGTCCTGCTGTCTACCTGCAGTGTCCTGCGGGGGCCGTCGGCCTCCTGGCCTGCAGGGCCCTGTGCCCTCGTCTCCCGGGGGCTCTCATGGCCGGGAGTGGTAGCAGAAGGCTGCTTCGGGGTTGGGGAAGCTGCTCTCTGGCTACCCAGGGGCTCCTTGGGGTCCAGTCTCCGGGGAACGCTGAAATGACATTGAAAACGACAAGGTTAGAGAAGTCGCCTCCAGAGGTCTCCACCAACCCAGGTGGCTGCCAGGTGCCTTCACCACCCCCCTCTGCCAGCTGGTGCCATTAGCACAGCCTTCCACCAGCCCAGTGCCAACTGTGCTCCATGCTGGGCCCTGACAAGTGTCCCCACCTGAGCCGTCAGCACCAGGCCATGTGGTCGGCTCAGGAATGTCCCCTTTTACATCCCCTGAAATGCAGAGTCTGATTCAGGAGGTCTGCGGTATAGTCTGCATTTTTACGATCTCTAAGGTGATGCCTTTACTATGGTCTGCAGACCACACTTTGAGAACCAAGGTTCTAAACTATATATGAGTAACACCTAGACTGATTTTAACATTTCTGACTCTTAGACTGCACACCAGACAAATTACATCAATATCTGTTAGGGCAGGACCCTGGCATTAGTATTTTTTTCCTCCCTAGGTGATTTCAACATGCAGCTAGTTTAGATCAACTGCTCTGGCAGGTCTGTTACGTTCTGACTTATCTGCTCCAGAGGCCAACATCGGGCAGCTGGAGGTAAGCAGGGGAGGCCCTTGAAGGCCCAGCTAATGCTACCTCCAGCAGAGACAATGGAGCCTTCCTTCTGGTGGTCTTCCAGCAGGTCTAATGCCAGACCAAGTCCATCAAGATGGGTGATGTGTTTGTTACTTTTCTGCTACCGTAAGAAAGGACAGGGCCGGAGCTCTAGGATCCAGGCCTTGAGGAACCATCGAGGGGAGTTCAATATGCCTGACCCCCACCTCCATCCGGCATGGCCCAGCTGCAGCAGAACCATCAGAGCTGAGCAGAAGGCAAACCACGAGGCTAAACTCAATGCCCCACATTCCTTCTTGTTTGACCCCCCTCCCAGTTTTCCAGTTTGAAGAAAGCCACATACAAAAAGCCAAAGGCAAGGCTTCACACTGCTTCCGTGACATTTTATACTTGCTTCAGTGTGTATTCATTTGGGTGGATGCTGGCACCCAGGCAACAGGGCAACCTGGCTGAAAGTCACTGCAGAGGCCTGGCCACAGCCACCTGTGGAGCATCCTGGCCTGGCCCCTTCGGCCCCTGTGCTCCCGGTCCTTGTAGGGTCTGACTAACAGGAGGAGACTCTAAGCCTGATGCCCTTATGTGAACGACATCTGCTTGCCAAAAAGATTCAGGAGCCCACTGGTAGGCTGTCTCAGGTAAAGCCATTTTAGAGAGGAGACACAGAACCCGCTGGGAGACCCACTCCAAGACACTCTACGGTCCTTCTCCCCTTCCAAGGAACTGCCAGGGAGGAGACACACCCTTGGTCTAATAAAGGCTCTTCCAGGCAAAAGAAAAAGGACACTGTTAACTGTCTGTCAGCCAACACAGCACACACCCATCCATCCAGTCTCACAGACTGGCCACTCTGGATGGCCAGAGCCTGAGTCTAGCCCTCTGGAAGTCACCTTTGCCACCAGCTGTGAGGCCTAGTGCAGTGTGGCAGTTGGTGGTGGCTGCAGCCATCTCTAGGCCCAAAGGGCTCCAGGGCCTTTCAGTAGACTAATTTCTAGGTGTCATAAGGAAATAATCCCACTTGGTTAAATTCATCATTTCATTTCTTAAATTACTTGGGGCTGGAATCTAGAGAGCAGCCCTTGAGGGCTCATCAGAAGCTATGGAGAGCCCTTTATAACATGGAAAGGGACCAGAACCCTGTTTCCAGGCTGGGCAAGGTCCGTGGTTTCTTCTGAGAAAGTAAGCAATTTCTACTGTGCTTGTTTTGCATTGTGTGTGACATGCAATCTTTTGTGTACACAGTGACTTTTTAATTCAATGCTGCGTCGAAATGCAGTCTTTCGGGGACACTGTATGTGACCACCAGGGATCCAAATTCAGGTTAACTTTAACTCAGCTGTGGTGGCAGTGGACAAACAAGCAGTGCCCTCTGCACCAGCAGAGCCTGTGTGGCAAGGCCGGCACCCCCTGCGCACAGGCCCGATGGGTGTCCACACACCACGCAGTGGCTGCAGCCGACACCCGGCAATCGCGATACACACCTGGGACCCTGACTCCCCTGTCTCTTGACTCCTCACACCTTCTCCTTGATCTCCAGGCCGCCAGCCACCTCCCTCTGCTCACTGCCGCTGACAACCTGTGCACCATCTTGCTGGGAAAGTGGGAGCGGCTGGAGGGGAATTTGCACAACTAAGGATCCAGGCCTTGCGGAACCATCGAGGGGAGTTCAATATGCCTGACCCCCACCTCCATCCGGCATGGCCCAGCTGCAGCAGAACCATCAGAGCTGAGTAGAAGGCAAACCATGAGGCTACACTCAATGCCCCACATTCCTTCTTGTTTGACCCCCCTCCCAGTTTTCCAGTTTGAAGAAAGCCAACTGTCCCTGTGTCTCAACAACTGTCCCTGTGTTTGCCAGTCTCCTGCTCCCAAGGCCCACTTCTCACCTTCATAAATTCTCCCCTCTCCTTCATTGTCCTTGTTCAGCTCTCTATTCTATGATTTCAATGCCCATACAAAGACGCTTCTCCCATCTTGAAAAAGAAAAAGGAAATTTGGCCCACATTCCCCTTCAGCTACTGCCTCATTTCTCTGCTGCCCTTACAGCAAAACTCCTTGAAAGAGCGGCCTCCACTCATGGCCTCCAGCCCCATTCCTCCCTTCCTCTCAACTGGGCCACCTGGCTTTGCCCATCTTTCCACAGAGTCGCTCAGGTCATAGTCACTGGTGACCTCCCTGGCATCAAATCCGAAAGTCACTTCTAGGTTCCTCCTCTCACCTGATCATCCCCTGACCCGACAGCGCTGAGCCCTCCCTCTCTCCCGAAAGAAACTCTCAGCTTCCTCTGGGAACACCACCTCTGCCAGGCAGCCTCCTCCCTCCTGGTCACGCTGTTCCGAGCTCTTCTGCAGGTGCTTCCTCATTTCCCAAACCCAGAATCCCACTTCCGACATTGCAGGGACTCAGCCTTTGTGCACACGAGGCTTTCTGAGCCCACAGCTCCCTGAGGCTCAAGGCTTTATCTCCTGCTCCCCACTGGTAACTGCAAATGTGTGTCTGGCCCAGACCCCTCCCCTGAACTCCCCTCTCCTCTCACTGCCGACCCCATGTCTTCACTGAGATGTCTTACAGACACCTCAAACGTGGCGTGCCCAAGCTGAGCCCCCGATCTGCCCATATACGTGCTCCTCCCCATCTTCCCCTTGAAGACTCTGACTCCTTCTCCTCTCAGGCCTTATCAATCATCAGTAAATCTTGGGCTTCAGTGTCTGGACATCCCCGCTGCCTCCTCGCTCCAGCTGGTTCAAGTTGCGGTGCCCTCAGTTCTCCAGTTTTGCACAAGCTGGGCTGCTCTCTCTCGCCTGTCTACGGTCTTCTCTGTGTGGCAGCCGGGATAATCCTTTATACACATGAATCAAACCGCTTCCCTTGTCTGCTTAAACCCTCCTTTCCCTCTCACAGGAAGAGCCAAAGGCTTTGTAACAGCCCGTGAGGTCCCATGAGGTTCGGGCCCTTTCCCCCTAGCCTCCTACTCTCTCTCTCGCCCTAGGAAGATGGCACCTGCTGGCACTTGCACGCACACTTGAGAGAGTGCATGTAGATACAAATGCCCAGAGACAGGAGCGGGACCGGCAGAAGGGGAGCAGATACAGGGAGGGTCTTGGCTCTGGTGGCATCGTTGTGGGGACTCTTTTGCAGACCAACCTATTAAAAAATGCAGCTTCCGGATTTCCCTGGCCATCCAGGGGTTAAGTCTTCACCTTCCTGTGCCGGGGGTGTGGGTTCAATTCCTGGTGGGGGAGGCCAAAAAACCAAAATATAAAACAGAAGCAATATTGTAACAAATTCAAGCCCATTCTTTACCATCTGAGCCACCAGGGAAGCCCAAGAATACTGGAGTGGGTAGCCTTTCCCTTCTCCAGGGGATCTTTTCGACCCAGGAATCGAACTGGGGTCTCCTGCATTGCAGGCAGATTCTTTACCAGTTGACCTACCAGGGAGGCCCTAAAAAATTCAATAAAGACTTTAAAACTGGTCCATATTTTTAAAAAAACTAAAAAAAAACCCTGCAGCTTCCGTCCCTCTGGCTTCTCTGTGCTCCAGGGCACTGAGACCTCCCGACTCATCATTGCTAGACATGCTGCACCCGTGCACCCTCTGTGGTCCCGGCAGGACCTCTGGGCTTCCTCCACAGCAGTGCCCCAGAGCCCAGCACTTGCTGGATGCTCATACGTGTTTCCTGGGTGGATGGACTGTACTCATATCATGACTCAGAACAGTAAAATGTAGCCCCTAAATGTGTCTGAGCTGAGGAAACACAGCACATGATGGGTGTGCATTTGGCCCGCCCTGGATCTGGCCTCATACAGGGCAGAACGGCAGGAGTGACACCCCGAGCCCTCTCCAGCCACTTGCTGTATACCCCTAGTCCCACCACATAGAACACTCCACTGTGCGCAGAAGTGCTCGTGCCAACCGTGCCTTCACCACGAACACCACCACGTGCCAGGCACCTGTCACATGTTAACTCCTCTAAGCCTCATGGCAAATCCATGTGGTAGGATGCAACTTGGCTATTTTACAGATGAGAACACTGCCACACACAGAAGTTAAGGAACTTGCAAAGCCATTATGACCTGTAAGTAGTGGTGCTGCGATTCCAATGCCAAGGCCACCAGTTAGACTTCTCCGGCAGCCCAGTGCTTAAGACTGTGATTCACTGCAAGCGGCACGGGTTCCATCTCTGGTTGCGGAGCTAAGATCCCACAGGCCGCGTAGTGTGGTCAAAAAAAAAGGCCACCAGTCCTGTCCTAAAACACATTCCACATTGCCTCTGCGGGAGCACAGTGAGGCTGTAGAGGGGTGGGGAGCACTGCAATGCGATTCACAGAGAAAACCACACTCCAGTCACTTGCTCATTCGAGCATTCAGTCAGTCACAAACATTCACTGCCCCCTGGAACGATAGCTCCAGGCTGGGTGACAGGTGCTGATGGTATGAATGGATTGCGACTCACAAATGGAAGGTGGGTCCACAGGTGCTCATCGTATTGCTATTCTTTACATCTTATACATACTTTATAAGTATTCTTATATTCTGTATAAACATCTACTCAATATTCAATTACAACAAAATTTTTAAAAAGTGGATCGGACAGGGATCCAGCCTTCTGGGAGCCTCCAGTCCAGAGAGGAGACCAGATGTGCAAACGAATCACTGCAAGACACACGCACACAGTCCGGGGTGGAGTGTGAGAAGGCGTGGAGAACTCGGAGACATCTAAACCAAGTCTTCACGGATAGGCTGCCTGCCACCCCCGTTCCCAGGTAAAGGGGAATTGAGGCAGAAGAGAAAACACGTGCAAAGACCCAGATGCATGACCGGGTGTTGCTGTTGTTGAGCTGCTAAGTCAAGTCCGATTCCTTGCAACTGCATGGACTGTAGCCTGCCAGGCTCCTCTGCATTTCCCAGGCAAAAATACTGGAGTGGATTGCCATTTCCTTCTCCAGGGGTTCTTTCTGACCCAGGGATCCAACCTGCATCTCCTGCATTGCCAGGTGGGTTCTTTATCACCAAGTCACCGGGGCAGCTCCATGACAGGGTGTAGGTCAGTGCTATTCTCAGCACTTAGAACAGCTCCTGGAGACAGCGTGCCGCAAACAACCTGGATTCAGAGGCAAGATGGGAAGGGCCAGGAGGGCAGGGCCTTTAAGCTTTTCAAACAAGAAGTATTCCACTCTGTGACAAAGAGATGGTGGAGGTAGGGAGACAGAGGGAATAACTGAAAGTTGCTTAGTTGTGTCCGACTCTTTGTGACCCCATGGACCATACAGTCCATGGAATTCTCCAGGTCAGAATGCTGGAGTGGGTAGCCTTTCCCTTCTCCAGGGGATCTTCCCAACCAAGGATCAAACCCAGGTCTCCTGCATTGAAGGCGGATTCTTTACCAGCTGAGCTACCAGGGAAACCCTACCCGGAAGATAGAATAAGGTGACAGCCCAAAAGACAGCCCAGGGGCTGAGAGAGAGAGAAGGCTCAGCAGGAGTACTCTGGCCTGGGGTCTGGGGAGGAGGGTCCTTTTGACTGAGCTAGAGGATCCAGGGAGAGAAGCCAATTGGTGGGTGGAGACTGGGGGGTGAAACGGAAAAATCACAAGGCTGAGCTGGTTTTGTCGAATTGGTGATCTCCGCTGGGGCATTCAAGAGACATCAAGAGATGGATTGGAGCTTGGGTTCAATTCAGACAAATCTAGATATTTTTACCTGGGAGAGTTAAGGGTTCAGTTCATAGGCAAGTTTCCAGAGGAACCTCCTTAACAAAGGTCTCCACTGGGCACAGAAGGGAGAGAGGGAGGTGTCCATAGGCGGGACCCAGCCCAGCCTCGGGAAGCCCTGGTTTCACGGATGCGGCTCATCAGCAGTGAGAGCCCTGGAGGCCAGTACACGTCCCTCAGCCTCAGGGAGCCCTGCTCCCTGGGAGGGCTGGGATGAGGACAGGTGAGCAGAAGGGGGAGAGGAAACTGCCTTAAAGTGGGAAAGACACAGGAGGACAGGCAGGCGGAGGAGGGAGAGGGCAGAAGCACGGAGGAGTGCCTGGAAGACAAGGAGGGGAAGACTAAAAATGCCTTATCCAGGCTAGATATTTTTAAAAGATGGCCACGAAAGGTGGAGGATGTAAAAATAGCTGTATTTCCACCAGCTCTCCTCCCTTTCAGCATTTAAGGCTACTGACTGATCAGAGACAAGTCTTAAAGCTGGTTAGCAAAGCAGGAAGGAGCCTCTGCCACAAGGCCCATCCCATCAGCCTCCCCCACAACTCTCCTCAGTAACCCAAGGCCTGCTGTCCCATTCCGTGACCACTGCCAGGAGGAATAATCCAGATTTCGCTGGTCAGAAGCTGGGCTCTGCTCTATCAGAAATCCCCAAGAAAGGCAGGAGGCCAACAGCTCCAGTGGCCGAAGATGCTCTGACCCCAGGTATGTCCCTAAGGGCAAAGCCGGGCTGTCCTGGCAGGTGCACTCAGGGGGGCCTGCTCAGGCTGGGCAGACTGGCCAGAAAAGCGTGGAGAGATCATGCAGGGTCCCGAGGGAAAACTAGGCTGGGTTCCACATGGCAGCCTTCTAGGGGATCACACCGCACCCCACCCCCACCCCCTGCCGCCTCCAGTTGAGTATTTGAAAGAAAGATACTTCACACAAATAAATAGTTGTCTTTGCTCACCAGGAGGGGAGTGAACTTAAGGACAAGTCAGAGCAGCCGGAAGAGCCCCACAGGCTTCAAACAAGGTTTTTGATAAATCCCTGGCTGACCTTTCTGTAATGGGCAATTACGGTCAAGGAGATGCAGGGGGAAGGACTTCTTTAAGGCCCAGGCTAGGAAGGACCACTAGGACAGCCCAGTAGCCCTCATGTGTCCAGGCAGAGAAGCAGGGGCACCAGGATCTAGTTCTGGGCCCCGGAGAGTTTTCTCTCAAGAAGGGATGGGAGAATTGAGAAAGTCTGAGTTTAAAAAAAAAAAAAAAAAAGGCCAGTTTTCACACAAGAAAACATTTCCTGACTTGCCCACTTTCAGGCCAGTGGCCTCCTGCCTTTTTGATCACCAGTCCCTATCACTAAAACGTGTTCATGTATCCCCGACAGATGACTATTTATTTACCAATTAAGTGCATATACATTACTGCTAAAACACACCTCCCCAGCTGGCAATGTCTAAAAGGATGAGACAGGACACGAATGTAAATAGGAGTTTTCACAGTTTTCTCCCCTCCCAGCACGTGTGCCCCAGTTCAGAGGGAATTCTTACTCTCCCAGTCTTTAAAGGAGTCTCTGCTGGTTGCCAAGACCAGGTTCTCTCCTGCTCTCGGCCCTGCCCCCTCGCAGGTGTACTGAGGTCAGGGTCGGGGAGGCATGAGGCTATCGGGGGGCCCTCCCCAGCCTTTCTGACCACTGATGAACCAAAAAGGAATTGTCTTGCTAAGAGCAGCAGCAAAGAGGTGCAACACTCAGCCACAGGCCTCAGGAGCCTCTGAGTGGACAGAAAGCCAGCACCAGGGGCTCAGAGTGCATCTCTAGAAGTTTTTATTCGTTCATTCATTTTTTAAAAGTTCATAGGAACCCTGTTCCCTAGTCTGGGTCTCAAGCCAAAGGCCCCTACCTTCCACACCATCCTGTCTCTCAAGCGTTGCCCACACATTCCCTAATGTAAGCCCTGCCTGAGGCCTGGGAGCTCCCCGAGGGGCCAGAGGCTTTCCTGCACCCATGCCCACAGGCTCTCCAGAGGGCTGGCTGAACAGCACCATTCCAATGTGACTTCTGACGTGGAGCCTCCCGGGGTCCCCCTCCCTATGTGTCCCCCACCAGCCTGGTCCCAGTGCTGCCCCACTGCAAGGCATTGCTCACTGTCGGTCTCCGGTCAGACTGGGCACCCCAGGAGGCCAGGGGCTCCCAGAATCTAATCTGGTTGCAATCCCTGTTTGCCAGTCGAAGGAAGCAGAAGTTCACACAGGTAGTTACAATCAACTGATGAAAAATAACTTGCAATTAGGCCAGATTTGTAGGAAATGAGTCTGGTAGGGCTTGAAAGCAACTTCGTATTTTAGGTGAATTAAACAGTCACATTTACATCATTTACCTTTTACAAATGTCTGGTTCAGCCAATTACCACAAATTCCAAGGGGAAGGGATCCAAAGATTGTTTTTACTGTAGCATATAAAGGAACTGGCTTCCTCAGGCAGAGCTCAGTAGGAGGAGCATTACTGCTTTTAGTGCTCTAATGTCTTATTCCCACTTACTCATCAGTCTTGGCTAACAGCGCATCAGTAGGAGATTCCTGAGGGAGCCGGGAGCAGGGGCCCCCACACTGGGAGCCAAGAGGGCCAGCGGAGGGAAGAAGCAGCAGATCAGAGCAGAGTGACCAGAGTCACCGCCCAGAGCTGAGACCCAGGTCAGCAGCTCCTCAAAGGCTCTCCCCAACCCCTCCCAGGCGTTCCAGGTGGCCTGACCTGGGACATCAGAGGAAACAAGGGCCCCACCTTAGGGACCCTTCCCTTTGGGCACCATGAGGACTGGACCTAGTATGCTGACATTCGTGTGGACTAATCCCTGCACATTCCCGTCCTAAGGCCTACAGCACTGACAGCACTGAACTTTAAAGAACTCCCTGGCCTTTCTAGCCTGTGGTGACTGGGGTACCCTTCAACAGAGCATCCAGGCCAGTCACATGGCCCCGTGGACTCCCCTCCCAGGCTCAGCTTTCTGAGGGCACACATGGCAGACAGGCAAATTCTTCACCCCTCCTACAGCCTTCTCAAGAGCTCTGGCCTCAGTCCAGCCCTTGGTTCTCATTTACCAACCCTGTCTCCCGGGAGTGCCGTGGCTTCCAGGCATGGCCCAGGAGCTCTAACCCAGCCCAAGCCACTGAGGCACCTGCCCCTAGACAGCCCTGGGTTTGCAGACATCTGCACCGGGACCCCACATGAGGACCACTTGGACCTGCGAAGCATCCCAGTTTTCTGGCTCAGGGGGAAGATTCCTGAGCTAGGAAACTCTAATCAGGAGCCAGGCATCATTACATAAAGCTGAGCCAGCCCTTCCCTGCTTCTTGCTCCAGCAAATTCTACAACTGTAGCCTTTTACCAAGGGGACAATGTTATGCTTGTCAGCTCGCCTCCAGATTCTGCTGAAACCAGGAGATAAGTTAAGAGGAGACTCTAACTCTTTATGACAATGGAGGCGGCAGGCGTTACCCCTTGCTCCAATCGGAAGCCAGGACTCTGGTTCACAAAGCTTGACAAGCTTCGGCCCTGTCTTCAGACCCAGCGCAGCAGACTGAGCCCTCAGCCTGCCCTAAGGGCCAGGGACACATCCTGTGCCACAAACATGGCTATGGGCCTGCTTCATGTCCGGCCCTGATCCAAGCACTGGAAGGAAGACGGGCCAGAACAATGCTGTGAGTAAGATAAGCCGGTGCCTACATCATTAATACGTGAGTTAGCTGAACATCTGCCGAGCGCGGGGAACCAGGTGGGACCTGAACACATCTCAAGTGTCTGAGGCTTCCCACTGCCTGCTTTTCCAAGACCAGCAGGGAAACCCCACCGAGCCTGAGGAACCCTTAGCTCCCTCTCCTGGAAGCCAATGGGATCCAAAAACTACATCTATTGTGTATTTTGGGAGAGAAAGAAACACCAAAGTAATATCTCCATCTTAAAAACCTCTCTGTCCAGAAATAAGGCCTGCTCTTTTCCTTTTTTTCCCCCTAGTTTAACATTTTTTAAACTAGTAAGAGCTTGCCTGCTCTTTATGCTTCTATACCATAAGGAAAAGCTTACCTGTGACCCAAAAACGGTAAAAGAAAATTGTGACCGAGGGTCATCTCTGGCCTTTAGTTTCACCTCTAAATAAAACAACAGAAGGGGGGTCCCCACCTACTCATCTCCCAGAGCCACCCTGCCTGCCCCTGCCCTTCAGTCACTTGCGCCCACAGCCCAGCGCACAGAGCTAGTCCTTGGGCAGGGCTATTCCAACCACTAAAGAGTCCTCCCTTCAGACAAAGGACCTGCAGCACTGGAAACCGCAGGTCCTGAAAAGAGAAGAGAAGCCTCTCTCTGAACAATACCTTTGCCTGGTGATTCCAAATTTATTACCGTCAAGGTGCTGAGGAAGTGTTTAACTACTGGATGCAACTCTTTACAGGGCCTGAGAGAAAAATCAGATGACAAAAAACTGACATCTCCAAAAAAAAAAAACAAACCTGACATCTCCAGATGGGAAATGAGACTCAAGATTCCATCAGGAAGAAGCATGCCTAAAGGACACTGCAAAAGCAAGGAGTACCCACCACCCTTCCAGCCTTCAGCATCACCGTTCCATTGTTCTACCTGCCCCCTCAGCCTAGTTGCAGAAAAATGTACATGGCTGGGGGCTGTTTCCTTGTTTGCCAATTTCACAGTCTTTCCTCTGTGGCTCTCTTGTCTTTCACTTCTGAGGGCTCTAACTCAGAGGGAGAAATCTAACATCTACTTGTGGCACTTGGGTTCTTGAACCTCCCTCTCCCTTAGACTGTGAGGGCTAGGACGGGGCTGGGAGTTCCTTCTGAGATTCCTCCAGTTGAAGGTTCACCTACCAGCCCCCCAGGGAGCTTGCCTGCCACTCGGAGAGATTTCCCAATAACATGAGACGCCAGGGAAGCTTCCTCTAGGAGGCGCTCCCCTAGCCCCACCCCTCCTCACCCCATCCCATTCTTCCTCATGCTTCAAGGGGCCTGCTGTAGGGCAGCTCTCTTGCAAGGCCCCTTGGGCCTGACCTAAGGCCAGAACTTCCTATCCAAGGAGCCTAAGTCCTTTTCAGGTGGGGGCTCTTGGCCAGGAAAAGCCCTCAACCAGGGGCTCCCTCCCCTACTCTCCTCCCTTTCCCAGGGCTCAGCCTCCGACCAGCACAGGCTTGGGCATGACCGTGTTCCTACCTGACACGTGTTCACATGTCGAGAGCCTTAAACTCAGCCACCTGGGCTTAAAAAATCCATTAAGACAGATGTACTCATAAGGAAAATGTGGGTCTGAGAGTGGTGATTAAGACTGAGATGATGAGATGCGCTGTGAGTGCACATGCACACGTGTGAGTGGGGGGTACGTGTGAGTGCTCACGTGTGTGCAAGGTTGTGTGTGCATATGGGCACTATCGTGGGTGCTGGTGTGTGCGTGGGCAGTTCACTGCACATACACGTGTGTGAGCACACGTGACCACGTTTTTCATGGTACATGGAGTTACCGCTCTGAGTAATAAGTAAAGTCCAGATGTCTGCTCCCAAGGGGAAGGGCCAATGTCCTGAGGGACTAACCCAGCCCTGCGTCCCCACCCAGAGTGCCCAGGCCAGCCTGAGCCAGCAGAGAGAACAGGGTCACCCCAGCCTGCAGAAGAGCAATGCCAGGTGCCCAGCAGGAGCTGAGAAAAACATGCGCTCTTTCCTTCCTCCCTTCCTTCCTTCCCTGGCTTACAGCAAGGGGAGTGGGCAGGGAGCCTGGGATTCTGATGCCAAAGTCTTTAGGGAAGTGGCAAGTAATGAGAGGTACAGGCAGAGATGCTGAAGGAGAGAAAAGAGTAGAACCATATGGCCAGTGGCTGATGGGAGAGGAAGGACCGGGGTCTGAGGACTGGGCTCATGCTGCCCCAAAGGCCCCCTGGCCTGGAGGGACAAGTGAGTGAGTGGGAGTCTGGATCGCCCTGCTGAGGGGGTGAGGGCAACGCTGCATCCTCATGCAGAGCCAGGAGCTCAGGTGGCAGAAGTGGAGGGAATGTCTGGGGAAGGTACTGGGGACTCAGATGGTCTGTGGTTCCAGATAACGGGGTGATGCCTGGACAGAGGATGTGGCAGGTGCAATCCAAATGCACGATAGGGAGATAAAAGGGGGTTGGGCTCCGGCAGCAGCCACAGCGGCACAAGTGTGAGGCGTCAGTGAACACCCATTTCCCCAAGAGCTCCAGGGCACCTGGCACTGTGTTGCACTGCAGACCATGGTTACCTAGCAGTGAGCAAGGCCAGCAAGGCCTCTCTTCTCCTGGAACTCGCCGTGTGGTGCAGAGACAGGCAAACACCAAGAAGACAAATGGGTGAGCCTGACTCGTTCAGAACAGTATAGATGAGAAAGGAGGGGAGGGCCCTTGGAAGAGGGGACACTTGAGCAGAGCCACACAAAGGCCGTGGGACGTGGGAGCAGACCCTGCTTCTGGACTCGTCCCCAAGCCTCAGGACCTCGTCCCAGGGCTGGGCTATGTCTGTACTCTCCCTGTCCACCAGGTTGCCTAGATGCAGGATCCCTGCATTAGTCACAACAGCCTAAAAGTGGAAACAACCCCAAAGCCCGTGGATGGCTAAATGGATACACAGAATGTGGCATATACACACTATGACATGTTATTCAGACTTAAAAGGAATGGAGCGCTGATACATGTCACAACATGGATGTTCATATTGAAGACATTATGTTAAATTAAGTCTGAGCAAATATTACACGATTCCACTTATGTGAAGTACCTAGAACAGTTAAGTTCATAGAGGCTGAGAGGAGAGCAGTGGTTACCAAGGGCTGGGGAAGGGGAATGGGGAATTCTGTTGAATGGCCACAGTTTCAATTGGAGATGATGAAAAAGTTCTGGAGATGGACAGAACTGTACACTTAAAAATTATTAAAATGGTAAATTGTATGCGATGTATAGTTTACCACAATAAACAAAACAAAAGGAATGAAATCCTGATTCATGCTGTAGTGTAGATGAACCCTGAAAATGTTAGGCTCATCGAAAGAAGCCAGACACTAAAGGCTACATATGTTACAGTTCCATTTATATGAAATATCTAGAATAAGTAAATCAATAGAAGGGGAAAGCAGACTGTTGGGTGCCAGAGGCTGGGGAACAACTACTTCATGGGTGTGGGGTATTCTGTGGGGTGAAGAGAATGTTTTATAACTAGACAGGTGTGGGGCTCTGCACTCGCTGGGAGCTGGCAAGGTCAGCTGGCCACTTCTTTGGGCTGAGCTGGGCGTTAAGCTTCAGCACAGAGTGACAGCGAGGCTAACCAAAGCCTGCTAGAAGAACAGCCAACAGGAACGCTATCTCCCTGGGCCTTCGGAGCTACCGGTATCCCTGTAGGGAAGAGCTTCTGGGCGTCTCCAGCAGTGGAGTGGGGTCCACTCAGGACTCCTCACACAAGGCTCACTCTTGAGAAAGGCCTCTGGTCGTTTGCCAGTTCTGTACTCATGATGCAACCTGATAAGCCTGTGTGGGCCAGGGTGCCAGTCAGTCCTGTGACACACCCTGGGCAGCTGGGGACTGAAGAAGGAATCAGGCGAAGCTGATAGCACCTGTTTACAGTGGCCTCACCGTCACTTCAGTGAGCCCCGAGGAAGAGGAGCCCGCTGAGGCTATACGTTGGCCAGGCAGCACACCACCAACCGGCAGAGGTGAGGGGCCCGGCACTTCCAGTGACAGTCCAGAACAAGGCCTCCCAGCTCGAGCAGAAGAGGAGAGCAGCAGCGCAGCGCTTGTGCCCCTCCAGAGTTCCCAGGCTTCTGGTCCTGGAGGAGCCAGCAGAAGCCGGGCATGGCTCTGTGGGCCCAGCCCCTCCGATGGGTGTGGAAGGCCCCAGCTGCCCAGTAAGAGGCAGGCCTGTGAGCAGCAGAGTGAGGCGGGCCAATCTGCTGATGGCGACGAGGCTGGGATCTGAGAGCAACGTGCTCCGCCCACAGAGCAGCCACCCTCACAGGGTGAAGGGGAAATGACAACCTCACGTGCGGTGCCCCTGACTCCCAGCTCACCTCTTCCTTCACTCACCACATGAGAGAGACCTGTCACTGATGAAGGAGCTGGCAGAGGTCAGTGGACAAGGAGCCCTGGGCTCCTGCCCACACCCGCCTCACCCAAGCTCAGTGGACAAATTGCGTAGATCACACGTTGAGAAGTTCTCAGGAAACAGGGGCCTCTTCCCCACATCTTTGCTTGTGAGACTTGGGCCTGACAGGCAGGGCCAGCCGTGGTGAGCACCCAGAACACCAAGTTTTCCTGCCTCCTTTACAGCTGAGTCACAGGGAACAGAACTGGAGACCACGCAAAGGCAACAGATGGAGTCCTATCTATTTCAGCCAACTGCTCTGACTCATTTAAACAAACCCCACATTTCCCAGAAATCTAATAATTACCTCCTATGGAGAAATAAAAGTATAAATTCTTCAGAAGCAAACAATGCTAGTGCTAACACACAAAAACTTGGGAAGCTGTCTGGTGTCTTTCTGAGACTAGATGGAGAGCCTTCACTCTGAAGCATCATGGAGCGAATCCAGTGAGGAAAACCATATCCAGGGAATCTTCCCTGGGGACTAGCACCAGAGCCTTGGCCTCTGTTTACCAGCTCTGGACTTGGCTTCGCCCTCAAATTTTTTGGCCAAGACACAGAGCCATAAGGTAGCACTGGAAGAGGTGTTACAATCAGAAGACCAACCTCAAAGAAACCATGTTCTTACTAAGGTCTTTCTAGGTTTCTGATTACTCACATAGCTCTCTAGGCCTCAGAAAGGAAAGCAGAGTTAAGCTCATTGCACACTGGAGTGCAAGTAAGGAGCTCCTTAACTTCTCCAAAACCTTCAAGGGGAAGGTCTCATGTATGATGTTCAGGCAGTTCTGAAGGCTGCCGCCTGTACTGCAGGCCACCTCCTCAGTCCCTCCAATTTTTATTCCAGCCTACCGCACCCACCGTGGCTTCCCTTTTTTCTGGAGCCTAGGAGCCTCCCTACTTTCTCTCCTCTCTGCTCCCCAAGAGGAGTTCCTGTGATACAGCATTGGTACCTGCCACTGGTCACTGACCATGTCACGGGGGCAAGGAAAATAAATGGGGGCTTCTTGTCTTGCCTTGATCTAGTCTTGAATATGGTGCCTCATCTGCGTCTTCCTCCCTTCCTGCATGCCATTCTTCTGTCTCAGGCCCATGTTCAGCAACTGGCTCCAAGATGAGGCTCTGGGCTGTGACTAGAGCCTCCACTCACTCCCAGGGCTCCAGGCTCCCCTCCTTGATGAATGTCACAGGCAGTGTCCGGAAGAATTTCCTTAACAAACTCAAGTCCAAATCCCGCTGGCCACTCCAAGCCCTCTGGCCTCTGGCCTCATTGCCCCCTTAAACCTGATACCCAGACATCCCTTGGCCCAGCACTGCCTTACCACTCTTAGTCAACGTAGTACTGCAAATTCTAACTGCTGTAATAAGGCAAGTAAAAGGAATAAGAGACATCCATACTGCAAAGGAAGAAGTAAAACTGAATATATTGCAGATGACATGATTATCTACATTAAAAATCCCAGAGTCTACAAAAATATATATAGTTACTAAATAAGTTCAACAAGGTTGAAAGATACAAAATAAATATATAAAACCAATTCTACTTCTAGATACTGACAATAAACATGAAGAAATTACAAGTAAAAACACAATGTCACTTATAATCATTCCAAAGAAAATAAAACTTAGGTAAACAAAGTTTTTTTAATAGAATCTGTAGCTAAAAATTATAAAATTCTGATGAAAGAAATCAAAGAAGACCTAAATAAATGGAAGAGCATACTATGTTCATGAACTAGAAGATTCAGCATAAAAAAGATGTCAATTCTCCCCAAATTGATCTATTAGGTTTAATGCAATTCATATCAAAATTCCAGTAAAGTTTTTATAGACATAGACAAACTTATTCTAGAAGTTATCTGGAAAAGCATGGGACCTACAACACTAAAATAATCTTGTTAAAGGAGAGTAAAGTGGGAGGAGTAACTCTATCCAGTATTAACGCTTACTACATAACTATATTAAGAAAACGGTATTGTTAAGATGATAGACATATAAATTAATGGAAAAGATAAAAGGATTCAGAAACATATGCACACAAATATGCTCAACTGACTTTTTACAAAGGTGCAAAACCAACCGAGGGAGGACAGCGTTTTCAACAAACTGTATTAAAGCAACTGGGCATCCAAAGACAGAGGGAAAGAAAAGAAAACACAACTCCTCGGCCTCAGCCTCAGACTTAATACAAAAACTAACTCAAAATAAATAATAACCTTAAAGGTCAGGAAAATATTCAAGATCTAGCTAGGCAAAGAGCTCCTAAACTTGATACTGTAAGTATGATCCATTACAGAAAAATTGATCAATGGACTTCACCAAATTTCACAAGTTTTGCTTTGTAAAAGCCTATGTAAGGAGACTGAAAAGCAAAGCTACAGAGTAAGAGAAAGCATCTGAAATCACATGTTCCATAAAGGACTAGTATTCAGAACATAGGAAGAACTCTCAAAACTTGACAGAAAAAATATCAATTCAAAAACGGGCCAAAGACATGAACAGACTAAAGAGCACATATAAATGGCAAATAAGCATATGAAAAGATGTTCAACATCATTAGCCATTAGGGAAATGCAAACTGAAACCAAAATGCATATCAGAATAACTAAACTAAACAAGTAGGGAATATGCCATAGCCTGGAAAGGATGCAAAGAAACTGGATCGCTCACATACTGCTGATGAAAATGTAAATGGTACAGCCACTTTGGAAAACATTTTGGCAACCTCTTTAAAAACTAAGCTTGCAACTGTCAAAAGACCCAGCCGTTGCATTTCTGACATTTATCCCAGAGAAATGAAAACTTATGTTCACATAAAAACCTGTGCACGAGTGTTCCTAAGAGCTTTATTTGTAAGAGACCAAAACTGAAGTCAGCCCAGATGTCCTTCAACAGTGACTGGTTGAACAAACTGTGGCATATACATACCATGAGTACTATTCAGCAATAAAAGGAACAAACAACTGACAGACACATCAACTTAGATAGAATTATAGATAGATAGAAAATCTGGATAGAATTATAGGTGAAAAAAGGGAAAAGAGCCAACCCCAAAAGGCTATGCACTGTAGTGACTGCACTTGTGCAACAGTCTTGAAAGGACAAAATTAAAAAATGGAGGACAGACTGGTGTAGCCAGGGATTTTTTCGGGATGGAGAGGAGTACAGAGGCAGGAGGGAGGCTGGACGCAATTATACAAGGATAACACAAAAGAAATGTGCAGTTGGAACTGTTCAGAATCTTGACTATGGTAGTGGGTACCCAAATCGATGCAGGTGATAAAACTGTATACCTTAGTAATTAATAAGCACACATACAAATGAGTACAAGTAAGACTAGGGAAACCTGAATAAGATGGTATGAATGTCAGTATCTTGGCTATGATATTATACTGTAGTTTTACAAAATGTCACCACTGGGAGAAACTGGGCAAAATATAGAAGGAATGTCTCTGAAACCACATGTGAATCTACAGTAATTTAAGTTTTAAAATGTGTCTCAAATTGTCCATTTTTTAATAAAGCCAATTGTGCATTGGCTTGCCATTAAAATTTTTTTGAACATTTTTAATAGTTTTTAAAAACTGTGAATAAGAAATGTGTTGATATTTCATCATTTCATAATGTTACTCTGTCTGTCCTTTTGGTTCTCAATCTTATCAGAGCCAACAATCTTCTTTTTTTTTTAAGTGGAGTGCAGTTTATTACACCGGTGGGCCCAAGGCAGAGCCTCCTCTTAGCCAAGGACCAATAATCTTTTTAATAACAAACATAAAGTGAGTTTAAAAATCTCTGGAAAAACAGATATTTTTAGATGAAGGCAAAATAAAATATTCTCAGATAAACAAAAGCGGGGAAAAAAAACTGTTGATATCAAATTGCCTCATAAGAAACAATAAAAGTCAATTATACCTCAATAAAGCTAAGAAAATAAAGGAAGAAATAATAGAGGAAATTATTTAGACAGATAACAAGTGATACCATATAGTAATTCAGATCCACACACAAAAAGACAGACAGTGCTGGTGAAGATAATTATGAAACCAAGTATAAAAGAATGTATAATTGCATATTTTTCTCTTAACTGATAAGAAGGCAACTGCATAAAACCGTGTGTGTTGTTGAGCTTATAATGTATAGAAACATAATATGTTTGACAAAAAGAGCAGAAAAGAGGTGCGTGGGAACAAAGCTATATTGAGGTAGGGAAATGACATCAGCTAGTAACTCAAAGTCTCAGGAAAAAATGAGGAGACTCAGAAATAGTAAATAAGAAAGTCAGTATAACAAATTCTGCAAATATATACTTTCTCCCCCTTTTCTCTCAATTTCTGTAAAAGGTCTTATAAGATTGTATATAACATTACACAATATTATATAAAGTGCTGGGAAAGATTAAGGGCAAGAGGAGAAGGGGGCGATAGAAGATGAGATGGTTGGATGGCATCACTGACTCAACGGACATGAGTTTGAGCAAACCCTGGGAGATAACAAGGTACAGGGAAGGCTGGCATGCCGCAGCTCATGGTGGCAAAGAGTCAGACATGACTCAGCAACTGAGCAACAATTATAATGATGTGCTTGTTCAGCTCAGTTCAGTTGCTCAGTCGTGTCCGACTCTTTGCGACCCCATGAACCGCAGCACACCAGGCCTCCCTGTCCATCACCAACTCCTGGAGTCCACCCAAACCCATGTCCACTCAGTCTGTGATGCCATCCAACCATCTCATCCTCGTCCCCTTCTCCTCCTGCCCTCAATCTTTCCCAGCATCAGGGTCTTTTCAAATGAGTCAGCTCTTCATATCAGGTGGCCAAAGTACTGGAGTTTCAGCTTCAACATCAGTCCTTCCAATCAACACCCAGAACTGATCTCCTTTAGGATGGACTAGTTGGATCTCCTTGCAGTCCAAGGGTAAGAGATATAGTACATGTAACAATAATCACATAAAAAAGGGGGGGAAGTAATAGAATTGTAAAGGAGTGACATTACTATATTTCAATGAAATTAAGTTAGCATAAATCTGAAGTAGATTCTGACAAACCAAGATGTACACTGTGTAAGTCTCAAAGCAACTACCAGGCAGATAATCTAAACATATGTAATTTAAAAATCATCAGAAGAACTGAAATGTTACTCCAAAAAGTGCCCACTTAATACAGAACAAGGCAGTAAACAGGAAAAAATGAATTAAAAGCAATGAGAACATAAAAACCAAACTGGCAAATGTAAACACAACTACATCAATAACATCACTTAAATAAAAATCAAACAATCTAATCAAAACGCAGAAATTAGTAGACTGATTTTAAAAATTCAACTATATATGCTCTATAAGAGACATATTTTAAAGTCAAAGATATGGTTTGAAATTTTTTAAATGGGAAAAGATTACCACACAAACGGCAACCATAAAAGAGCTAGAGTGGCTATACTAAAATCAGACAAAACAGATTGTAGAAGAAAAGTATACTGAAGATAAAGACTGATTTTAAGAAGTCAATTCATTATAAAGATTTAAATTATATATAACTATATATAATCAGTACACAATACCTAACTATATATAATTATAAACATATATACATCTAGAAACAGAGTGCCAGAATACAGGAACCAAACACTGACAGAATTAAAGGGAAAAACAGAAAATTCAACGATAATTGGAGATTTCAATACCTTTTTTTTTTAATTGTTTGGTTGCACTGCGTGGCTTGAGGGATTTTAGTTCCTCAATCAAGGACTGAATACAGGCCCTTGGTAGTGAAAGTGCAAGTCCTAATCACTGGACCACTAGGAAATTTCCTTCCATACCCTATTAACCAAGGACAGAATAACCAGGCAGAAAATCAACGAGAAAACAGACCTGAACACACTGTAAACCAACTAGAACTAACAGGCATCTATGAAACACCCTGCCCAACAATGCAGAATGCACTCTTCTCAAGTGCACACAGAACATTCCACAGGTCAGACCATAGGCTAGGCCATAAAACAAGCCTCAATAAATTTAAGAGACACGAAATCATAAAAAGGATGTTCTCTGAACACAACATACAAAGAATTAAATTAGAAATCAATAGCAGGAAGAAATTTAGGGAATTCATAAGTAACTGTAACTTATACAACACAGTCCTAAATAGCCAATGGGTCAAAGAAGAAATCACAAGGGAAATTAGAAAATCAATCAGAAAGAAAGATAAAGACACACGTGGGCAAGGATGCAGAAAAAAGGAACCATCATTTACTGCTTGTTGGAATGTAAAATGGTGCAGTTACTTTAGAAAAGAGTCCAGTAGTTCTCCAAATGTTACACCTAAAGCTACCAAATGACCCAGCAATTTTACTCCTAGGAATTCATCCAAAATAATTTAAAACATATGTCTACAGAAAAACTTGTACTCAGACATTCATAACAGGATTATTCATAATAGCCAAAGCCAAAAAGTGGAAACAACCCAAATGTCCATGAGCCGATGAGGGAATAAAATTTGGTAGATCCATATAAGGGCATATTATTGGGCAGTAAAAAGGAATAAACTAATGACATGTGCAGTATCATGGAGGAACCCTGAACACATGCTAAGTGAAATAAGTCTGACACAAAAAACCACAATTGCATGATTCTATTTAATCATGAAATGTCCAAAGTAGGCAAATCTGTAGACACAAATAGTATAATAGATTATTGGCTGCCTGACCCTAGGGGCGGGAAAGAATAACAAGTGACTGTTAATGGATGTGAGATTTCTTCTGGGGGTGATGAAAATGTTTTAAACTTAGATTACAGCTTTTGTGATACAACTCTGTTCTAAAAACCATTGAATGGTACACTTAAAATTGGGTGAATTTTATAGTATGTGAATTATAACTTAGAAAAGGATTTCAAAATAGAACCCTCAAATACACAATATTCATTTCAAAATTATAAGCATGTGCTATTGTGCTAATGTATTAAGCATTCACAAAATCAGAAAATAAAAAGTAATATTTAAAAAAAATCTTGGCTGATGAAATACATAATGGCTTCACTGTCTTTCATTCACTGGGAGTCAGACCACAAACACCATCACCCCCAGCACCATCACACTCTCAGCTCACTCAGTGTGCCAGATTGGCCCTTTACGTAATTGACCTCCTAACAACCACGCAGGGTGGGTGTTATCATTTCCATTTTTTTCCATTGAGAAGACGGAAGATTAAAAAAACAAAGCAGTAGGGATCTCCCTGGTGGTCCAGTTGTTAAGATTCCATGCTTCCAATGCAGAGGGCCACAGGTTCAATTACCTAGTAGGGGAACTAGGATCCTGTAGGCTGCGTGGTCAAAAAATAAAATAAACAAAGAAACAAAGCAGCTTAAGGGCACCAGAAAAACAGACAGCAAGGCTGGGTCCTGGCCTAAGAACTGCTGCCCCTCCAAGGCCCACTCTCAAACTCCCAGTCCTCAAAACTAAGTGCCTGGGTTTCCCTGGTGGCTCAGTGGGAACAATCACCTGTCATGCAGGAGACACAGATTCCATCCCTGATCCGGGAAGAGCCCACGTGCCGTGGAGCAGCTAAGCCCATTCACCACAGCTACTGAGCTGGGGCTCTAGACCTGGGAGCCACAACGACTGAGCCCCATGTGCCGCAACTACTAAAGCCCAAGCGCCCTAGAACCTGTGCTCTGCAACGAGAGAAGCTACTGCAATGAGGAGCCCACACACTGGAGAGAGCCCCCACAGCAGCAAACACCTAGCACGGCCAAAAAAAAAGAAAACAGAGCTGCATTAACAAGATAAATGCCTCATCAGAAACATACCAAGGCTAGTTTCTAGGAAACATGCCTCCTGTTTGTTTGGCATTTCATAGGAGATTAAAATTTTAGTTCCTGGTAGGATAGAATTTGAGTAAAAACTCAGGGGAAAAATTCCTGTGATTTATTTAGCTGGACATTTAAGTTTCATGTTCCTGAGGCAAATTTAGAGGCAAAAGCCTCTGCAAGCAGTGAGGAAACCAGCAAAGCAAAGAAGAAATTTGGGAGGAGGACACAATTAACAGGCAACAGTAAGGACTGCCTGGAACAGTACTTAGCATGTAGCGTGTGCTCAATAAATATTTACTGAATAAATAAATGACCTCAAGTACATTCTGTCCTGGAGGGGAGGTCTGACCCAACATGGAGCTGAGCTGCATTAAAAAACCTTCAAATTTCAAACATCAAAACTCTTAGTGGGAAGAGGTTAGAGAGTTGGAGTCCACCCTCCATCAGATTTGGGGTTGGGTCTCTGCAGGGGCATGGGCAGTGTGCACTCATACAGGCCACCAGGGGGACCAAGAAGAAACCCAAGATGCTGGCACAGGGGAGTCCTTGTGCCGCAGGTGGCCCTGCCCTGCAAGCAGTCTTCTACTCAGATGACTGAACAGTGCAACCTGCAAAAGGTATGAAGAGAGAAGGGGAATTCACACCACATGTCAGGGAAGAAAAAGGAATTTTGCAGGGACCTCTGCATCCAGGAGCCAGCCCTAGCTGGCAAAACAGACCAGAACCCCGAAACTCTCTGAAGCTCGGAGGCAGAGCCTCAGGGTCAAGGCCACTGTTGCACCCCTGCAGGCTGCTGCTCTAGCTCATGCTACCCTCAAAGGCTGAGCAGTTAGGTGTCCAACTAGACAAAGGTCTGCTAGCTTGCCTGGAGATACGCCTGGGACACAAGGGTGACCAACAGACCCCAAAAGGCACAAAGATTACCCCCATTCAGGAAGGGACAAGGTGACAAAAGGTTATCTAGGGCCCAAACTGCTGATTCTTTGAAAAGTGGGAGGGTAGGAAGAAATGTTTCCTCACACTGTTCCGGAGCGGGGGAGGGGGTAAGGGGGTGGNCGTGTGTTGACCTTCTAGTGGCCAGTGGAGAGGGTGGGCGGATTCAAGGTCAGATGGTGAAGGAGCCACAGGCACAGGGGAGAAAGACGCAGGAGCCACGGCCAGCGCAGTGGGCGCAGTGGGCGCAGTCGGCAGTGCCGACGGCCGGGGCAGGCCAGGTGGTCCTGGAAGCCCCAGCAGCTCAGGGCCTGGCACCCTAGGGACTCTGGGTGGTCCTAAGGCCCTGGCATCACAGGAGAGGAAGATGCCATAGCCTGTGGCACCCCCCAGATAGGACAGGTACCCAGGTGTATACACCAAGGCCCGGTGGCTCGAGGTCCATGTAATGCAGTGCTCCGATTCAAGCTTCACTGTTCCTTTGCTAGGACCCGTGGAGGCGGAGATCACCCACCAGTTTCTGACTCCAAATGGTTAACTCTGAGGGACAGTTCACATGTAGCTCCATGTGAACAGCTGAAAACCCTGGTCAACTCCAAATTTCCCATGCCTTCCTGTCTTGACCAGCTTTCTCTGATGGTGCAGAGCTTTGTGGCCTATTTTTTGTGAAGCCTTAGCAGGGAAAAAGAGAGCTGAGTAACTCTGTGCCCCTCCCAGACAGCACATCCTTCCCCAGGGCACTGATTTCTGGATTAGCTGCCACTTTATTGTTGCAGCCAAACATTCCGCCTGTCCAGAGGGGGCACAAGGTTTGTTTGGTGAGTAAATGTTTGTTACTAGAGAAAATAACACTGAGCTATTTTTAAAAAGTGTGTGTATATGTGTGTGTACACAACAGATTCAAGAATATAAATACTTGGAGAAAGATCTTAGACGTATAGATAGAAAAGCAATAATGCTAGAAAGCGAAACAGAAGTTTTACTCAATACATGATTGGATGGTTTGAAGGTTTACATCAAAAATAATTAATATTATTTTTAATTAATTCCAGAAGAGTCTCATCAACAAAGTTAAAACTCAGAATTACCTGGATATATCAGGAGGAGGGAGAGTAACATAAAAAAGGGAAGCCAAGAAAAAGCCCAGGAACAGAGACAGAAAACAAGCCTTACTGGCAACAGGAGCCCTGCTCAGGCAAGATCTTCGAGAAGCAAGGGGGCAGCAGGATCCAAAGAGGACCCTTCCTGCAAGATTCCTTCCCAAAGCCCCTGCTGAGGGTCCAGAGGATGTCTGGGATGAAAACGTAGTAAACTTGCTCTCCATGTCCCAGTCATGCTAAGCAAGCACAGAGTCAGCACCTTGGTCAGTGGTATCACGGCCACCGGTGGAAGCCACCCCAGTCAGGCTTTCCTGCACCCCCCACCGCCGCCCTCCCTGCCTCTCCTTCTGGGGTCAGTCCTGGGGAGGGGGAGGGGGCGAGGGGGAGGCAGGGTCTCTGTTCCATCTGTCTGGAGGCCTGGCCTTGGCTTCCCAAAGGTGTGACTTGTGATGTGGGGGTTTGAAGAGGCTCACCTTGAAGCCAAAGTTGCAAGAAGGCCTCCCTGGGAGCACTGTCACGGCTGATGAGAGCTAGCGGGCTTGCTTCAGAGAGCCCTTGCTGCACACCTGCTTAAAAAAGGGAAACTGGCAGCATCCTTAGGGGAGATTCCAACAGGACAGACGAAGGGTTCAACTCCAAGAGAAGCACCTGGGCCTACCCAGAAGCTTCTCCACAGGGAGGCCATGATTCACCACAGCCTGCCCTGAGCCCCATCCCTCCCCAGCGCTTCTCACTCCTTTCTCTGAACTGGGTGGCTCTGGCTGAGTCCCTCATGCTCACTTGGACTGTGGGGGTCCAACTGTGAACCCGGAGCCTGCACAGACCCAGATTCACTGCGGGATTAATAAAGGCTTGTTGAATGAACAAACACTGAACAAAAATAAAGAATGAACAATAATGTGGGACAAAGAAACAGCATTCTCAGGATGGGAATCGTTTGAGAGCAAAGCCTTCCCTGGGGATAAACCAGGGCCTCTGGAGAAATCAGTTTGTCAGGGGAGAGTGTTGGTGCTGCATAGATCCTAGGTGTCTACACCTACCTCCCAAGACAGGTCATGGGATAATAACTAGAATGCTTTATCAGAATCGCCTATATGGCTGTGGGTCTTAATCTGAAGGCTGTGCATGCCACAAGATCCTGGCCTTGTTCACAAGGCCCCCCTGCATCCACGCCAGCACATGAGACGACTGAACCGTCTCTGTGCTTGCTCCCGACTGCACCCTGAGGTCTGGCACGGAGTGAGTGCACTACAAGACTGAGCTGTTCGGAGGAGTCTGCGGCAGAGGCCTTGCCCATGAACTCCATCTATGGGGGCTGGGCTTTTCTCTCTGGCCCTGGAGCTTTATACCCCCAGGCCACCCTGAGATTGTCACCGGCTCCTCACCCTGAGCCCACTCTACCCAGGGGCAGAGAGGGTACCAGACAGGCCAGTCCTGCACTCTAGATGTCTGATCCCTTTGCTGGACACACAAGAGTCTCCTTATCCAGAGTGGCCACGGAGACTTCCTGACCCTGTCCCACACCATAGTCCAGCCTTCCTGGAGTTTATGAACACAAGGGAGGGTCAAGAAGGAAAAGTGATACTCTCCCTACAGCGAGAGGGTGTTCTCTGTGGCTCTGGTGGTCTGGGCTTCAGACCCAACCAGCGATGAATTCTGAGAGCCTATGGTATGGGCCAGGACTTTCAAGTAAACTGTCAGGTCTGAGGCTCAAATTCTGTATCTGCTTTAGTAGCTTTTTGCGAAGATGAGCAGGATGGACCATAGTCCTCTCTGCATCCTCTGAGCATCTCCCAGAGGGCAGAGACCATACCTTCAATCAAGTTTAATTCAAAGATGCTCTGTAGCAGGAAACAGGGATGCTAATCTACCTGTTCATCTTTCTATCCTCAGCCCTGGACAGGAACTGGGCACCAGCTGGTATTTAATGCCAGGCCTCTTGTGAGTGCTTTCATTTCTAGCATTTCATTTGATAAAGTAAATGCTTGTAGAGCTAAATATACTTGACTTGCCCTCTTGGAACTCCAGTACTGCCTCAATTTATTCCTCTTCCTTATCTCTTACTCCGAGTGCTTGTAGGAAGCAGGTGGCATTAATATTAAAGCATTTGCAAGTGAAATGCTGCTTTATTTTTTTAGCCCAGACCAGACTTAACGACCCCACTGCCTACCTAACATCTCTCCTGGATGCCCCTAAAACACAAGCTGTCCTGGAACAAAATCCTGATCTTAGACCCATCCTTGTTGCCGCCAGTGTACACAGACACTCAGGCCAAAACTCAGGGGTCTTCCTGACTCCTCTCTTTTTCTAACTCTTCACAGTCAACCCTTCAGCCACCCAGCTGACTCTACGTCCACAATCTATTCAGAAGTTGAGCATTTTCCAGCACTCTCAGCCCCCTCCCCACTCCCCATCACCCCTCCTCATCCTCATCCAGTGACTATTCTCTCACACCTGAATACTGTCCAAACCCCTCACTAGCCCCCAGCTTCCGCCTTTGCCCCTCAGACTTGGCAACACAGAGAAAAATACGCATTTACCATTTTGTTTCCACATCCAACAGGAAACTAACCTATAGGTACACTGGAAAAAACACAATGTATCCCATAGATACACTGGTAAAGTATCCCATAGACAGGCTGTAAAAATACAAATGACATATACACCAGGTTTCTCACTGCGGTGCACTTTGTAGGAGCAAAAGACTGGACACAGGCTGATGTTCATGGATTAACCACGGCATGACCATGTGCTGGAGCAGTGCACACATGGAAAAAGGAATCAGGAGGATTTCTGTATTCTGCTAGGAAACGATCTTCAGGAGACATTAAGTGAAAAAAAGGCAAAGTATAGCATAGTGTTTAGGATTTGTTGACTCATATATAGAAAAGAAAAGAAACGCATTTTTTCCTTATATTTTCAAAGAGAAACAATCTGAAAAAAAAAAAAAAAAGGTTTCTTATCAGGGAAGGCAGAGAACAAGGTGGAAGGGAACAAGATGGAACTAGCCCTCTCTCAGTACACCTTGTTTTACTTGGAATCACATGAAAGTTGTACATAATTTTAAGAAAATTAAGTGGAAAAGAAAAAATAGGGCAGATGGCATTGTTCTTCAATCTTTACTTTCCCTGGATCTCTGCTCTTTACCATGTGACTCTGCAATTTTTCCCACTAGAGGTGCAGTATATTTTTCCAGCTGCAGCAGACTCTATTTTTGAAAATAATCTCAGCAAGATTCCCAGTATCATATGCTCCTTTTTTTTTGGCCAAGCCACATGGCATGCAGGATCTTAGTTCCTTGACCAGGGATGGAATTCACGTCCCCTGCAGGGGAAGCACAGAGTCCTAACCACTAGACCACCAGGGAATTCCCTCATATGCTCTTATAAAACCTGGATACTCTCAATCAAGAGATGGAGTCTGTCTCCCTCTCTCAAATCTGGGCAGGACTTTGTGACTGCACCAATGAATGGAATGTGGCAGAAGTAACAAAGCGTCTTTTGAGATTAGGTAATAAAGGAAGTGGGCTTCCCTGGTGGCTTTCCACCAGGGAAAGGCAGGCTTTCCTGCCTGCCAAGGAGGAAACGCACAGTTTGATCCCTGGGTTGGGAAGATCCCCTGGAGAAGGAAATGGCAACCCACTCCAGTATTCTTGCCTAGAGAATTCCATGGACAGAGGAGCCTGGGTAGGCACAGTCTATGGAGTCACAAGAGATGGACATGACTTAGCAACTAAACGACAACAATAAAGGCAGCACAGCCTCTACCTGCTTCCTTTCTCAGGACACCTTGGGACCCAGGAACCAAGTTGTGAGGAAGCTCAGTCTAGTCCGCACGGGGTACCGAGGGCCCCAGCTACTCAGGACACCTTGGGACCCAGGAACCAAATTTCAAGGAAGCTCAGTCTAGTCCACATGGGGTACTGAGGGCCCCAGCTAATCGCCAGCATAAGCTGTAAGACACATTAATGATGAAGACATGTCAAATGATTCCAGTCCACAGCCTTCAAGTCTTCCAGCTGAAGATCCAGACGCTGTAGAGTGGAAATAACCAGCCCTCTGCTCTCTGCCTCGATTTCTGACCTATAGAATCTGTAAGTAATGATGTTTTACACCACTAACTTTTGGGGAAATTTGTTATATCGCCACTGTAACTACAGTACCACACCTTGATGTTGGGCTTAACTATAAATTACTTTGACTCAAGAAATATTCGTGGATGCGTCATTCCAAGCAGTGGCTTGGAACATGTGTGTGCGGTTAGGTATGCCCTCCTGTGCATCTGCCATCACCATGGGAAACACGCCCTGGCCAGCCTGCTATCTGAGGAGGATGGGAGACACACGGAGCAGGCTTGGACTCACCTGCAGCCTGGAGTCTAGCCTAGAGCAGTGAATTCTAGCCAGCAGGCAAACTAAAAGAAAAAACAAAACTGCTTTTGAAGCCACTGAGTTTGGTTGATTTATTGTGCAGTATGACAATAGCAACAGATAAGTGATCAAAAAGTAATCTCTACAAGCTGAACACAAACCGGGAAAACAAACTTAATTGCATATCCTCTTAATAGCATAACTAGACAGAGAAGAATCATTTATAATAACTCTAGAACACAAATTTTGACTACAAATTCCTGAAAAGAAATAACCTAAGGACAAAAGAAACCACAAGGGAATCTTAAACTACACTCATTAGTATTAAGTGAAACACTTAGTCGTGTCAGACTCTTTGCGACCCCATGGACTGTAGCCTACCAGGCTCATTAGTATTACTGCTAGTAAAAATATCTATATTATTATTTTGAAACAAGCACATATATATATATCAGTCTATATATATGCAAGATTTGTTTGCATTCTGATGTGAAAGAACAAACTCTAAAATGTCATTTTTGGAAACCACATTTTTCTCTGAACTCCCCCAGACATACATAAATAAAAATCTATCCTTTCTCTCGCTAAAAAGAAAAAAGTTTAATTTAAAAAATTAAAAATAAAGAGTCATTTTTTTGAGATAATCAAGGAAAACTGAACATGGACTAGGTATTAGGTTATATTAAGAATTTACTGACTTTGTTGTCTGTGATAATGTCACTGGATGAAAATAAAAATATCTTTTAACTATTAGAGGTACATCCTAAAGTATTTATGACTCAAATGATATGTTAGGATTTTTATTGAAACTACTCCAGTCAAATAAAAAGTGGGAGGAAGATATATGAAACAAGTTGGCGAAACACTGATCGTTGCTGATGCTGGGTGAGGGGTTCATAGGAGGGAGTTCACCCTGTCATCTTTTCTCCTTTTATGTGTCTGAAACTCGTCTTCAGAGCATCTGCTGTCCCAGGGACATCTAACCTACAGAGCCAAAGGCCAAGGCACCCTAAAGTGCGGCCAGCATGACCTGGCCACCGGGGAAGGACAAGCCTGCACCAGGTCTGCCATGGCAAAGGTGCCGGCAGTGGCTGCCTCTCCATTCGCGTCCTGACTCTGCCACTGTCCTCAGCTGGCACCGCTCCAAACCCAAGCCGGCAAGGCTGTGGCCTCTAGACCCAACACTGGCCACTCAAGAGCAGACAAAGGGGTTTGGAAAGTGGGCTCGAGGGGCCATAGGAAGGGGAGAAGTTCTCATAACATAATTACCGAAACAATGACTGCCTTAGTTATTACCCCAATTCAGAAGTAAGAATCAGGATCCAAAAGAGGTCTCACTAGGTTGGAAGGGATCTCTAAGCACAATCAGAGAAGTCATGCCAGGCAACCCAGCAGGATCCTCAAAGATTCACACTCAGGTGGCACAAGCCCAGGAAGGAGGGAACCCAGCCTTCACGATGAGATGCCCAGGATGAGGCTGGACAACCATGGGGTGCAGTGCCACGGACCGCTGGGGAAGGTGTAGGGTGGTGTTTTCAGGCTGCATGAGCCAAGGCGCTTCATCCTCAGGCTGTATCACTCAGAGTGCACGTGACCTGCTGAGCCCTGTTCTCCGAGCCTCCCTGGCCCCAGGATCTGACAGCCCTGGGTGGACAGCCCAGGTCAGCAAGGGTCCCAGAGGCACTTCCCAGCCACGGGAGCTGGAGAAGTCATCTCGAGAGAAGACTGTGGTGAGAGCATCGTGCAATCCTGCCAAATCTGTAGCAGGTAAGTCAGTGGGGCCAGAGGGTGGAGCCAGGACCAAGAGTAGGGAGGTGCAAGGAGACCCACAAAGGGAGAGAAGAACTTCCCAACACGGGGGTCATCTGCGTGGCTGGGAGCAAAGGCCTGGACCACTGGAGAGTCACGCCAAGGCGGAGCTCCTACCTCTGGGGAACATGGAAGCCACTGTCCTGGCATCCCTCAGGGGTTTAATTAGATGCTCAAAACAAAAGGAGGACAGAGCAAACATACCAGGTGCTGAAGCTCAAGCATGCTCCTGAAGGAAGTGGCCTCACAGGCCAGACCTTGACACTGAAGGAGACCTGGCCTGAGCCCACAGAACCCACGCAGCTGCAGGAGAAACTGCAGAGAGGACCACATCCAGCTCCTCGCTCTACAAGTGGAGGAAGCCGAACAGCTGCCTGACTGGAGAGGCCAGAACTAGGGTCTCCTTCAGGCCAGCCCCTTCCATGGCCCCCTCCCCCACCACGAAGTGTTTGCCAACCTCTGCCCCCCTGGAAGTCATGAGCACACAGGCTGCCGCCAGAGCTCCTGTGGAATGTGGAGGGGACAACACTCAGGAGGTGAGCCGTTGAGCACAGCTGGGGAGAGGGCGCCGGCAGCAGGCTCTGCCGGCCCGGCTGGGTGCCTTGCTGGCCACCGGCAGAGCCAGTAGGAAGCCGTCAGCTTTTCAAGAGCCCCTGCTTACCAGGAGCGACCAAGTGGCAAGGCGGGAGCCAGTCCCCCTCCTGGCTCCTGGCTTGATTGTGAAGTCATTTTGTCCACTCCGGAAGATCTCCGGGCCACAATGGGAGAGCAATCCTCTTCATTTAAAGCTCTTCTAATTAACCTAAAGGCGCTGGTTGGACTTGTTTTCTCTACTCTCTGAAGCTGAACAGCGGGAAGCTTCCCCTTTCCTTTTCAATCATCTCACAGAAATAAGCTGTCAGAGGTGGAGGGGACTTCGGAGATTAGTTAAATTTCTCAGTTTACAGATGGAAAAAAACCAAGGACCAAGCCCATAGGCACAGTCCATTTCAGGCAATGTCAGGACTCATTACAACCTGAGTTTCTGACCCCCCTTTCCCACTGCCCAGGAAGTCTCCACTGTTCTTCATCCCCCACCCCACCCTACCCTCTCCTTTGCTCAAATGTCCTACTTCCAGATCTTTTCCCTGTCCTCAAAGCCCTCGCCATCCTCTTGCTAAATTTTCCATCTTCTGAGAGCAGGAGGCAGGGAAGTGACGTGGTTCTCCAGCTGTGCTCAGTGTATGGCATTTGGGTTTGCTAAAGTCAGCGAAGCTGGCTGTTCTTCTAAATCTCTCATGTTAGACCTTTGGAGCTCCCAACAGAGTAAGTCAGTGCTGTGAATGTGTTTTGTAAGCTGTAAAACATCATACAAATATGTGCTCTACTATTTTAGAAGATAAAATGATACAACCCCTTTTCATGGTGCGCTCTTTCCCCTTACCTCTGTGAGACAAAGGCAGGAGTAAACTCTAATTTAGGGAAGGCGAGGGTAAAGATCTGAACTGAAGTGTCTCTTTCTCTCCCACCGCACTGGGAGCCCCCTGAGGGCAGAGCCCACCTCCTGAGCTTCTTTCTTCCTCTCATTTCACCCAGGGATAGGCATCTGATAGGTGTTGAGCAAAGGTTTCCAGATACATGGATGAACTTCACTTTAAAGTCCTCCTACTTCTAAGTAGAATTTAACTGTAGAAATTCCTCACATATATGACTCCTCATATCCACTCCCATATATGAAAAGTGCAGACGACCCTGATTACCTACCAGCACACACAAAGGTATCCAGTGTACAGATGTGCCTACTGGCTAATTTCCTTACCTCTCCTTTCTTTCAAAGCACCCAATGTCTTACTGGTTCTTCCAGCATCCCTGGGGGGACAGCCCCCTCCCTGAACCTGGGACAGTGGAGAGCTTGGGCTCCTCTGGGTACAAGCGGCGGTGCCAGACAGGACCAGGCCCAGTGACCCCTTGTGTGAGCTCCTGGACAATCTGTGGAGGCTCCGTGATCTCCTCAGTGGTTGAGACCAAGCCCTTCTACAACTTCTTAGGGAAAATCTCATCCTCACCTTTGGCCCTGACAGTAGTCTCACCATTTCAGAAGTAGCCAGGTCCCTCCAAAGAAATCTGAATTTGACCCCAAGGGTGACCTACAATGCCCTGGAGACTCGCAATATGCTTCCAGGTGAGCCTCTTCTTAGAAAGAAGTGAGGATACCAGGTAAGAGATGTCTGCTAGAGCAAAGTTCTCTTAAGAACCCTAGATGCCCTAACAGCAAAGTACAGGAAGGAGAGAGCAGCCTGGGTGCCCAAGGCACAGCACAGGGGAATCAGAACATGCACCTTGGCTCCATCCCACAGGCCCAGCTGTCCCACAGGCTCAAGGATAAGACATTGGGCTCAGAGAATACCAGAAGCGGACAGGCCCCCGCCAGAGGCCCAATCCACAGCGGGTGGGTCACCAGAATTCCATCTCCCTGAACACAGGCCAGGGTCCCAGGTCATCCCCCAGCTTCAACCAGCTCCCACCACCACACTGGTGAGTGGAGATGGCAGATGGCCCTGTTGGAAAGGAGCCTGAGCAAGTCCTCCAAAGGCAGGACCAATACCCACATGACACACAGAGGCATCAGCTGGGACGGGAGTCCCCACAGGTGGAGTGTCCACCGAGGCCCAGCTGACCTGGAGGGCCTCCAGTCCTAGTGTGACACTCAGCCCTTGCTGCAGGCATGCAGGTCTCCGCTCACCATTTCACCATTTTAAAAAGTGAATCCCTGGACAGGAAGGGCAAGTAAGGCCAGGACAGACAGAACCCGCGGGAGCTGCATGGCCAGGGAGGTGGAGTGAGGAATGTGTGCGTGCTCAGTTGCTCAGTCGTGTCCGACTCTTTGTGATCCCATGGACTGTAGCCTGCCAGGCTCCTCTGTCCATGGGGATTCTGCCAGCAAGAATACTAGGGTGGGTAGCCATTTCCTACTCAAGGGGATCTTCCTGACCCAGGGATTGAACCGGTGTCTGATGCATTGGCAGGCAGATTCTTTACCGATGAGCCACCTGGGAAGCCGGGTGTGAGGAATAAGTGTGTGTAAAACACCTAGAGGAATGACCGTGATGGAGCAGGCACCCAGCAGTGGCAGTTATAACTGTTACAACAGGTTGGCCAGCCTACCTCCACAGTCAGCCCCAACTCACAGCACACAGGCCACAGGCTCCAGGAACAGATTCTCCCCAAGTAACCCACACATAGGAAGGTCTGTCCCTCCCCGCCTCCATCAGACAAGAGGAAAGGGGCCTATTGAAATGTGCAGGACCTAGGAGAAGAGGGAGGATTTACTGAAGCCCCAAATCTTATCTCCTGGCAGCTACTTATACATATACAATATATAAAATACACATACAGGAAAGGCTCCACCTGTGACGCTGGGGTGAAAAGGCATAACCTAGGGGGTCCGCAAGCTTTGACTTCTTAAACTCAGAACCAAACCTACTCGGTGGAAGGAGAACTTTAGAAAAAGAATGGAAAAATGACCCATGGAATCGATCTTTGTTCTCAAACTAGTCCAAAGTCTGGATCTTCTTTCAACGAACTCCTAGCCACTTCCAATCGGAAGTGCTCAACAAACTTTCTTAAAAAGCTAGGATTTATTGGCCAAAAAAACCCTGATGTGATTCTGAATGCCTTCTAGATGTAATTCCCCATTTTGAGGAAAAATATGGGACAGGGGAACATCTTAAATGACACCACAGGGATATAATCAGCATAATCCAGAATATGAGTGTGTGTGTGTGTGTGTGTGTGAAACCACAGGAAAAACCACACAATCATAAATCACAAGCGGAACTTATGGATTTAAAGAAACTGAAGAGATGTAGCAAACAAATGCTATGTGCAGACCTCATTCAGATTACAATTCAAACAAACCATTATAAAAATAAATTAATAAAATAATCCAAAAAAACTGAACCCTGATGGAATATTCACTGAGGTTAAGAAGAGATTGTTACCCTCTTTAGATGTAATCATGGTGCTGTGGTAATGTTTATGCTGCTGCTCCTGCTGAGTCCCTTCAGTCGTGTCCCACTCTGTGCGACCCCAGAGACAGCAGCCCACCAGGCTCCCCCATCCCTGGGATTCTCCAGGCAAGAACACTGGAGTGGGTTGCCATTTCCTTCTCCAATGCGTGAAAGTGAAAAGTGAAAGTGAAGTCGCTCAGTCGTGTCTGACTCTTAGTGACCCCATGGACTGCAGCCTGCCAGGCTCCTCCGTCCATGGGATTTTCTAGGCAAGAGTACTGGAGGGGCTTGCCATTGCCTTCTCCGGGTAATGTTTATGCAAAGCCCTTATTTCCTTTCTTTTTCATCTCACCATGCAGCATGCCAGAGCTTAGTTTCCCGTGAGCACGTGCTAAAGTCGCTTCAGTTGTGTCCAGCTCTCTGTAACCCCATGGACTGTAGCCTGCCAGGCTCCTCTGTCCAGGGGATTCTCCAGGCAAGAATACAGGAGTGGGGTGCCATGCCCTCCTCCAGGGGATCTTCCCAACCCAGGAATCGAATCTGCATCTCTCACGTCTCCTGCATTGGCAGGTGGGTTCTTTACCAGTAGTACCACTTGAGAAGCCCCTTAGATCCCCGACCAGGGATCACACCTGTGTCTCCTGCATTGGGAGCATGAAGTCTTAACCACTGGGCCACCAGGAAAGTCCCCAAAGCCCTTATTTCTTAGAAATACACACTGAAACATTGGTGATGAAATGTTTGAATATCTGGAAGATGCTTCCATTGAAGATGCTTTAAGTACAGTAAGGGAGATAAACTTGATCAGCTGTGAGTTGATGATGGCTGTGGCTGGGCAATGGGAACATGGCAGTTCATTAACTTATTTTCTCTACTTTTATGTATGTGTGTTTGAAATTTTCCATTAAAAAAAATTTAAATAAAATAGACTTTCTCTCCCTAATAAATCCATAGCTTTTTTTTTTTTGGACCTATGGCATCTTATCAGTCTTACCAAGGCTACATACAAATAGCTATATTATCAAAACTGCCCCTCTCTCCCAGGCAAGAAATGCAAAAATGTCTTCCCTCTTAGGGTAAGTTTCTGACATCATCACCATCCAGATATTAGGGTCACTTTAGCACAAACTCCATGACATGTCCTCCATGAGAATCCAGTGGCCTAACATAATCTCTAAATGTTAAAGTCCCATTATTTCTAAACCTAATAATTGTATCCTTTCTTTCTGGCCTTACAAATTAATCCCAGATTTTTCTAGAGCCTGACTGTTAGCTGATATAGTATAACATGTCTGGCTAATCTCAGACCAGAGATACTTTGCCTGACAAACCTAGTTATTCGTTCATTAATTTATCTTCGAGATATAATTATGGCAAACCTATCTTGAGAAAGGAACTCTGGGTATGGTTCTCAGGGCAGCCTCGCCTACCTTCCCACAAATGCCCAGGCTCTCTGTGCCCAGCTGCACTGGGCTCAGGATGTCTCCCTGACATATGGTCTGGAAGTGAGTGACAGCTCAGCACTGATCACTGATTTCAATGGGGTTAACAAGGAGGAGCCTTATGCGGCTTGCCACAGTTTTTCACACCCTTGCACTCAGCCCCAGTCTCTGCCTGTGTAAACCATGTGCCTCATGTCATTTCTTCCTCTCTCTACCTCTCAGGGCCACCTCCCTCACTTTCCCAAGCAGACTTGGGATTCTCCTTCTTTTGAAGCCTGGCTCTGTCTCTCTACTCTTCTCACTTGACAACCCTTCTATAAGCATTACCTATTGAATGCTCCTCAGACACTGAGCTGCCTGCAGTGTCACTCCTAGGATCCTTCCATATTCTCCAAGAGTTCTTCAAGAGCTCTCTGACCAACCAGACTATGAGATGCTGGAGGCCAGGGGAGCATTGTATATCCTTCGAGATCCTCCACAAAGCCCAGCACAGTGCTTGCTCTTGACACTGGTAAATATACCTTGCTTGATTGACTAAAGATCAGTTTGCAAATGTCAAAGCTCTGCAAGTCCACAGAGCTGGTGTTGATTAACCACATTGCCACTGGTCTACATGGCTTCTTTGTGCATGGAGTACTGATAAAGTTTCTCTTGAACTGGTTTGTGTACAGGTAAAAACCCCACCAACTCGGGACCTTCACTGAACATCAGCCATTCAGCCATAAAATGAACCAAATGAATGAATAACTGAAAGGTGCCCCTTCCTGCAGGAAGATGCAGCCCACACCAAGGCACAGAACTTGGAGCCTGAGACAGAGTTCAGCCCTCCCTGATCCGGCACTCCTCAGGGAAGGCACAACCTGTGTAACTGCGTATGTGACCCTGGGACCAGGAGCAGAGAGCCCTGCCCTGAGAGACTCTCTGATGCCCAAAGTGCCGTATCATCCAAACAGGTTAAGAGGCAGCACTATGGGTGTGGCGGACTGCTACTCACAGGGTTCTAGCCGAGCTCTTCAGCCTCAAATGGTGAAGCTGGCCCCTCGCAGGGTCCAAGTCAGCTCAGTATGAGGAGGAAAAGACTAATTCAGCCTGAGGTGACAAGGGGTAATACAGCAACAGGAAAGAGCCAGGAGTCCAGTCCCCCAGAGCCTCAGTTCCATTCCCCTCTGGGGTCAGTAAAATGGTCTTCCCCTTACCTGACCCTCCACCTATCTCTATTCACCATGTAATTCCCCCAAATTCACAAGCTGGCTTGAAACTATGCCAATGCTCTTTCCCAAATGCCCAGAAGCACATGCCACAGGGCTTTTTCTCCATCAATGGGCCAATCTGTTCAGCAGCCTCTCAGAGCAGAACTTGCTAAATTTGGCATTAGGTATCTGAGATGCTGGGTGAGAGGAAGTGAAGCTATACGGCTGCTGAAGGAGAGACATAACATGGAGGTGCGGCTTGGCTGAGGTGCCCAGACAAGCGAATATCAGCTGGAAGAGTAAACCCCATCTCCTAAGGACCTCCAATCCCCAGCTTTGGTGACAAATAGCCAGCTCACCCTCTGAGCTTGACAGCTGTAGGACCATAGCTAAACAGGCCCGTGTGTATGCACTGCCTACAGCCAAGAGCAAAATTACGTGACTGCTAAATCCAGCAGGAGCCCATGATTCTCTGCCCCACAGTGGTTCATGGGTCTGCCCTGTAGTAGAACATGTAGACAGGGTAGAAATGGAATACTGAAAAGGAATATGAATAGACACTAGCCTCTTCCTGTCTCTTTGAGATGTCCAAGTCTTCCCAAATTTTCACATGCTTGCCTCTGCAACATCAGATAAATGATAGGCAGAGTAGCCTGCTTGGTTACCAGAAGGGAAATGTTGAGTTTCCCGTATAGAGAACTCCCAATAACAAGGTGTTTTTCCACACAGCTGTAGAGGCTTTCCCCTGGAGGGAGTGCTCTAAAGCCTGAGTGAGCCTCCCTCGAGCTAAAACTCAAAGAGCAGCTCAACACGCAGCAAAATGGACAGTATTTGCAGCGCTAAGAACTGTGTGCTCCACAACTGCATTACTGAAAAAGCTAATGTAAAATGGGCAAATTCCCCCTCTAAAAGGGTTGGTCACAAGCTGGCTTGTCTGCGGCAGGTTTCAGGCTACCGAGTGCTTTTCATTACCATTAATTGTCTAAGAAATGATTTCGGAGAAAATAAGCCCATGAGAGGCACAGCTGGGCAGCTGAAGAAGCAAAAATTATGCTCCCTTACAGTTTGTGGGACACACAGAAAAACCAAGGCAACATTTATCAGCAGACTCACATGGATCCAAAGCACACCCCAGCTTCGCTACTCCCCGGGTCTATCTGCTGTGAAGATAACGCCTTCCATTTTATCTTGTCGTCTCTTAGCTTTCCTTTCAGTCGACTGATTTACTATATATTGGCATTTCCTTCCACTCCATTTACTGCCACTGAATTGTTTATAGGACCATCACGTGCATTTTAAACAGCTGGTTTCATAGTATTTGATCAGATATGTTCTGTTTAAAACATGTCACTGATTTGAGGTAGGACCCTAGATCATGAGGCAACAGAACATATTTGGTTCTAGATGATTCAACAGCATTTTTGCTTCACCTCAAAGTGTTTCACTAAACCATGGTGAAAGCACATGACCCTGTTAGTACTGTTGAGCCTAAATAAGTACCTTTTGGTGTCCAGTTCCCCTCCTCCAAAGATTTTAGCTACTAAATGCCTGAGGAAAGCGCATGACCAAGTTCATGGTTCAACTAATTCCACATCTTTCTGCTCCTCACAGTGACACTTATCTTCCCTGACAGCCACTCCCATTGTGCTCTTTCCTTGGCCCAACACAATGGACACAGGCAGATACCAGCAGACAGGGAGGACGTTTCCCATCCCATTGCTTCCCAGTGCGGAGGGACCAGGCTGAGGTTACATAAGCCCCTCCTTAGCCCAGCAGTGGGGTGAAGAGAATTTGGGGTTCGTGACGAAGTCACGGTCTGCAGGCCCGGACTGACCCTGTGCTCAGCATCGTGCTTTATACTAAGGCAGGGCGGCTGTAAAGGGAGGGCCGCGTCGCGGGACCACCCTCCCTCATGCCACCCCCTCAGACCAGCTGGGTTCAAAGTGTGGCCGGACGTCCGACCTCGCTGTCCAGACTAGACCGCAGGGTCGTGGGCCCCGGCACTGGCCTCCGCCTCAGGCTACACACTCCCGTGCCCTCCTGCCCCCGCCCCCGGGAGCTGTGCCGCGCGCTTACCTGCCCGGGCCACCCCCAGGCCCGGGGCCTGGACCCGCTGCTCCGGCGGTCGCCCGCGCCCCGCCTGTCGCCGGGAGCTGTCCTCCGCCTGCCAGTGCTGAAGGCGGCTTCCCGGCACCGGGGCCCGGGCCGGGGCCGGAGCCTCCGGGCGGCAGCGGCCCGTCGCCAGCGCCGCCCTCCAGGCTGGCCTCGTTGCCCATGGCGGGCAGGCGGGCGGGCGGGGTCGGGGTCGCACTGGGCCCGGGCCGGCGGCTCCCGGGCGACTCTCACACGCTCCGCTCCGCCGCCGCCGCCGCCGCCGCCGCCGCCATCTCCCAGCTCGGCTAGCGCCGCCGCCTGCCACTGCGCATGCGCGGCTCGCGTGCCCCTCTCTGCACACGCCCCTACCCGCTTCACGCGTGCGCGCGCTCCCGCTGGCCTCTGAAGACTTTAGTCCACGAGCCTGAGGCTGGATCGCCGGATTCAGCCGCTGGCGCCGGCGCATGCGCTCTCCGAGGCCGACGCAGCTGGCGGGTACTACTAGGCGTGTGCGGCGAGGGTTGGAAGGAGCGTCCCGCCTAACCAGGATTGGAGGGACACGGACAACTAGACGGGTCCGTGGGGGCGTCACTCTGTGCCCTGTCTTGGAGCCAGTGGGGCTTTCTGACTCGGGGAACTTGGGCGTGGGAGTTCTCATTTGGGTAACTTCAGTGTCCCAGCTTTTGGCAGACTTTGTGGGAACTGGCCTCAGAGAGGGGACGCCGAGTGTAGCGTTAAAGGATGTTCAAGAGTTGGAAACGCTAATGAACGAAGAGTGTTCAGAGATACGATGTCATGGAAGGACGGAGATTTTAAAGGATACTGAGATACAGGGCTGGTTATGAGGTTCTCAAAGTCTAGCTGGAGAGTGAAGACTTTATACTGGTGGGGCGGTGCAACCATCTGGGATTCAGGTCCAGGCTTAGTCCCGGGAGATGAGAACCTCAAAAAGTGTCCCTGGAAAAGGTGGACGGTGTGTCAGGGTTGGCCTGAAGCCAGACGGGAAGCTGCCTCAGTAGGCCCTGGAACAGTGACCTTGGGGATGGGGCAGGGGAAGAGTTGATACTTCTTGGAGGTTTTGAACTGTGGTTCCCAGAGACTGCCAAATGAGGGACTGCAGGCTGCCTCTACATGGACCTGTGAAGTGAAGTCGCTCAGTCGTGTCCGACTCACGACCCCGTGGGCTGTAGGCTACCAGGCTCCTCCCTCCATGGGATTTTCCAGGCAAGAGTACTGGAGTAGGTTGCCATTTCCTTCTCCAGGGGAATCTTCCCGACCCAGGGATCGAACCCGGGTCTCCCTCATTCCAGGCAGATGCTTTAACCTCTGAGCCACCAGGGAAGCCCGCGTGGACCTGAGAGCTTACCAATTACTTTTTCCATACCTCACTATTACCAGACTTCAGTGTTTGCCTTCTACTCTGACTCCTCGCTTCTCACACAAACCTGGGTTTTCCTGAGGGAGATTATTTCTTAGAAGATATTCCAAACTATTCCTGGCTTCATAAATCACAGCTGTGTAGAGGAACTTAAGTAAATATTTTACAAACTCATCTAATTCTCCTAATGATGGAAGTGAAAAGTGAAAGTGTTAGTCGCTCAGTCATGTCCAACTCTTTGTGACCCATGGACTGCAGCATGCCAGGCTCCTCTGCCCATGGGATTCTCCAGGCAAGAATACTGGAGTGGGTTGCCATGCCCTTCTCCAGGAGATCTTCCCAACCCAAGGACTGAACCCAGGTCTCCTGCATTGCAGGCAGATTCTTTACTGTCTGAACCACCAGGGAAACCTAATGATGAAAAATACATCAAATGGCATGTCAGCAGTTCTAACCTGACCTGGAATAATCCAGGGATTCCTATGACCTGATAACCAGATGGACAGACCTTAGCTGGGCCTTCCCATGCACACTGATCTGCTCCCTATGACCTCTAGGATGGAGTTTCCATTAAGCCTGGATTGCTGACTTGACTACCTGACTCTGACTGCCTGGAATAACAAGAGCCTCTCTGCCCATGTTATGATGGCCTTCACTGTGTTTCCTCCTGTGTTTCAATCATCTTTGTGTCTGGTGAGTATGTGTAACTAGGCTCCTCAAGGATCCACACCTCAGCCCCTGCCACTTCCCAGATGGGACCTTGGCAACTGACTTAAACTCACCAAGCCTCCGTGTCCTAGCCTGCAAATTTATAATACTAGCCCCCTCTAAAGTGAGGGATTGTGAGAGGGGAGTGGCTGATACAAATAAAACACAAGAACAAGGGCCTGGTGTACACATGACCAAATTTATTATTAGTTGTCTCTTTGGTGGATGGTCTTGGATTTGGAGAATTTGTACCACACCTTTTCTCCTGGGTAAGAACATGTACACAGGCACTATGAGCAGGCCAGTGACCTGACCTTGGCCTGACCCAGGCCCTTCCGGCTTCCCAGACATCAGTCAGTGGACTGCTTGAAAGTGGGGGAGAAAAGGATGTTTGTTTTTGTAAAAGGCATAAGAGCTATGGCTTCCCATAGATTTAAATCAACGTGCCCCTGGTTCCGGTGGGGGTAATTAGCCCTGCCTGGGCAGCGGACCTGGGGAGTTGCCCTCGTCAGAGTGGATCGTTGGCTGTTAGCAGACCTCCAGGGTCTCTGCTGCCTTGGTAACAAGGAACACAGTGCAGTGGAGACCTGGAGGTGTGAGTTAGTGGTTCCCCTGCCCTCCTTTCCAACTATCAATCTCACTTCCTCCGAGAAACGTCCGCAGGAACACACCTGCTGTGTCCACATCTACCCCTCACATTTGGCCCAGGGACTCCTGCTGGCCAAGGGGTGGCCTGGCCTCTGGTGGTCTGGGGCTCTGACTCAGTCTCTGGTTTTTATTCACTGTTCCAGGAGTTGTTTCCTTCCTTCCGACTTAGAGTGGGGGCTCTTCAAGAGCAGGACATTGTCTGGCTTGTCCTATTCCCTGGGCTGGCCTTCCGCAGGGCTTCGGGGTTGCTGGTTGGGCTGAGTTCTCTAGGCAACTCCGGGCATTTCTCTCACTGGCACTTCCAAGGGCTTCACCAACCACCAGGCTAAAAGGACCCCAGAGGGACCTTTGAATTTAGCTCCTGCATCACTGCGTATGGGTTATTCACTTTATGAATAACAGGGACGGTGCTGAGGTTGTGCCCAAAGGGTCTCCTGCTGGAGGGGTCATAGATGAGCTACCTATACTAACTAGGAGAATTCACTAGGCTTGACTTCATGACAAGTGAATGCACAAATCTCTAAGTTTATACAAACCAGCAGTTGGGAGGTCTGGTACCATTTCCTCCGGGATCCAGCTGCTGCCCAGCCAGGGACAGGATGGACCCGGAGCCCCTACAGAAGTTTCCAAGCCCCCTAAACTTCACTTGCCAAAGGCATTTTCTTCCCACTTTGATGTGACATATGACCCACAGCAGTCATTTTGGAGAAAGCCCAGATGGGAGGAGAATCAGTCTACATGCCAAAATAGAACTGATGGATGGACATACGTCCACTGACTTCTCCAGCCTGTGCTCTCAAACACTCATAAAAGACCAGAAGGAAAATGTAACTGGGGGAAAAAAACATCTATCCAGGTAGAAAAAGGCCTGTTCAAAGCCAGCTTGCTGCTGGAGTTTGTGGAAATGATTAGTCATTGGGAGGCAAATCTTGAAAACATGAAGAGATGCAAGGCCTTGGGACCTACACCTGGATGCCAGCTGGGTCATGGGTGAGGCACCATGAAGGCGAGCCCAAGCACAGGAAGGGCAGCATGCAAACTCTGAGGCTTTCCTGCTTCCCCACAGAGCCTAGTTCACCCCAGGTTGCTACTTTCAGCATGGTGACCTCCACAGGGAGGCTCAGGAGTGAAAGATGAAGATGCCGACGGTGGTGATGAGGAATGACAAACTCTGCCAGCAAGAAGGGGAGGCAGAGGGCATGGAGGTGGGAGGGAATGAGGATGGCGGACTGAGGACAGTGCTGGATGGCATGGGGCCACAGGCTGTGGACTGTTCCCAAGAGAAGGCCTGGGAGAGCCAGCTCCCGGGGTCTCCTGACCTCTCTGCTCTTCTGTTTTGTTGTAGTGCTGCTGAGGCCTGTCTCACCTCCAAGGGAGAAGCCGCTCAGGAAACTGGATCCCTGTCTGCATTCCTCCACTGGGATGGAAAAACAGAACTGAGAGGAAGGAAGGAAGGAAGCGCAAAGAAACAGAAGGTTTCCCTCCTGGCTGAGCTTTGTCAGCACCACCCACCAACACGAGCAATAAGGCAGCTCCCCAAGCAAGCCGCAGGCTGGTATGCGGCTACAAAGAAGAAACCCGACCAATCTGTGTCCTGCTCAGCAGCCCATCCAGGCTGGCCAGGACACTTTTGCTTGTGTACTAGGTTCTTCAGATGAGCCATGCCTTTGGTAGTGTAGGAAAAGGGAGCAAAACTGAAAGGTATAGAACTTGCTGGAGGCCTTGTCTGCCTAATTCCTTTCCAGTTGCACTGCGCGAATCTTTACTTACATTCTGTGAAAAGAGCCAGGGGGAAAAAAATCATCAGAAACGTTTATCACCAGCCTAGCCCCACCGCCCATGCAGTGCTCCCAAGAAAGCTCATTAAGCCCCGTTGCTATTAGAGTTATGTGCTTCCAAAGGCTTGTTGTGACAAGAAAAAAATAACGAAGACATGCTTTCTCCAAGTTGTAAGTGCCCAAGTCAAAACACGCTGCTTTTCCTTGTCCCTCTGCCTTCCCTCAGAGAAGCCTCCAGGCTAGCTTTGTGGATCTCATTCATGCATACCCGCATACTCATCCTCCTTCAGCCAGTGCCAAGCCTGTGTTTACTCAGTACCAGGCCCGGTGAAGACTAAGGGACCTTCCCTCAAGGAGTTCAGTTTGCAGAACGGCAGAGACAAGCACATAAACGGTTTCCTGTAAACTATAGACAATACTATCCCCACTGCAATCCTTCCCACTAGGATTCTAGTTTCCATGGAGTTGCCTCCACCTACCTCTGTCCCACAGGTGCGGAGGCAAGGGCTGGGGAACAGACCCAGGTGGCAAGTCACATCTGTATGCCCTCTCCAGACGAGCCCATGTGCCTACTCCAGGCAACAGAGGTTCAGACATGACTTGGACAGTTCACG
>SJYQ01023202.1:5231-31868 GCA_006410935.1 Redunca redunca
TATGTAAACCAAGGAATATCAGCCTCTTTCTCTCCTCTATTTTCTTATCTTCAATATTCTTTCCTTATCTCTCTCTAAATCATCTGCCGATGCCATTTCTCCTTCAGGTTCCCCTGGATCCTGCGGGGGCTGGACCCCAGCAGCTGAGCACCTAAGAACTGATGCTTTTGAACTGTGGCGTTAGAGAAGACTCTTGAGAGTCCCTTGGACTGCAAGGATGTCCCACCAGTCCATTCTGAAGGAGATCAGTCCTGGGTGTTCATTGGAAGGAATGATGCTAAAGCTGAAACTCCAATACTTTGGCCACCTGATTTGAAGAGTTGACTCATTGGAAAAGACCCTGATGCTCGGAGGGATTGAGGGCAGGAGGAAAAGGGGATGACAGAGGATGAGATGGCTGGATGGCATCACCGACTCGATGGATGTGAGTCTGAGTGAACTCCGGGAGTTGGTGATGGACAGGGAGGCCTGGCGTGCTGCGATTCATGGGGTCGCAAAGAGTCGGACACCACTGAGCGACTGAACTGAACTGACCACTAACTTTCTTTGATCTCACACAGAGATACATTTGGGTTGATTCCCAGGCTGAGTGCCGAAGAATTGATGCTTTTGAACTGTGGTGCTGGAGAAGACGCTTGAGAGTCCCTTGGACTGCAAGGAGATCCAACCAGTCTGTCCTAAAGGAGATCAGTCCTGAACGTTCACTGGAAGGACTGATGCTGAAGCTGAAGCTCCAATACTTTGGCCACCTGATGTGAATCACTGAGTCACTGGAAAAGACCCTGATGCTGGGAAAGATTGAGGGCAGGAGGAGAAGGGGACGACAGAGGATGAGATGGTTGGATGGCATCACTGACTCAATGGACATGAGTTTGAGCAAACTCTGGGAGCTGGTGAAGGACAGAGGAGCCTGGCGTGCTGCGGTCCGTGGGTCGAAAGGGGTCAGAGATGACCTGGCGACTGAACACCAGCCAGGCCCGCCCCTGCACTGTGGTTCCAGGAGGCCCCCTCTGGCCCGTCGGCTTTTACTCCCCTTACTCAGCAGCTGGCCTGGCTTCTCTACTCCGTTTATGCCTCTGACCTTTGGTTCCAACTCTCTGCTGCCACCTTTTTGGGGGGAAAACCCAGGTCCGGACAGTCTACTCAGCTGTGAATCCGGCTCCTCCCGGACCAGGATTTCTTCTTTTGACCCGCTGCTCCTGCCCGCCGCCCTGGGCATGACAGTGCCTGCCCCAGCCCCAGGGGGCTAGCCGGCCTGCCCAGCCCTCATCCATCCCTGCCTGACAAGGGGGGAAGGGAGCCAACGTCCTGGTGCCGCCCGAAGTGGATGCAAAGCCCACGTAACCGCTAGCCCTGCTGAGGACTCCTCTCCGCTCCACCCTCTAGCATGTAATTACCTTTGCTCTACAAACCTTGCAAGCATCTCGTCATACAAATATCTACCCGCGACAAATGGGAGTCTTTCAGAGAGAAGAGGGGCTACACATTCCCCCCTAGCCCGGGGCTCTGTAATCAGATGCAGGGCAGAAGGGAAAGCACCTGTATCTTTGAGTTACCCTGACTCGGATTCAAATCCTGTTTTTCTACTTAAAAAATTTATTTATTAAAAAACATTAATTAATTTGACTGTGCTGGGTCTTAGCAGCAGCACACAGGATTTTTAGTTGCGGCGTGTGAACTTTGAATTCGAATGTGGGACCTGATCAGGGCTTGAGCCCCTGCCCCCTGCATTGGGAGTCCAGAGTCTTAGCCACTGGGCCCCAGGGGAAGTCCTTACTTGTCTACTTATTGACTGTCCTGGGGAGGCGGGGGCTGTTAACCGCTCTGAGGAGTCATAGTTTCAGAATCTGATTGATATGGAGGTTGCACTCTCTCCTCTACAGAGTCATTTTGAGGATTAGGTAAGACAGGTGACAAATACTTAAAATGTATTTGAAAAGGTAGCTTTTGAGTGCTGCTGACTACCTTCCCGTAAGTTCCAGGAATAGCCGTCACTTTGTTTCCCATTCCGTTAGCTTGGTCATAAACTGGGCGCTCATGAATGGGGTTTTGCATCAAAAGGGGTTTATTCTTGAGTCAAGCATCCTTGCAAGCCCGTCTAGACTTTTAATTTCATGTACTTTTATATTTTGATCTCACCTCCCGGCCTGTGGGACCTTCGTTCCCCAGCCAGGGATCAAACCCACGTCCTTTGCACTGGAGGCATGGAGTCTTTACCACTGGACCGTCAAGGAAGCCCCTAATTTCATTTTATGATGAGACACATAACGCAAAAGGAACCTGCAATGGCCGCCCGGTGTCTTTGTGTTTGTAGCATTAAAAAACTACAGTGATTCATAGAGAAAACTACACAAACTAAATGTACAGTTTAACAAATATTAGAAAGTTCACATCCATGTAACCACTACCCTGCTCAAAAACTAGGTTATTATTGTCACGCTGTAAGCATCCTCTGTTCGCCTCTTAATCACAAGTCCATTTCCCTACAGGAAGCCACGGCTGGAATGTTGCAGTCATCACTTCCTTACTTTTCTTCATATACTTGCCTCCTATGTCACCACTCTTAAACAACATTGTTAGTTTTGCCCGTTTTGGAAACTTATATAAATAAAATCATGCAGTGTGTATTCTTAAGCATCTGCGTTTTCTCGCTAGCAGCGTGCTTTTATGATTTGTCCATATCGTGGCATGTACCTATGGTTCGTTCATTTCCGTTGTCCTGCACAGTTCCGTTGTGTGAACACCACGGTGTTGTCGGCTCTAGCTCGGACGGGCACTTGTTTCCAGCTCTGTACGAGGCAGCTATGAATATACCTGTGTATGTGGCCAGTTTCTCTAGGGTCTGTACCCAGGACGGTCATTGCTGAGTCAAACGGTGTGAGCACCTTCATTTTCTCTGCCACTTCCAAAGTCAGTTTGCGATTTAAACTCTCATAGCAATTTATGAAACTGTTGTGTTAGACCTTGGGATGGTGAACTTTATGAATCAAATGGACTGGGCCATTGTGCCCAGGTATTTGGTTGAACGTTATTCTGGAAGTTTTGATATTTCTCTGGAGCATTTTTTTCATAAGATATTAATATTTAAATCAGTAGATTTTGAGTAAAATAGATCACCCCTTATAATGCGGATGGGCCTCACCAATCAGCTGATGGTCTTAATCGAACAAAGACTGACTGCCCCTAAAAAAGAAGAATCCTGCCAGCAGGCAGCCTGTGGGCTCAACAATGGTTCTTCCCTGAGTCCAGCCTGCCAGCCTACCCCACCAGGTCTACGACTCACCAAGCCTCCATAACCATGTGAATCAGTTCCTCAGAATAAACTCTTTCTCTCTCTCTCTCCCCTTGTCTGTCAAAACATCCAGAAGCATACAACCCACACCATGTACACATGAGCTTCTGCACACCCAGTGCAGATGTCCCGAGTGTGACCCTGCATGCCTCAGCCAAGGTCCGGTGCAGCCAAATAAACAAATAAATATTTAAAAACCTTTTCTATCCTAATCTGAACCCTTGACCTCCACCTCGGGCTCTCTGTATAAGGCTGGTAGGTGGAAGGAGACTGACTAACCTCTCACCCAGAGGGTCTGGAGCTTTGCCTCCATCCAGTCCACCAGCAAGCCTTTCAGTAACATCTCCAGAGCGTATCCTGAGTCCACTCACCTCTCTCGTCTGGGGCGTGACCCCAGTCCCCCACAGTCCTTCATCACCTGGACCACTGAATAGCTTCCTAACTGGTTTCCACGCTTCCACGCTGCCTCTTCCATGCATTCTGCATTTGGCAGCCAGGATTGTAAACAACAGCAGTGGATCTGCCACAGAAGACCATTCTGATGGGAAGTCACACGAACGACTTTCTTTCCACACTCGTAAGACCTCAGCTCTCTAGCCTGTCTAGCCTGTGAGGCTGGGCCCAGCTGACTTCTGCCTCCTGCGCAGTCTCCCCTGGCGTTGCCCAGCTCCCCCATCCCGTCGAGCCCCCGCCTTCTAGAACGCGCACACTCTTGCTGCCTCTGTCCCTTCTGTTCCTGGGACGGGACTTTTCCTTCACTGAGTTTCTGCACGGCTGGCTCATCCTCTGGATCTGAGCCTTCATAATTATTCTTTTAAATGTTTTGTCTATTTATCTGGCTGCACTGGGTCTTAGTTGCAGCAGGTGGGATCTAGTTCCTTGGGAGGGGCTGGAACCCAGGTGCCCCTCATTGGAAGCACAGAGGCCTCGCCGCTGGGCCCCTAGGGAAGGCCTGCGTGTGAGCCTGTGGGTGCTTCTCCTCAGGGTGGGCTTCCTGCCCACCCGCACTGTTACTCTGTACCACAGGGTCTTCTGGTTTTCACACTACGTTTATCACGAGGGACAGTTATTTTTTAATTTATTTTTTAATTGGAGGAACTGCTTTACAAAGCTGTGTTGGTTTCCACTGGGCTGGATGTATTTTGCCTGAGTGAAAAGGCAGACGTCCTGAGCGTGGGGGCTGCTCGTGGGAACTTGATGAGCTGCTGAGAATCTCAAGGGCTCGTGTGTACCGTCAGGGACAGCCTCGTGCGTGTGTCTGGGAGAGGAGCTGGGTCACTGAGTCTCGCGGGAATGTCCCTCACCCAGTGAGAGGATGCCAGCTACAAACTCGCCCGGCACCAGCCTCCACAAGGGTGGGGGCACGGCCCCTGGAGCCTCTGGCCTTCAACACCCCCGAGAGGGGTTCAGGGAGGAGGCCAGGGACGAGGCACTCTGTGCTCCGGGAAAAACTGGCAGAACAGGCCTTCAAATAGTTTCATGTTTTCAGGAGAAGATTTTGCAAGCCCAGTTACTCCTGCATCTCCTCCTATTCAGAAAAGCGCTGAAATCATTAAAGGTGGCGTCTGGTGGTACATGTACGTAATGGAATATTACTCAGCCATAAAAAGAAGTGAAATTGGGCCATCCGTAGCGACGGGGATGAACCCAGAGTCTGACATAGTCAGTGAAGTAAGGCAGAGAGAAAACACATATCGTATATTAACACATATATAGGAAGTCTAGAAAAACGGTGCTGCTGAGCCTGTTTGCAGGGCGGGAACAGAGACGCAGATGTAGAGGGTGGACGTGTGGACACACCGCGGAAGGAGAGGGCGGGATGAATCTCGAGAGCAGCATTGATACACATGCCACCGTGTGCAAAACAGAGCTGGCGGGGAGCTGCGCGCAGCATGGGCGCTCCGCTCCGGGCCCGTGATCACCCAGAGGCGGGGGGCAGGGGGGGGCTCAAGGTGGGGGACTTGTGTGCACACAGGGCTGACTCACTAACACCACGCGGTTAAGCAATTATACTCCAGTTAACAAAAGAGAAAAAAAAGGGGGACCTCTTCTCTTCGTGGCCAGCAGCAAGCCTTTGCCAAAGTGTGTGCTTGACGGCAATGCCCGCTTCGCCGAAATCACGGAGAAGACTGGCTTTCCCTCTGTGAGTTAGAAATATCAGGAAACAAAGGACGTGGCAGCGGTGAGCCGTCATTAGAGCCACCCGAGCGGTGAGCCCTGAGGGAACTCAGGGTCCTGCAAGCACCCCCCGCACCCCAACAGTGCACCCTGAGGAGGCTCAGGGAGAAAACTCAGGGTCCTGGCCCCAGGTAGCCCGGTGGGCTTCAAAGGAATGACGTCTATGGGCCCAGATTGTGCATCTCCCAAACACAGAAACGGCTTCCCTGGTGGCTCAGATGGCAAAGCGTCTGCCTACCACTCGGGAGACCTGGGTTCAGTCCCTGGGTCGCGAAGATCCCCTGGAGAAGGAAATGGCAACCCACTCCTGTACTCTTGCCTGGGAAATCCCATGAATGGAGGAGCCTGGTAGGCTACAGTCCACTGGGTCACAAAGAGTCGGACTCGACTGAGCGATTTCACTTTCACTTTCTTTCATACATAGAAAAGCACTAAATTAATTTGAGATATCTCATTTCCTTTAATTAACAATAACCTTTTGATGTCCCAACTATCTGGTCTTTGTCACAAAAACTCCTGTATACCCTTCCTATCTCCCCCTTGCCTCTTCAAAGTGGTCCCGCAGAGTGACCTGAGAGTCTTGTCTCGGGGCTTGAAGTCCTCAGGATCTCTGCTGAATAAAACATAACTCTCAACTTTTAGGCTGCAGTTTGTTTGTTTTTTTCAGTCAACACCTACCTCTTCAGAGCAGTTTCTCTATGAAATTCCATCTTTCAGGCTATAGTCCTCATTTTTTCCGGAATAAAACTGAACTCATGGGATTTCCCTGCTGGTCCAGTGACTTAAGAATTCTCTTTAAATTCTCCTTGCGATGTAGGGGACCCAGGTTCAATCCTTGGTTGGGAACTAAGACCCCACATGCCCTGGGGCAATTAAGCCACGACTAGAGAGTCCCCATGCCGTCTGATACAGCCAGATAAATAAATAAATAAAAGTAAGTTAAAAAGCTTAACTCGCAGCTCTCATCTTGTGTATTTTGTTTCCCATTGACCAGGGGATTCCACCTGCTGGCCCTTAACAATTCCATCTTTCTGATCCCTCCCCAGCCTCACGTGAGTTAAAGGAAGACAACCACCCATAGACAGGAAGAGCGGGCGTTAAAGAAGCACGCCAGTGGTGCACTGGTGACGGCTGCTAACTTCTGCTGCGGCTGGGGGCTAACGCGGTACATTCTCGTGGCTCCAAATCAGACTTCTCTCCCACCTGTGAGAAGCTCTGATTCCATTCCTGGTGCACGCAATTTCACTCACTGGTACACAGAAGAAACGCACCAGATATTCCGTGAATGACTGGATGAGCGAGGTGGCTGGACACTGGCCATCAAGGACAGAGAGGAAAGTGGCCCACGACAGCGTCTAGCAGTTACATCCTCCCACACACACCCCAAGAGGCACTTTTGGCAGCTGCTACTTAGGGAGGCTGGCGACGCCCATTGCCTCCTTGAAAGAACTGATATGGCTAAGAGAGGGGAGACGCAAAGACATTACTTGGAGGTAGGGGTGGAGTGGGGAGAGCATGCCCTCCCCCAAATTCCAGAGAAACGGCTGCACCAGGAGCTGCAACAGTTCAAGGCCAAGGCATAATCTTTATCCTACCCCAGCCTCGGCGCCACCCCCTGGAGAAGGAAGTGGCAACCCACTCCAGTATCTGCCCCCGCGAAACTCCGTGGACAGAGGAGCCTGGCGGGCTACAAGTCCGGGGTGGGGGGGCGGGGGGCGTTGCAAAGACTCGGACCTGCCTGAGTGCGCATGCACAACCCCAATACACATCACTCAGGCTTCGCTTGTGACCGCAAGCCCTGATTTACCCTCATTTTCCTCCCTTCCCAAACACGTAGACACTTAAACATTAACATGAATCGCATCCGTTTACATGTGGGCTACAAAAAAACGACCTTTTGGTAAAATAATAATAATAATAATGTCACAGATGGGGCTAGATTGATGCTTCCCATCCAACCCAAATGCATTCTGTCATCGCCTCACCTCATCCAGGTTTCACTTGTGTTTGTTAAGGATCCAAATCTGGCTGCGTCTTTTCATTCCGTCAGAAGCTCCGCAGGGCCTTTCCGGCCAGGCTTCAGACCACAGAGCAGCTCGGACTAGTGGCAAACGCTCCCAGCTCAAAGGCCTCTGGTCCCGTCCGCATTTCAAAGATGACGGTTTCGTCTCCCACCGTCAGTTCTAATTGCCATCCAGAGAGCTAACCCAGAAAGCTGGCTCCATGGCTGGGTTCTGCGTTTCCCGTTAGGTCTCTGGACTCTGCCCTTGCCTCTCCTCCTATGGGCTGAAATGGAGAAAGAAGAGCGGACAAAACCCTGGAGGGTAGGAGGGCCAGGGCCCTTCTTCCCAGCTCTGGAAGTGTCCCCGGATCAGGATGTGGTTCCCTGGGTGACGAGTCAGGTCTCAGGCCTTTGACGCAGCCTGAGCCAGAATGCTAATTCACTTTTCTTCAAAGCCCCCTCATTGCTTTATTATTATTATTATTCTTAACAAGGGGCTGCCAGCTGGATTTCAAGAGGCTTTGTCTTTTGTTGGCCTTTCAGAATAGTTTTTAAAGCAGTGTTCTGATGGAAACAAAACCCATTTCGGATGTAATTTCCTCTTAGGGTCCTCTGCACAGCAGACTCCCCAGTCCCAAGGGCTCGGCCAGAACAGGCTGTGGGGTAAGCCCCCAACTCCTGTGCTGAACGTCTAAGCCTCAGGGATCATCCTATTCCAGGAAATTGCATGGACAGGGGAGCCTAGTAGGCTGCAATCCATACAGTCCATGGAGTTCTCCAGGCCAGAACACTGGAGTGGGTAGCCTTCCCTTCTCCAGGGCATCTTCCCAACCCAGGGATCGAACCCAGGTCCCCTCGTTGCAGCCAGACTCTCTCCCAGCTGAGCCACCAGGTGCCTTGTCACGAACTGTCCTGAAGGATCGAGAAGGCTTAGGAACTCAGTCCTGGCCCCACAGGGTTTTATATTCCCAGACCTCTCATCTGTAAAACAGTGGACATTTTTTTTTTTGCTATATTCTCTCACTGCGGTGCTAGTATGTACTTCCATATTTGCTGTGGACCGAGTTTCTCCCCNTCTGATGGAAACAAAACCCATTTCGGATGTAATTTCCTCTTAGGGTCCTCTGCACAGCAGACTCCCCAGTCCCAAGGGCTCGGCCAGAACAGGCTGTGGGGTAAGCCCCCAACTCCTGTGCTGAACGTCTAAGCCTCAGGGATCATCCTATTCCAGGAAATTGCATGGACAGGGGAGCCTAGTAGGCTGCAATCCATACAGTCCATGGAGTTCTCCAGGCCAGAATACTGGAGTGGGTAGCCTTCCCTTCTCCAGGGCATCTTCCCAACCCAGGGATCGAACCCAGGTCCCCTCGTTGCAGCCAGACTCTCTCCCAGCTGAGCAACCAGGTGCTTTGTCACGAACTGTCCTGAAGGATCGAGAAGGCTTAGGAACTCAGTCCTGGCCCCACAGGGTTTTATATTCCCAGACCTCTCATCTGTAAAACAGTGGACATTTTTTTTTTTGCTATATTCTCTCACTGCGGTGCTAGTATGTACTTCCATATTTGCTGTGGACCGAGTTTCTCCCCTGTGTGCCCTCCAAATTCATATGTGGAAGCCCTAACCCCCAGTGTGACTGAATCTGGAGCTAATCTTTAGGAGGTAAGTGAAGTTCCATGACCCCACCCAGCCTTCTTGCCTGGAAAATCCCACAGACAGAGGAGCCTGGTGGGATACAGTCCAGGGGGTTGCTTAGTGACTAAAGAGCAACAATAAGTTCAGCGAGGGAGTGCCCTGGCTGTCCAGTGGTTAAGACACTTAGCTTCTAAAGCAGGGGGCTGGAGTTTGACTCCTGCTCAGGAAACTAAGATCTCAGGTTTCAAGGCCAAAAAACGTTCAGTGAGGCCCTAAGGGGGAGGTCTTAGTTCAATAGGACAAAGGCCTTCTAAGAAGAGGCATAGAGAGACACACACACACACCTCTTCCCCTAAGAACACAGAGGAGAGGGACCTCCCTAAGCATCTCCTATGCTGGCACCCTGATCTCAAACTTCCAGCCTCCAGACGGTGAGAAAATTAATTTATATTGTTTAAGCCACCTAGAAGAAGGCATTTTGTTATGGCAGCCTGAGTTGACTGAGGGACTCGTTTTGCTTACTTGAATACACGTATATAAAAAGGAAATTTGACTTTGCCTCTGTACAGGGAAACTCAGTAGCCCTCACCAAAGATAGAATGAATCAGGGCCAAACAGACACAGGACCTTGAGCCCAGAATACTTTCAGGGGCCTGTGAAAAGGCTTTAATTTTAATTTCTTTTAAAATCAGAAGGAAAAAAACAGAAATAGAATCATGGATGAAACAAACTTATGGTTCCCAAGGGGGGAAGCTGGGTTGAGGGGTGGATAAACTGGGAGCTCGAGATCGACCTACACACATGACTGGACATAAAGCATATAATGAATAAGGGCCTACTGTGAGCACGGGGATTCTTCTCAATATTCTGTAATAACCTGTATTGGAAAGAATCTTAAAAAGGGTGGCTATATGTATGTGGATAATTGATACACTTTGCTGTAGAGAAGAAACTGATGCAACTTTGTGAATCAGCTACACTCTGATAAATTTTTTTAATCAGAAGAAAAAATAAATACAATAACAAATCCAGTCTTGATTAGATTCCTTTTTTTTAGCTTGCAGGATCTTCACTGCATCACGTGGGGCGCTTTGTTGCCCAACACGGACTCTCTAGCTGTGGCTAACGGGCCCGGAGCGCTCCAGCTCAGCGGCTGTGGTGTGTGCTCTGAGTTGGTGCAGCTTGCAGGATCTTAGTTCCCTGGTCAGAGATCAAACCCAAGTCCCCAGCATTGCAAGCGGGATTCTTAAGAACTGGACCAAAGGGAAGTCCCCTGAGTATATTCTTATTTATATCAAAGAAGACCAACGAGACAGAGGAAAGCAGTGCAATGGGAAAGCCCTCTCTTCAAGAAAAAAAGAGATCGCTTCAAGAAAATCAGAGATGCCAAGGGAGCATTTCATGCATGATAAAGGACAGAAACAGTAAGGACCTAACAGAAGCAGGAGATATTAAGAAGAGGTGGCAAGAATACACAGAATAACTGTACAAAAAAGGTCTTAAAGACCCAGATAACCATGATGGTGTGGTCACTCGCCTAGGGTCAGACATCCGGATGCGTGAAGTCAAGCGGGCCTTAGAAAGCATTACTGTGAACAAAGCTAGTGGAGGTGATGGAGTTCCAGCTGAGCTATTTAAAATCCTAAAGGATGATGCTGTTAAAGTGCTGCACTCAATATGCCAGCAAATTTGGAAAACTCAGCAGTGGCCACAGAACTGGAAAAGGTCAGTTTTCATTGTAATCTCAAAGAAGAGCAATGACAAAGAATGTTCAGACTACTGTACAATTGTGCTCATTTTGCATGCTAGCAAGGTAATGCTCAAAATCTTCCAAATTAGGCTTCAACAGTACATGAACTAAGAAACTCCAGAGGTACAAGCTGGATTTGGAAAAAGCAGAAGAACCAGAGATAAAAATGCCAACATCTGTTGGATCATAGATAAAGCAAGGGAGTTCCAGAAAAACATCTCTTTCTGCTTCATTGACTACACTAAAGCCTTTGAGTGGATCACAGCGAACCATGGAGAATTCTTGAATAGATGGGAATACAGGACCACCTTGCCCGTCTCCTGAGAAACCTCTGCAGGTCAGGAAGCAACAGTCAGAACCAGACATGGAACAACTGACTGGTTCAAAATTGTAAAAGGAGTAGGTCAAGGCTGTATATTGTCACCCTGCTTATTTAAGTTACATACAAAGTACATCATGTGAAAAGCCAGGTTGCATGAATCACAAGCTGGAATTAAGACTGCCAGGAGAAATATCAGTAACCTCAGATATGTAGATGATAACACCCTAATGGCAGAAAGCAAAGAGGAGCTAAAGAGCCACTTGACGGAGGTGAAAGACGAGAGTGAAAAAGTTGGCTTAAAGCTCAACATTCATGCCATCTGGTCCCATCTCTTCATGGCACATAAACAGGGGAAACAGTGACAGATTTTACTTTCTTGGGCTCCCAAATCACTGTAGATGGTGACTGCAGCCATGAAATTAAAAGATGCTTGCTCCTTGGAAGAAAAGCTATGACCAACCTAGACAGCATGTTAAAAAGCAGAGACATTACTTTGCTGACAAAAGTCTGCCTAGTCAAAGCTGTGTTTTTTCCAGTAGTCACGTATGGATGTGAAAGCTAGACCACAAAGAACGCTGAGCACCGAAGAAATGAACTGTGGTGTGGAGAAGACTCTTGAGAGTCCCTTGGACTGCAAGGAGATCAAACCAGTCCATCCTGAAGGAAATCAACCTTGAATATTCATAGGAAGGACTGATGCTGAAGCTGAAGCTCCAATATGTTGGCCACCTGATGCGAAGAGCCTACTCATCGGAAAAGACCCTGATGCTGGGAAAGATTGAAGGCAGGAGGAGAAAGGAGCAACAAAGGACCAGAGGGTTGGATGGCATCACCGACTCAATGGACATGAGTTTGAGTAAACTCCGGGAGCTGGTGATGGCGTGCTGCAGTCCATGGGGTCGCAAAGAGTCGGAGACGGCTGAGCGACTGAACAGCTTCTACTCTCTAAGCAACTTTCAAATGTAAAATGCAGTATCATTAACTATTAGTCACTAAGCTGAACATTACTTCTCCAAGACTTACTTACAACTGGAAGTTGGTACCTACTTTCCCCACCTCCCACCCCTCACCTCTCCCAACCTACCTGTTCTCTCTATCTAGGCGTTTGGTTTTCGGTTTGTTTGTTTAGATTCCACAGAGAGGTGACTTAGAGGCCTTTCTCCCGCAACCTTTTGCTCTCTGTACAGACGCGCGTCTCTGATTCAGTGGTAAAGACAGAGCTTGACCTCAGCCTCTCCATGTCCTGCAGAGAGCTCAGCACAGGCCTCACAGAAGCAGGCGCTGAATAAATTTTGTGGAAGAAACCAATGCAAGCCAACTACATTAGAGAAAAGTAAAAACAGTTCTTCTGAAACCTTGTGACTCAGACTTGGACTTGAACCCATGGTCTTTTAGCTGAGATTACACACCTTGATTTCAAGACTTAATGAAGCGCTCGATGTCTCATCGAAGAGAGAATTTTGGGAGAGACAAGGTGATAGGTAGGAAGTGGATTTATTTAGAGAGCAACACATTCCACAGATAGAGTGGGAGACTTCTCAGAAGAGAGAGGCCCTGAAACCTTGTGTGGTTAGTTTTTAAGGGCTGAGTAATTTCTCAGGCTAATGTCTGCAATTCACTTGTAATTCACTATGTCTCTTCTAGGAAACCACTGCCCCTCTCTGAGGCTGGATCCAGTGAGCCTCCTGCAGGCTCCCACAGCATCAGATGATTGCCTGTAGCCTAATGCTTATCACTTTGCATTAAAAATGCAGGGACTGTATTATTTCTCCATCTCAACAACGGAGAACTTCTCAAGTACAAGGACCCCACGTTCTCACTGTGGTCACTGCCTGGCGCTCCCTAGTAAATGCTTATTAACTGAGATGAACAACCAGAAATGGGCTCAAAGGCCTAGGTTCCTTCATTTCTACCTATGCTAACAGCTTGTGGACGGTGTCCCATTCATTTCTGGCAGAGAGAAGACGCCCTGTTTGGGAATTCCCTGGCAGTCCAGAGGGTAAGACTGGGCTTTCACTGTTGTGGGCTCGGGCTTGATCCCTGCTCAGGGAACTACATTAAAAAAAGACAGAGAGAGAGAGAGAAAATAAGGAGATTCCCAGTTAAAACTCATTGAATTCAATGAAACAGAGAATAAATCATTCTGCAAACACATCCTACACACCCCCAGAGAAGTTGTTTGGTATCAAGACACCTAGATAAACAATAAGTGAGGCAGTGAATTCAGAACTCAAAATATGTGCCCCAAATGTTTTCTGGTTTTCCTCCTCCTCTGAGCTGAAAGAGATGAGGGTAAGGGAAATAGGTTTACTAGGCTATTACTCCCCAGATGCTGCCCGGTGCTCCAGGGCTTCAAGTCCATGAGGGCCTCCCCTTCCTGCTGGGGGAAAGAGGCTCTGCCCTTGCACAAGGGCAGAGATCCCTGCCTGTGTTCTGGGGCACACAGTAGGGCCACCGTGTGTACTGGACCAATGGTAAGATAAGGGAGGCCCCTGAAGTCTATCTGGGGTGCCACCACCCAGCTGTCTCCCAGATCTGCATGTGAGGGTCCTTAGTTGCTCTGTGTCCGACTCTGTGTGACCCCATGGACGGCAGCCCACCGGGCTCCTCTGTCCTGGGATTCTCCAGGCAAGGACACTGGAGTGGGTTGCCATTGCCTTCTCCATACACGACTACCAAATAGCAAACCCAGAAAAGGGCTGAAAGGCCCACCAGACCCCCGAAGCTAGAGAACGGGTCTGAGGGCGCCCCTCGGGGTGCTCTGTACCCACTGGTCGCGTGGGGGAGGCGTCTTTGCCTTCCGCACCCAGTGCCGGACAGCGCAAAGGACCCCAAGCCCCCAGCGGAGGGCCCTGGGGGCGGACATCGTCTCCGGCGTCTCCCAGCCATTTGTAGAGTGGGGACACGGGGCCAGAGAGGGTTAGCGGTTTGCCCGGGGCGGGGCCTCCGGGAATCCGCTGGAGGGGCTCAGGGCCCCGGTCTGACGGTGGGGACCCCAGGCGGCNAACTGTTGCTCCCTGGCCTGCATACAGATTTCTCAAGAGGCAGGTTAGGTGGTCTGATATTCCCATCTCTTTCAGAATTTTCCACAGTTTGCTGTGATCCACACAGTCAAAGACTTTGGCATAGTCAATCAAGCAGAAATAGATGTTTTTCTGGGTCTAGACATTACCCAAAGTGCTGGGGGCGGGTAGATAAAGGAACACCCTGGTTGAGAACCTCTGGTTTACACCCATTCAGTGTTTCAAAAAATATGACCTGCCCTTGACTGTCTCTTTTTAAATACATTTTTTTATCTTTTGGCTGTGTCATGTGGCTTACAGGATCTTAGTTCCCCTGCCAGGGATCAAACTCTGTGATGGCGTGGAGTCCTAACCACTGGACAGCCAGAGAGTTCCCTAAATGTCTTTTTTTTTTTTTTTTAAGGTGTATTGCTGAGGAGAGAGGGAGAAGGGAGGGGCAGCATTGAGTAGGGGGTAAGAGGTACAAACTATGAGGTATAAGATAAGCCACAAGGATACATATACTGTACAATATGGGGAATATAGCCAATATTTTATAATAACTATAGACAGAGTGTAACCTTTAGAAATTGTGAATCACTATATCATAACATATAATATTTCCCAGCAACTATACTTCAATTTAAAAGTTTTTTTAAAGAAACGAAAACATTTTTAAAAAGGTCTGCTGTCTCACGAAAAGAACCCCAAGTGGAGGTCGGGATTCCTTGGTCTAATACTCAGTTTGAGATGTGCTGCACGCTTGGGCTGCAGAGTGTTAAAGGCTTTGGAAAGTCCTGCCGGGAAGAACTCGGTGTAGCCTAGTGTTTCCCAATGTGCTTGACTGTGGAATCCTGTTCCCGTAACAACTGTGAGCTTTGCACAGGACACGCTGTGCACATCTGCTCTAACTGGGCCCTCTGCCCTGGGGCTTCGCCCGCTCCCTGCTCGGCGACTCCCATTCATACTGCAGGGCCCCGCTCACTGTCACCCGGTGAAGCTTTCCCGCTTCCCTCCCCTCTCCTCTGTCTCTTCTCCTTTTGAGAGGGTAACAGGCAGGAAGGCCAGGGGTCTCCGAACGGAGGAGACAGGCTGCAAGTGTCAGACATTTTTTAGCTCTCTCTTAAGCAGCAGGAGGAAACAAAGAAGTGTGATTTTTTTTTTTCCCTTCTCTATATTTTTCTCTATATTTTCCCTTCTCTAAATTTAAAAGGAGGAGGTTTTTCTTAAAATTCTGTGTTGCCATGACGACTCCTGCCTGGCTCCACCTGAAGTCAACTTTTCGCAAACCTTGAGGTTACCAACGCGTTTTCTTAGGGAAATGTTTGTTTTCAGCTATGTTAATGAGCTATGCATTTACCCTGGACTCTGTCTCTCTTCACGTCGGTTCAGCTAAAGACTCGGAGCCGATAAGGGCTCAACAAACCTGTATGTTTTACTCATACATTGTTCTCCTCATCGATGTTAATGAAACTATGTATTTCCTTGAAACCTGTCTTTGTTCAGGATTCATGTCAATCGCTTTATGACCCGGGATGACTCATGCCAGGGTCATCTCAGAAGGCATGCTGCGGGTGAGGGGCCTGGGGCTGCTCTGAGGTTTGAGACATCTCCTGCCTCCCGTTGGCAGCCTGCTGATTGTGTATAAGGTGCTGCTAAAGGCTAGCAGGGCTGCACTCTTTCTGCCCCCTTCTGATGGCTATGTCAGAAGCTTTCTCTCTTTATGCGTTAATAAGACTTCATGACACAAAAGCTCTGAGCAGTCAAGCCTCGTCACAGGCCCGGGATCGAACTCGTCTCCTCCGGAGGCCAAGAATCCCGGCGCCTTTGACGACTCAGCGACCACCTTTTCCTTCTCCCCTGTTATGTGTCCACACTTTGTTCGCAGAATCACAGCGTCTTCCTTCCACCCCTGCAGTGAAGCTCTCGAGGGCGGCCCGTGCCCTGGGGGCGTGTCCGTGGAAGACGCGGTCGGGAGAGCTCAGTGGTGCTCCGGGCATGGGCCGCCTTCCTGGGAAGGCGAGTCGTCGCTCCTCTGGTTTCCCTGCTTGCCGCGTGGCGTTCTCCTCTGGTGCGGTCTGCCTGAGCGGTGCCCCCTCTCCAGGGCTGCTCTGGGGCAGTCTCTGCCGCCCCCAGCTCTGCCCCGAGCACGGTGAGGGCGCGTCGCCTTCCTGCTCACCAGTGGGTAGGGGGAGGCAGGGCGTTGTGGCTCCCTAGGAAGAGAACCAGAGGACAGATGCGAAGCACCTTGGTTTCTAGAGAAAAGGCTCCTCAGAGAGCTGTGTTGTTGTAATTTAATCGCTCGGTCGTGCCTGACTCTGCAATCCCACGGACTGTATCCTGCCAGGCTCCTCTGTCCATGGGATTCTCCAAGCAAGAATAGTGGAGTGGGTTGCCATTTCTTTCTCCAGAGGACCTTTCCCACCCAGGGATTGAACTGGTGTCCCTTGCATTCCAAGGCTGATTCTTTACCACTGAGCCACCAGGGAAGCCCCAAGAGGTTTACTCCCAGGTTATAATATCTAGACCTGGAGATTTGCATCATCCTCCACCTGGTACCTACAGAGCTGGAGTGAAGCTAAAAGCCTGGTGATTCACTTAAGGCCCTGAGCACCGGGCCGGACACGCTGAGTGCGCGGTGAATGCGGCTTCTGTCCTGCTTGGAACTGGGGCGGTCTGCTGTGGGGGGCGGGGGGAGGGTGCCGGAGGAGGGGAGGCTCGGCCAGCTGCCCACTCTGTGTCCTTGCAGGAGCTGGAAGACCTGCAGAAGGAGCTTCCCAAGTACCTGCGGGACCTGTGCAGCGAGGAGGACAACGTGCTGGTGTGGCACGCGCTCCTGCTGCCTGTGAGTGTCCGCGGGGCCCTGCTGGGACTGGACCACTTAGGGCAGGGGCCCGGGCAGGGGGGGCTAGACTGGGCGAGGACCTTCCTGCCTGAGAGTCCTTTCTTCTTATTTTTGGCTGGGACTTCGTTGCTGCACGAAGGCTCTCTCTAGTTGCCTCGACTGGGCCCCAATCTCTAGTTGGGTGCCGAGGCTTCTCACTGGGGAGGCTTCTCTCGTTTCGGAGCGCGGGCTCACTAACCGGCACACCGCCTTAGCTGCCCCACAGCATGTGGGATCTTCCGGGGCCAGCGATGAACCCGTGTGCCCTGCCCTGGCAGGTGGCGGCCCAGCCACGCCATCAGGGAAGCCACAGAATCCTTTTTTCACTGGAGACGATCATTGGCAGAGGGGGTGTCTCTCTCTACACTGATGGCTTCTGAGGTCCAGGCCAACTGTTGGGGCTAAAAGCCTTTTGGACCGAGTCGGAGACCCCTTTTTCAAGCCAGTAGCTACCGAGCCCATCATGGAAGCTTCAGCAGACAAAGAGCATCAAAAACGACAACAAAAAAAGGCTTCCTTGTTGAGTTAGTGGGAAAGAGCCCGCCTGCCAGTGCGGGAGACGTGGGTTCAGTCCCCGACCCGGAAGATCCCGAATCCCCGGAGCAACCAGGCCCGAGTGCCACTCCGTTGAGCCTGCGGTCCAGAGCCTGGGCCCACGATGCCAGAGCCCACCTGCCACGACTGCTGAAGCCTGAGCGCCCTAGGGCCCCCCTTTGCTGAGGCCTCACCCTTGGTCTTGTGTCTGTGTCCCAGCCCCAGCCTCTGCACGTTATCGAGAACACGTGTTCTTTATCTGCCCAGCATTTGCTCGGACCCACCCATGGTTACCACAGCCTCCTTTCTGCCTTCTGCTCAGGAAGAGGAAATTTCTTAAACCTTGACTGTGAACTCGTGTATGTCATTCTTTTTTCAAAAGGTGTATTTATTTGGCCGCGCCGGGTCTTAGTTGCGGCCTGAGGGACCCGGCTCCCTGACCAGGGACCGAACGCGGGCCCCTGCGTTGGGAGCACGAGCCTCAGCCGCTGGGCCCCCGGGGAAATCCCACTTATGTCATTCTGACAGTCATCTCCTGCCTTCCCTGCCACGAAGGTTCTGGAAGGGTTTGGAGCTTTCGCAGCAGCCTGGAGGCCCCGGTGTGCTGTGCTGGGGTCATCCGAGCCCCGGGATCCCCCCACTAGGGGCGTGGATTACTGCTCCCGAGTGGAACAGTCCAGTCGACCGTGCCGAGCCCCCATCTGGGCACTGTTGCTGTGACCCTGGGCAGGTTACTTCTGTGCACTGAACTTGTTTCATCTGAAAATCCTGATGCTAATACTATGAGTTCTCAAAACACTTACCCTAATAGCTGACACATATGGAGTGCTTGGCATGTGCCTGGCGATATTCTAGATCCCTGACGTGAACTAGCGCAGGACTTCCCTGGGGGCCCGGTGGCCAAGACTGTGCTCCCAGCGGCCAAGACTGTGCTCCCAGCGCAGGGCACCTGGCTTCCATCCCTGGTCAGGGGACTAGATTCCACATGTTGCAACTAAGACTCAGGGCAGCCAAATACATAAATAAATAGTAAAAAAAGAAAGAAAGAAAGCTAGTGCACTCTTCACTACCTCAAAAGAAAAGTGACGTGACTCATTTAATCGTCACGCAACCCTGTGGAGGAGGCTGTGACTCTTTCTGTAAGGAGAGCACAGAGATGTTCGGCTGCTCGCCTAAGGTCGCACAGGCATGGGGTTGACAGAGCCACGGCTCACACTCCAGCCACCTGGCCCGAAGTCCACGTAACCCCGACACCCTGCTGCGTGGGCTAATGCGTGTCAAGCCCTTAGCTGCAGGCAGCACAGAACGGGTGCAGGAAAGCCTTCCAGTTGCTAAAGATCCCATGGACGGAGGAGCCTCGAAGGCTGCGGTCCATAGGGTCGATAAGAGTCGGACGGGACTGGCGACTTCACTTTCACTTTTCACTTCCATGCATCGGAGAAGGAAATGGCAACCCACTCCAGTGTTCTTGCCTGGAGAGTCCCAGGGACGGGGGAGCCTGGTGGGCTGCCGTCTATGGGGTTGCGCAGAGTCGGACATGACTGAAGCGACTTGGCAGCAGCAGCAGAGGGTCTTTTGCTGGCTCCTGGCAACGCTTGGGCATGCCAGTTCTGAATTGTTGTTTTGATGGTAAAAAACCCATAGCAGTATGTCCTGTCTTAGCTTTTTTTTGCTCTGCTGGGTCTCTGTTGCTGCGAAGGCTTTTCCCTCGTTGCAGGGAGCGGAGGCTACTCTCCAGTTGCAGGGTTCAGGCTGCTCGCTGCAGCGGCGTCTCTCGTGGAGCACGGCTCTAGGGCGAGAGGGCTTCGGTGTGTGCAGCTCCCGGGCTCTAGGGCACAGACTCAGCACTCGTGGCGCACGGGCTTAGCTGACTTCCCTGGTGGCTCAGACGGTAAAGCGTCTGCCTGCAATCGGGAGACCCAGGTTCGATCCCTGGGTCGGGGAGATCCTCTGGAGAAGGAAGTGGCAACCCACTCCAGTATTCTTGCCCTGGAACTCCCATGGATGGAGGCGCCTGGTGGGCTACAGTCCATGGGATCACACAGTCAGAGATGGCTGAGCAGCTTCACTTTCATGGGCTTAGTTGCTCTGGGACATATGGGATCTTTCTAGACCAGAGACCATATCTGCAGGCGGATTCCTAACCACTGGGCCACCAGACAAGTCCTAGAAAAATGGTCAAGAAAGTAAATCCTAAAAGCTCTCATCACAAGGAGAAATTTTTTCCCCTTATTCTTTCTCTTCATTTTTTTATGAGAAGATGGGTGTCAGCTGAACCTATTGTGGTAATTCTTTCACAGCATATGTGAATATAACCATCAAGCTCGACGCCTTAAGCTTAGTGATGTGTATCAGTTATTTTTCAATAAAACTGGAAAGATGTTAATTACCGATATAATAAAAAGAAGCTAAGGTGGTCCTGAGGATGCCTCCAGTCAAACTGCACCCATTTTTCAAGGGAGGAAACTGAGGCTTAGGGGTGGGAGGCAGCTGGCCCGCGGGCGTACAGCAGAAGCCAGGATCTGACTCGTGCGAGCGCCAGGCCAGGGCGCTCTGACCCACAGCCCAGTTGCTAAGTGAAGGCACGTGCTGTCTGTGTCTGCATTCACCGTCCTTCCTCGGAGTGGAGCAGAGGAAGCCTGGGACCCTGGGGCGGGGTGGGGAGGGGCGAAGCCAGGTCCAGGTCCTGCGGGGAGGAGGGCAGCTGTGCCTCTGCCCAGAGCGTGACCCCTTCTCTCGCACAGGAGAGGCCACCCTACAACCTCAAGGCCTTCAAGCTGTGCATCAGCTTCCCCAGGGAGTACCCGTTCCAGCCTCCCACGGTGAAATTCACCACCAAGATCTACCACCCCAACGTGGACAGGGACGGGAGGGTGTGCCTGCCCATCATCAACAAGAAGAACTGGAAAGCCAGCACCAAGACCTGCCAAGGTGGGGCTGGGTCCTGCCCGGATGGGCCCGGGCTGGATTGGGGTGGGGGGGGTCACGCGACCACGTTTGTGTCGGTTGCTCCTGTTACTGTCCTACAGTCGCTAAGTTACGTCGGACTTTGTGACCCCAGGGACTGTAGCCCCCAGGCTCCTCTGCCGAGGAGTTTCCCAGGCAAGAAACTACTAGGCTTCCCTGGGGGCTCAGATGGTAAAGAATCTGCCCGCAGCGCAGGAGACCCAGGTTTCATCCCTGGGTCGGGAAGATCCCCTGCAGAAGGGAATGGCCACCCACTCCACTATCCTTGCTTGGGAAATTCCATGGACGGAGGAGCCTGGCGGGCTACAGTCCATGGGGTTGCAAAGAGTCGGACATGACTGAGTGACTGAATTCGCTGAATTCCTTTGCCTAGCTCAATGAAACTAAGCCATGCCTGCGGGGCAACCCAAGACGGAAGGGTCATGGTGGAGAGGTCTGATAGAGTGTGGTCCACTGGAGCAGGGAATGGCAAACCACTCCGGTATTCTTGCCTTGAGAACCCCATGAACAGTGTGAAAAGGCAAAACGATAGGGCACTGAAAGAGGAACGTCCCAGGTGGGTAGGTGCCCAGCATGGAACTGGAGATCAGTGGGGAAGTAACTCCAGAAAGAATGAAGGGCCAGAGCCAAAGCAGAAACAGTCCCCAGCTGTGCATGGGACTGGTGATGGAAGCAAGGTCCGAAGCGGTAAGGGCAGCCAAAGGGGCGGGCCTCGTGATGACGTACATCCCGTCTGTAGGCACTCTGACACTGCGCTAAAAGCTTCACACGGTATCTTTTTAGTTCACTTTTTTTTTTTTAACTCAAGTACGGTTAATTTTGAGGGGAGGAAATGGCCACCCACGCCTGTAATCTTGCCTGGAAAACCCCATGGGCAGAGGAGCCTGGCAGGCTGTATAGTCCATGGGGTCGCAAAGAGTCGGACACGACTGAGCGACTTCACTTCACTTTTATGGTTCATTTACAGCGTCCTGTTGGTTTATGGTACCCAGCAAAGTGATCCGGCATCCGTGTGCATATGTATCCCTTCCATACTCTTTCCCGCTGCGGCTGTCACAGGCACTGAGTGGTTTCCCGGGCGACACAGCAGGGCCTTGCTGGTCGTCTTTACATACAGCAGCCCGTGTCTGCTCCCCTCGAGCTCCGGGTGTCGCCCTCCTCTCCTGCTTCCCCTAGGTCTGTGAGTCTGCTTCCGCTTTGTGAGTGAGTTCACTTGTATCTTTCTACGATTCCACATGTAAGGGATATCATGTGGCATTTGTCCTTCTCTGCCTGACTTCCTTCACTTGATACGGTGATCTGCAGGTCCATCCGTACATCGCTGCAGATGGCATCCTTTCACTGCTGTTTGCGGCTGAGTACTCTTTCCCTGTGCGTGTCTACCACATCCTCTTCATCCACTTGTCTGTCGATGGACATTGAGGTTGCACTCAGGTCTCGTCTATTGTGAGTGGTGCTGCTGCGGACGTTTGGGTGTGCGTAGCTTTTTGAATTAGCGTTTTCTCTGGGTATATGCTCAGGGGTGCGATTGCTGGATTGATCAGCAACTCTACTTTTAGTTTTTTTAAGGGACCTCATACTGGTTTCCAGAGTGGCTTCACCAATTTACATATCCCACCAACAAAGGAGGAGGGTTTTCTCTTCCACCCACCCTCTCCAGCATAAAAAGTCACTTTCTTCTTCCATATGGTATTTTTGGTATACATCCATGGATGACAAATTGGAATTATCCTGGATTAATCATAATTCAGGAATACAAAAATGGAGCTGGGTGGCCCTTGAGGACTTGGTCTCACATACGTCCTGAGAACCTGAACTTTCTAACCCAGGGCAACCAGCCATTTCTAACACACCAGACTCATTCAGGCCCCTAGAAGCCCCTTGAAATAGTGCCCTCATCGGCCCATCAGGACACGGGCGTGTGAGAGCTGAGCTCCTACCTGAGCTGGCAGAGCTGGGATTCGAGGCCTCCCTGGGCCGGCTCTGAACCGCGCGGCTCAGCAGAACGCTCTTCAGTGATGGAGTCGGTCCATAGCGGCCCTGTCCAATGCCGCAGACACTGGCCCCATGTAGCTTTCAAGCACTTGAAGTGTGGCTGTTGTGACCGTGAACTGCATTCCTAATTGTCGTGAATTTCAATTAATTTAAATCAAGATGACCACACAAGGCTGGCAGCTACATGTCAGGCACTGCGGCCCTAGTCCTGGACGTAATCAGTGCGTGATCAGTCCTGTTTCCGGGGGCTTCCCTGGTGGTCTAATGGCTAAGACTCCACACTCCCAATGCGGGGGGCCTAGATTTGATTCCTGGTCAGGGGACTAGATCCCACAGGCTGCAACTAAAGATCCATAATGAAGACCCAGGGAGGCCAAATAAATAAATAAATGCTTTTTAAAAATATCCCACCTCTGGATCAGCTCGGGAGTCCTTAACCCTGGAAACGAGTGCTGGGGAGAGGCAGAGGCATGGTCCTTGGTGAGCACCAGAGCTCCGCAGAGCGCCCCAAGCCCACTTATGTGCATGCCTGGGGCACAAGCCGGGGAGGGGCACTGCCTTCCCGGTTCCCAAAGTCACCGTGAAAGATTTCAAGCCACAGGGCAGGAGTGGTTTCCAGTCTTGAGCCTCAGAACCCTTTTTTCCCCAAATAAAAAAAATTTTTGAATCCTGTTACCACCTCCATGGACATGAATTTGAGCAAACTCCAGGAGATAGTGGAAGACAGAGGGAGCCTGCGTGCTGCAGTCCTGGGGGTCTCAGAGAGTCAGACGCAGCAAAGCAGAGCGGTTCTGGCTGAAAAGGGAACAGAAGCCAGAAACTGCGCTGATTTCACTGACCCCCGCAACGGGGGTTGTGACACCGTGGAACACAGGTTGAAAACCACTGAGATAACTGCTTGTGAGAGCTTTGGACGTGTCATCGGGGACCCTGAGTGGCATCTGATTTGCTCGTAGAGAGCAAATCCTAGTCGAGCCGTCCTAAGGCGTGGGTTGGTGTGCGTTTCGGGGGGATCTGGGAGTGGGCAGCATCGCTTCCCACTTCCTTCCCAGGAGTTCTTTCTCTCCCTCCTGATGTCCTGATCCGACTTCTCTCCCCAGTCCTGGAGGCCCTCAACGTGCTGGTGAATCAGCCGGAGCCGGGAGAGCCCGTTCGGCTAGAGCTCGCGGAGGAGCTGACACAGGACCCAGAGCTGTTTGACCGGAGGGCCCAAGAGTTCACCCTCCAGTTTGGAGTGGACCGGCCTTCCTAACCCGGCTTCTGACCCGCCTGCTTTCTGTGTGACGGATGGACGCCCCTCATGGACGGGGGGCCAGAGCCTCTTTGCGATTTGGCGCTTGCTTATCTTCCAAGATTTCCTTCTTAGGTTGTGTGTGTGTGTGTGTGTCTGTCTGTCTGTGTGTCTGTGTCTGTGTGTGTACCGGGAGGGGACTGCCGTTATGAGTGTGGACCCACTGGCCACAGATGTGCTTTCCCCATCCCCTTTCTCTGCCCCAGAGCCAGAGGCGTTTAGGTTTGCAGACTCAGAAGCCAGCTCCCCAGTGCTCGGTGACGGGGTTCCTGGCCCCACCGGTTTTGGTCCATCTTAGAGACCCAGGCCACCTTCCTGGCCAGATGAGCAGCCAGCCCGAATGCCCGCCCCCCACAGAGCCCTGCTTGGGGGCAGCAGGTCAGGTGGGATGCATACCAGGAGGGGGCCAGGGGGAGGAGGGACTCTTACCACCAAGTGCTCTGGGGATGGAGCGGTTGCACTGTAGACCTGTATGGATTTGGGTGCAAAACCTTTCCGTTTCCACTGATGAATCATAAAGTGAAGAATCTCCTCTCCACCCCAGAAATCTGACTGTACGGTCTTTCGTTTTGTTTTTGAAGATTTACCTATGCATTTCGTTTCTTGGCCGAGCTGGGATGGTCACTGCGGGGTTTCCTGGGGTCTCGGCCACGGGGAGCTCCTCTTGAGTTGCGGTTCCTGGAGTCTCGGCGAGGGGGAGCTCCTCGCTCGTCGCAGCCCCGGGCTTCCCATCGCACGTCCCCTCTTGCCGAGCGCGGACTCCAGGCTCACGGACTCGGTAGCTGCAGCTCGTGGGCTCGGTAGTTGTCGCACGCGGGCTGAGTTGCTCCGCAGATGCTCGCTTCCGCATCAGCGGAGGGCCCGCGGGGCGCGGAGCCTCGTGTGACCCCAAGCGCTGTGGGGAAAGCTGGCTGTGAGGGACCCGGCCACCGTCAGCCAGAGGGGTCGTCGGCCCGCCCACAGGAGTAACGCCCCGTTTTACACAGCAGGCGGCCAGGCCTGACCGAGCCCTCCCGCGGGTTGGCACGCCCACTCCGCGGGCCTGGGGCGTCCGCCTCTGCCACCGCCGAGCTGGCGGCTTTCATTTCTGCTGAGCTGGTCTCATCGGCGCACGTGCTCCCAACGGCTGATAAAGCCAGACAGGATTGTTAGCGGGAAATTAGGGTCAGCTCTGGGCTTCCCTGGTGGCTCAGCGGTAAAGAATCTGCCTGCAAGGCGGGAGGTCTCCCCGGAGGAGGGCATGGCGACCCACTCCAGTATCCTTGCCTGGAGAATCGCATGGAGAGAGGAGCCTGGCGGGCTGCAGTCCCCGGGGTTACAGAGTCGGATGCGACAGAAATAACTGAGCAGCAGCAGCAGCGTACTCAGCTCCAGGGCTCATCTCCAGTGAGCAGTGGAGAAACAAGCAGAACCTCAGCCAGAGTCCAGGCATCATCTTGGCACAAAGGAGGAGCTTCTAAGAGCACTGGCTTTTTTTTTTCGGTCGCACCACACAGCATGCAGGATATTAGTCCCCTGACTTGGGATTAAATGCATGCCCCCTGCAGTAGAAGTGTGGGTTCTTAACTACTGGACTGCCAGGGAAATCCCCAACCACTGGCTCTTCAGAGACAGAACATGGAGTATCTCAGGGTCAAAGAAATCACCTCCAGGCCCCACGAGCCGAGTTTGAGTGAGAGTTCTAGAGAATCTTCTGCTCCAATCCCTGTCCTGGAATTCCCTAATGTAGGAGGAGTGTGGAAAGAGGGAAAAAGACGTGGGAAAGTGCCACCCGTGGCTGGAAACGTGAGGATGTCGTTACTTTGGGCCACTGCTTCAGTTCAGTCGCTCAGTCGTGTCCGACTCTCTGCGACCCCATGAATCGCAGCATGCCAGCCTCCCTGTCCATCACCAACTTAGAGAACGTGTATGTGGCAGGCCCCAGGCCAGGCCTTTTGTCCTTCCTTGTCATTGTTAGTTGCTAGATTGCTAAGTCGCATCTGACTCTCCTTGACCCCGTGGACTGCAGCATGCCAGGCTCCTCCGTCCCCCACTGTCTCCCAGAGTTTGCTCAAAATCATGACCACTGGGCCGGTGATCAGTTCAGTTCAGTCGCTCAGTCGTGTCTGACTTTGCAACCCCATGAATCGCAGCACGCCAGGCCTCCCTGTCCATCACCATCTCCTGGAGTTCACTCAGACTCACGTCCATCGTGTCCATGATGCCATCCAGCCATCTCATCCTCCACTTTTCCAATGAATCAACTCTTCGCATGAGGTGGCCAAAGTACTGGAGTTTCAGCTTTAGCATCATTCCTTCCAAAGAAATCCCAGGGCTGATCTCCTTCAGAATGGACTGGTTGGATCTCCTTGCAGTCCAAGGGACTCTCAAGAGTCTTCTCCAACACCACAGTTCAAACGCATCAATTCTTCGGCACTCAGCCTTCTTCACAGCCCAACTCTCACATCCATACATGACCACAGGAAAAACCATAGCCTTGACTAGATGGACCTTAGTCGGCAAGGTAATGTCTCTGCTTTTGAATATGCTATCTAGGTTGGTCATAACTTTTCTTCCAAGGAGTAAGCGTCTTTTCATTTCATGGCTGCAGTCACCATCTGCAGTGATTTTGGAGCCCAAAAAAATAAAGTTTGACACTGTTTCTACCGTTTCCCCATCCATTTCCCATGAAGTGATGGGACCGGATGCCATGATCTTTGTTTTCTGAATGTTGAGCTTTAAGCCAACTTTTTTGCTCTCCTCTTTCACTTTCATCAAGAGGCTTTTTAGCTCCTCTTCACTTTCTGCC
>SJYQ01023202.1:36993-47892 GCA_006410935.1 Redunca redunca
CCCACCCCAGGGCACTGCCCCCACCCCAGGGCAGGATAATGCGAAACCGGAAGGGACTTTCCGGAGCACCAGCGCCGATGCACGACGCATGCCCGTGTACTCAGTCGAGTCTGACTCTTTGCGACCCCGTGGACTGCAGCCCGCCAGGCTCCTCTGTCCATGGGATTCTCCAGGCAGGAACACTGGCGCTGGCTGCCATTTCGGTAAAGAACCTGCCTGCAGTGCAGGAGGCCCGGATTCAGTCCCTGGGTCGGGAAGATCCCCTGGAGAAGGAAACCGCAACCCACTCCAGTATTCTTTCCTGGAAAATCCCGTGGACAGAGGAGCTTGGCGGGCTATAGTCCATGGGTCTCAAGAGTCTGACACGACTTAGAAACTAAACCACCACCTCCAGGAGGTCTTCCCGACCCAGGGACTGAGCCCGGGTCTCCTGCTGTCTCCTGCGTTGGCAGGCAGGCTTTTTAAAAAAATCACTGAGCCACCTGGGAAGCGCTTCTGGAGCACCAAGTCGGGGAGTTTTCAGATGGCATCCTTGGTGCCCGAGGGCCTGGGAGACATGCTTCAGGACCATCTTAGGAGGGGGGCTGGTCGCTGACCTGGGGTGCCCGGGGAGCCCCTCCCAGCTTACAGAGGCATCCAGTGCCCGAGGGCCCGGCAGACATGCTTCAGGACCATCCTAGGAGGGGGGTTGGTCGCTGATCTGGGGTGCCCGGGGAGCCCCTCCCAGCCTACAAAGGCCGCCCTGACATCTGTTTACTGTGTTGGGCATCCACTTACTCTTTCATTTGAGGAAGCTGCCTGTGGGGTGGGGGACCCATCTGAAAAGCACTGGTCAGTGTCAGCCAGCTGGTTTTGCCGATGGGGACATGGAGACCCAGAGAGGGGAGGGTGGCTGCCCCAGGCTTCCCCACGGGTTGGCGGCCAGGCCTGAACTCGCTCAGAGGGCTCGGCCTCCTGGACCAAAACGCTCCCAGCATCCCCAGTGACTTGCTCCCTCCTCCGGGCCTGCAGAAGTGCCCTCAGCCGTCCCTTCCCAGGCCTCGGAGCTGTCCTCGCGGACGACGCCCTCTGCCCAGACTGGGTGGCTCAGAAGCCTCCCCCAGGCAGGAAAGGATGCGTGAGCCAGGCATGAGCCCCTGGAGAGCCTCAAGGCCATCGTGGGACCGGCCGGCCCCTCTGGGGGTAGAGAGGAAGCCTCTGGCCCAGTCTGGCTTTGGGGCTTTGGTGGGGAGAATGCCTCTGCTCCCCACCACCTGGCAGCCTTGTGTTCGCCTCTCAGGGTCTTCCCTGGGCCCCGCTGCTTCTCACGCCCCTCCTGTCTGTCTAGTCCACCCCTTTCCCATCCCTCTGCGGCCCCAGCACCCAGCTGTGTGAACCTCAGCAATGAATCTCCCTCCGGGTCCCACGGCGGATAACAGGTATCATCACAGGGGCTTCCCCAGCAGTCCTGTGGTTGGGAGTCCGCCTGCCAGTTCAGGGACCACGGGGTCAGTCCCTGGTCTGGGGTGATTCCACATGCCTCCGGGCAACTAAGTCTGTGGGCCAGCCACAACTGCTGAAGCCCGAGAGCCTAGAGCCTGGACAAGAGAAGCTTGAGCACCACACGAAGAAGAGTCGCCGCTGCCCATCGCAACTGGAGAAAGTTCGTGCAGCCAAAAATAAATTAATTTTAAAAATATGTATCAATTGTGATATCATTCATTTTAGTACAGGAACAGCAGCTAGGGTTTTTGTTTTTTGAAATGTTTGCCACGGGTTAGGCACTGTGATAGGGACTTTAATTATTAATTTTCATCACAGCCCTGCCGAATGTCATGCCCATTTTAAAGGTCAGAATATAGAGGCTCAGAGAGGTGAACGAGAGTACCCAAGATCACACAGCTAACAAAAGTCAGGGTCAGAATCTGGCCCCAGATCTCTGCAAACTCCCAGTCTTCCCCTCCTTTATCTCTCACCGGCCTGCATTTTCTCTGCCTGTCCCCTCACATTTTATTCCGCATGTATGTGTATTTGCTGTCTGTCTCTTTAGAGTGTGAGTCACGGGACTTTCCTGGTGGGCCAGTGATTCAATGGCACGCACTCCAGTACTGTTGCCTGGAGGGTCCCATGGACGGAGGAGCCTGGTAGGCTGCAGTCCATGGGGTCGCTGAGAGTCGGCACGACTTCACTTTCACGTTTCACTTTTCATGCATTGGAGAAGGAAATGGCAACCCACTCCAGTATTCTTGCCTGGAGAATCCCAGGGACAGAGGAGCCTAGTGGGCTACCGTCTATGGGGTCGCACAGAGTTGGACAGGACTGAAGCGACTTAGCAGCAACGCCAAGAGTGAAGGTTTGATCCCTGGTTGAGGAACTAAGATTCCACATGCAACGGAGAGGGGCCAAAAAATAATATAAAATAGGGTAGGAGTCACGGGCAAGCGGGGATTTGGTCGGTGTCACCCACCGCTCCGTCCTCAACCAGCTCCCTGCATCCGAGAAGCACCTGTCGGGCTCAAGGAGGTGTGGCCACGGGCTCAGCCTGACCGTCCCTCTCAGGGGCCCGCCCGGGGCCCCGCCGCTCGGCGCCCCCAGCCCGGCTTACTCTGCGGTGGAGAAGGCCAGCGTGAAGTTGTGGCGGCGCTGCGCGGGGTCCAGCGCCGCGTAGTCAAAGGCGTCGGGGAAAAACTTGTGGATGAGCGCGCAGAAGGCCATGCCGCTGCCCCAGCTCGAGGAGAAGTTCTGGATGTCCACGTGCTGCGGGGGGCCGGGAGCCGCGTCAGGGGCCCGCGCCCGGCCCCGCCGGAGCCCCAGCGTGGCCGCCGCCCGCGCCCGCCGCGCGCACCTCGTAGCTCCTGGTCATGGCGCGGCACCACTCCAGCAGCATGTTCCGAACGCCGCCCACCGCCGCGCCCGCCGCCTTGGTGTTCCGGAACAGGGCCGTGGGGCCTGCGGCCGCCCTGTGCGCCGGGGCGGGAAGGGGGGCCCATCAGACGGCAGTCCTCCCGGGGGGGACCCATCAGACGTCCCTCTGGGGCTCGGCTGCTCCCCCGCCCCGTCCTTCCACCAATTCAGCCCCGCCAGCCCCTCGCCCAAATCCTACCCCCCGAACTTGTCCACGATGGCCTTGCGGTTCTGAGCTCGGGGTCCCCGGGGCCGGGCAGGAGCGGACACCCTGCGCTCTGGAGCCCTCTCTTTCTTCTTCTCCTCCGTCGGAGGCGGCTCCGCGGGGCTCTGGGGCACATCGCTGGGCGAAGAGTCACTGCTTGGAAACGTTCAGAGGAGCGTGAGGGGGGCTGGACGCGCCTCTGCAGGGAGGAGGCTGGCTGGGCAGTGGTTCCTGCCGGCCCAAGAGGGTACAGAGCTACTGTCCCGCCTCACACACATGCCTCCAGGCCCAGCACTGGGAGGCGCTGGGAAGGAAGAGCGAAGTTCAGTCTGACTGCAAAGGTTAGAACTAGGGCACATCTGAACAAATGGGATCTAATCAAAATTAAAAGCTTCTGCACAACAAAGGAAAATATAAGCAAAGTGAAAAGACAGCCTTCTGAATGGGAGAAAATAATAGCAAATGAAGCAACTGACAAACAACTAATCTCAAAAATATACAAGCAACTCCTGCAGCTCAATTCCAGAAAAATAAATGACCCAATCAAAAAATGGGCCAAAGACCGAAATAGACATTTCTCCAAAGAAGACATACGGATGGCTAACAAACACATGAAAAGATGCTCAACATCACTCATTATCAGAGAAATGCAAATCAAAACCACAATGAGGTACCACTTCACACCAGTCAGAATGGCTGCGATCCAGAAGTCTGCAAGCAATAAATGCTGGAGAGGGTGTGGAGAAAAGGNTGTCCGATGCAGGATGCAGGATGCTTGGGACTGGTGCAAGGAGAGGACCCAGAGAGATGGTATGGGGTGGGAGATGGGAGGGGATTCGTGTTTGGGAACGCATGTACACTCGTGGTGAATTAATGTCAATGTTTGGCAAAACCAATACAGTAATGTAAAGTAAACCAAAGTAAAAATAAAAATTAAAAAAAAAAAAAAAGAACTAGGGCACATCTGAAGTCTGACCTGAGTTCCAATCCTGCCTAGGCCTCTTATTTGCCATGTGACTTACTTGCCATTGGGACTGTTAAACCAGTCCATCCCAAAGGAAATCAACCCTGAATATTCCTGGGGAGGACTGATGCTGAAGCTGAAACTCCAATATTTTGGCCACCTGATGCGAAGAACTGACTCATCAGAAAAGACCCTGACGCTGGGAAAGATTGAGGGCAGCAGGAGAAGGGGACGACAGAGGATGAGATGGCCGGATGGCATCACCGACTCAACGGACATGAGTTTGAGAAAACTCCACGAGTTGGTGATGGACAGGGAGGCCTGGCGTACTGAAGTCCATGGGGTCACAAAGAGTCAGGTGCGGCTTGGCGACTGAACAACAACTTGGGACTGTCACGGCACTTCTCTGAGCCTCAGCTTCCTCATCTGTATAGTGGGCATAGGTACTGACAAGGTGGGTCTAAGGCCTCTGTAAGAAGGGGAATGTGAACACTCACCAGGCACCTTTCCTTAAGAAGGTCACATGGAGGTGACTTTCAGCTTGAAATAAAGGCAGGCTTTTCTAATGACAAAATTTGTGTCCTGGCAAGAGGAAGGCTCTCGTGTTACCCAGCACCTTTCAGGCACCAGGCGTCAGGCTGAGTGTTTTATACACAGGCGTCATCTGAGCCTCACAAGAAGCCTATGAGGCAGGTGCCCTGACTGTCCACTTCCCAGAGGAGGAGGGGAAGCGATACAGCCACGATCAGACAGTGGGGCTTCCCCGGTGGCTCAGCGGCAAGAAAGGAAAAAATCCGTCTGCCAAGGCAGGAGACTCGAGTGCCGTCCCTGGGTCAGGAAGATCCCCTGGAAGAGGAGATGGCAAACCCCTCCAGTGCTCTTTCCTGGGAAATCCCACGGACAAAGGCGCCTGGTGGGCTACAGGCCATGGAGTCCCACAGAGTCAGACAGGACCAACTTAGCGACTAAGACAGCAAGTGGCAGCGTCGCTGTCCAGACTCAGGCTTTCTGCTCACGCGCAACTGGTGATGCTGAGACTGCGGAGACAGACAAGACTAGGGGCTCCCATGAAGAGCCCTAGGGGTGTTAGAGAGGAGGCTTCTTCAGCACTGGGTGGGAGGCCAACCAGGAATGCTCCACTGCCCTTTGCTCCCCGCTCCAGCTCTTCTCATTTCCCAGGCTCTGCCCTGAGCTGCTGCTGCTGCTGCTAAGTCGCTTCAGTCGTGTCTGACTCGGCGCGACCCCATAGATGGCAGCCCACCAGGCTCCCCCGTCCCTGGGATTCTCCAGGCAAGAACACTGGAGTGGGTTGCCCTGAGGTAGGAGGCAGCAATATTCCTGGCATATCTTGAGACTAGATGCTGGAGGCCCAGTTTCAGGGGACAGCAGGCTTTGAAGGGAGCAGGTTGTGGTGTGGAGGGGAGCTGGGGCTCCAGCGTTTGACATTACCTGGCTGAAGGATCAGGTTCTTCAGAAGCGGCAGTGTCTGGGCTCAGCCCCTCTGAGGGAGAGGAACAGGAGGGAGGGAAGCAGGGCAACTGCGGGGCACCCCCCAGGCAGGCCCTGCAGCAGGCGGGCTCCTGGGCCCCTCCCCCCCATGCCCCCCAGGGTGGCCCCTGCAGCAGGCGGGCTCCTGGGCCCCTCCCCAGCCCCCGACACCCCCGGGCAGGCCCTGCAGCAGGTGGGCTCTGGGTGCCCCCTCACCTGGACTGGCGCTGCCGCCCTCCTCCGTGGGGCTCTCTGGCCATCCCTCCGGGGAGCTGGGAGGCCCCCCTGCCCCGTCCTCAGCCTCTGCCCCCGCACCCTGGTCCTGCTCGTCATCAGGACCGCCTGGCTCCTGGAACGAACGCGCACTGGGTGGGCTCGTGCCTGCCTGAGGCTTCAGAAAGATCTGGAAGGCAGCCCCGGCTGAGCAGGGCTTCCCCCACCTGCCCCCACCCAGGCTCTGGGACTTTCCCTGAGGAATAAAGCGGAACGGGGCTTGCTTGGGGGGGCTCTGGATCGCCGTGGGACCCCCTCCCTCCTCTCCGCTCCCTCACTCACCTCCATCGCCTCCTCCCGTGGCTCGGGCTTGGCCTCATCTGCCACAGCGGCCTTCGGAGAGTCCGGCTGGGCCGCTGGCTTGCCAGCCTCCTCCTGGGCTTCAGCCTGGGGCTCCTCCGTCTGGCCGCCCTCCTCCTGAGGGGCCTTGGCGGCCTCGCCTGGCCCTTCAGCCTCTCCGCCTCCAGCCTCGGCCTCCTGCACCCCGGAAGCCTGCTTCAGCTCAGCCGGGGCCTCTCCGCTCGCATCGACTCTCTCCCTAGACCCGGGCCTGGCCGCTTTCTCATCAGCGCTCCGCTTCCCAGCGGCCGACGCGCTCTCCCCATCCCCTGCAGCCCCCGCGGGCTCAGAGTCGGTCTGCTCTTTCCTGTCGGTCTTCCGAGGGGCCGCGGTGGTCGCTCCCTGCCCCCGGCCTTCCTGCTGAAGCTCAGCCTCGCCTTGGGATTCAGCCTCGGCCTCACCCAGCCCGTCTGCCAGGCATTCAGCGGAGACGCCGTCCTCGGCCGGGGCCCGCTCCTGCTGTCCCGCCGCGGCCGGCCCTGCTCTGGCGGCACCCTCAGCGGGGCCTGCGGCCTCCTCCTCTGCAGAGCCGCCACCTCCCGCGGTCTCCGGGGCCTCCGCGGCTGGGGGGACAGTGGCCCCGTCCTCAGAGGCCTTCCCTGCCTTCTGCTCCATCTCTGGAAAGAGAAGACAGACACACCTGGTCATGCCCCGTCTCTGCAGGTGAAGGCCCTGGAGTCCGGATGGGCCCCCCCTGCTTAGACATGAGACACCAGCACCCACTTTCCGTCTGGTTAACTGAAGGGGGAGGGCACCACGTCCCCCGAAATGGGGTGTTGGGACAGCTCTGTTTACTTGATGTCCACCGAACGGTCCTCTGCAAGTTCTGACTTGGGCTTCGGAGAACACTGGGTCAGGACTTGCTTGGTGTCCAGGGGTTAAGAATCTGCCTGCCAGGGCAGGGACACGGGTCGATGCCTGGCAGGAGAAGATTCCACATGCGGAGGGGAGTTAAGCGCTTGGGCCACGACTACTGAGCCCACACTCTGGGGCCCGAGAGCCATCACAAGAAGCCCTGGGCACCGCAGGGAAGAGTACCCCCAGTGGCTGCCACTAGAGAAAGCCTGGGCACAGCAACAGAGGCCCAGCACAGCTAAAGGCAAATAAATAAACAAAAACACCTGAAAAAAAAAACAGAGTCGCATAATGCCTTTTCAATGATTTGGCCCCTTTTTGAATAAGTCAATGAGGTGGCTACAGTTTGACACTCGCATCCCTGGACAGTTGCTCCTCTTCCCTTTTGATGGAGATAGCTGTCCACAGGACCCGCAGGCTCAGAGCCCAAAGCAGACAGGAGTCTCTAGATAGAATCAAATAAGACTGCTTTGATTCCAGTTGGATTTATTTTTACAGTTACATTCTATTTCTGGCCAGTGACGTCGAGTTTCCATTTCCGATAGTGATATAAAGTTTCTTTTATAAATGCATTTATTGAAGTTAAAATCAGCTAATTCGAAGGAAGGCATTCAGGAAAGCAGGATATAAGATACCTAAGCCGCAGAGATGGCGTAAGGATGCCTGAGATTTGGGGAGCCCTGGGCCTGCATGGGGTCTGGGTCTCTGCCAGGCTGTGTGTGTGTTTCTGAAGAGCTGGCCCTGGGCCTGGCACAGTTCCCTTTGGTGAAGAACAGATATGTGCTCTCCCTGATTAACCTCCGCAGGGAAGTCTGATCCTCCAGCTGCCGGGGGTGGGAGGAAAGGGAGCGCGTGAGGCTTCAATGTGAGGTTTCCTCTTCAAGCACTGTACGTACAGTCAGCCCTCATGTCCTCCGGCTCGGTGGATTGAACCAACCTCAGATGGAAAATATTTGGAAAAAACAAAAATCCAGAAAATTCCCAAAGGCAAAACTTGAATCTGCAGCCGCTCCGACTATTTATGTAGCATTTACATTGTTTTTAACAATTGTTTACGTAACATTTTCATTGTACTGGGTATTCCAAGCGATCTCGAGCTGACTTACAGTATCAGGAAGGACTGTGTAGGTTATAAGCAGACGCTGCCCCGTTTCATGTGAGAAGCGAGAGCATCTGCAGATCTTAGTGTCCACCAGAGAGGCTGGAACTGCTTCCCCACTGACACTGAAGGATGGTTGTGCTGTCCCATCTACGAAAATAGCTGGGTGGGGGGACAGAGCCAGCTCCTTCTGCCCTTCTTGGGGGGTCTGTTTACGAGAAAATAATCCCCAAATAATGTTCAGGGCATGACTCAGGCAGTAAAAGAAGCAGACGTTGCTGTCACTGGCTAAAAATACCTCCTGCCCCTGCAGGGCCGTCACTCTAGGTATAGTACCCTGGCACCTGGGCAGTTAGGACAGAGGCAGGAAGACGGGCATACGAGGGCCAGGGCCCTGTTCCTGCTAGCCATTCGGGTCCTGGGGGTCCCTGGTTCAGTCTCCCACAGTTTCCCCCGGAAGCGGGCTGGGATTTCCAAAGATGCTCACGCTGCCCTTCAATTCCATCACTCCTACTACGGCCCATGGTTCACAGCTGTGGCAGTGAATTAAAGCTGGAGGGAAATCAATGAAGCCAGGAGGTGGAACGTCCATTGGCAGGGAGCTAGGAGCTTGCCCTGACCTCAGCCCCGAGCCTGGGACCGGAGCAAGGCTCCTTGCCGCTCTGGAGAGTCTTCACTTCCAACACAGATGGGACTGGTCTGGATCAAGTTGGCAAACTGTTCTGTGGGAAACCGTGCAGTGCTCAATCGCTCAATCGTGTCTGACTCTTTGCAACCCCATAGACTGTAACCCACCAGGCTCCTCTGTCCATGGGGATTCTCCAGGCAAAAATACTGGAGTGGGTAGCCACACCCTTCTCCAGGGGATCTTCCCAACCCGGGTCTCCCGCATTGCAGCTGAGCCACCAGGGAAGCCCAAGGATACTGGAGTGGGTAGCCTAACCCTTCTCCAGGGAATCCTCCTAACCCAGGGATCAAACCCAAGTCACCCGCCTTGCAGGAGGATTCTTCACCAGCTGAGCCACCAAGGAAGCCCAAGAATACTGGAGTGGGTAGCCATTCTCTCCTCCAGGGGATCTTCCTGATGCAGGAGATTGAACTGGGGTCTCTTGCATTAAGGGTGGATTCTTTACCAGCTGAGCTACCAGGGAAGCCTGTGGAAAACTAGGGCCTCCTAAGACATTAATAGGGCTTCCTAGGTGGTCCAGCAGTAAAGAACCCGCCTGCCCACGCAGGAGGAGAAAGAGACTCGGGTTCGATCCCTGGGTCTGGAAGATCCCCTGGAGAAGGAACTGGCACCCCACTGCAGTATTCTTGCCTGGAAAATCCCATGGGCGGAGGAGCCTGGTGGGCTCCAGTCCACGGGGCCACAGAGTCGGACACGACCGAGTGAGTGAACAAGACATCAGTGAGGGATGCATTGGGTACAGGAGGGTGTTCACTGGCTAAGATTGTTCCAGAAACAGCCTACTCTTAATCGTTTTAGAGTCTTACAGCTTCATTGGCACTTAAGAGTCCAGATACCCCATGGTAAAGAAGCCTTAACTTTGTTTAGCTTCCTTTAACTCATTTTTCTGCAAACATATTTGACCTTGGATTTTCTTTTTCTTGCTTTCTTTTCATTTTGCTTTATCTACTCTGAGGTAGTCTCTGCCCCGAGTCTCTTTCTCCTCCTGCATGGGCAGGCGGGTTCTTTACCGCTGGCACCACCTGGGAAGCCCTATTAATGTCTTAGGAGGCCCTAGTTTCCACAGGCTTCCCTGGTACAGATGTGAGGATTGAACCACAAAGAAGGCTGAGCACCGAAGAATGGATGCTTTTGAACTGTGGTGTTGGAGAAGATGCTTGAGAGTCCCTTGGACTGCAAGGAGATCCAACCAGTCCATCCTAAAGGAGATCAGTCCTGGCTGTTCATTCGAAGGACTGATGCTCAAGCTGAAGCTCCAATACTTTGGCCACCTGATGCGAAGAGCTGACTCATTGGAAAAGACCCTGATGCTGGGAAAGATTGAGGGGCAGGAGGAGAAGGGGGTGACAGAGGATGAGATGGTTGGATGGCATCACTGACTAAATGGACACAATTTTGAGTAAACTCCGGGAGATGTTGAAGGACAGGGAGGCCTGGCGTGCTGCAGTCCATGGGGTCGCAGACAGCTGGACACGACTGAGCGACTGAACAGCAACGCTGAGGCGCCTCTCCCGCCCTCTTGAGCAATGCCACCTTTAGCAGAAGAAACTATAGTGAACGCTGGTCTAAATGGTCCACACGCCCCATCCCTGCCTTGCGCTCTTGTTTGGAAGGTAGTATGGCGCACTGGTGAAAATCACTGATTCTTCAGCTTCCTATGAGGGGATTCCCAGCTCCCACTGCGACCCTGAGCAAGCTTCTTACCCTGCCTGGGTTCTGAGTTCTGGAGATAAAAATAGGTCTCAGCTCACAGGGATGGTGGAGGGTTAAGAAAGCCGTGCATAGAGCGTGTTTGGGTGGCTCCTGGCCCGGAAGGAGGACTCGGCACACATCAGCTTGTATGCTGTAGGTTGGCTCCTGCCCTGCCCTGGGCCAGATTAAGGTCCTGACTCAGCCAGGAGGGCATTTAGTTGGTAAGACAAGGCAAAGAGAACTGAACACCGGTAAGGTGATGAGCCGTTTTATGCCTCAAAGTGTGGCAGTGATAGGCTAAGACATAGCTGAGCCCTGCAGCTGTCTCTTACCCTACATCCACACGTCACACACACAGCACCGTGTAGGGGAAGGGCAGGTACGCACATACACACACACACACACACACACAC
>SJYQ01023213.1:0-11459 GCA_006410935.1 Redunca redunca
ATACTAAGTTACCTGAAAGGTACAGAATAGGCCCCAGGACAGCAGGCCCGGAAATGCACCCTAGCTGCAGGTAAACAGATTACCTGAGGCAGGAGAGCGTGTTCACTGCGGAGGCAGGGAGATGCCAAGCCACTCAGCCTCAGAGCACAGAAGTCAGAGTCGCGAAGGCAAAAAGCCTGGACAGTCTGTTGGACAGACTCTAGGAGCAGCATGTACCCAACAAGGGCACTCTGAACATCCGGTTTACGGTGGAGCCAGAGGCCAGGAAACACGCCTGTCACGCAGTCAGCTGACTTGCCCCATTTCCGTGCTCATGGAGCAACCCTCGAGTAACGAGTCTTCCCACATGGCGTGCCTCTGACAGAAGAATGCGCTCGGGAGGCTACCATGAGTGCCTGGCCTGGAGCACTGTACAGTGTCTCAAACCCAACAAAGGACCTGATTTCTGGTTTATACAGCGGCCTCTTTTGAACTTTGTCAGTGTGAGTTAGTGTCCTAAGGTCCATAATTTCAAATCCTATGAGTCTGAGTTTCAGACTCCGAAAGGCTGACACATTGGCCGAGGGTGAGAGAGCAGTTTAGCGAGAAACTGTCTGCGTGGTGAGTTCCCTGAAGGGTTGAGGTGCCACGAATGCTGACCAAGTGAGATGCCCAGGTGACTTTCGTAGAAGGACTGGGGAGGAGATGGGACGATAATGGGCATGAAAGCACCGTGCAGCCTGCAGCGTGTCCACAAAGCACAACTACCATCTTATCCGTTGGTCCATGAGAGCACCAACCCATGAGTCGCCCCTCACGTGGAGGGCAGAGAAAAGCTATCTGACAACACAGGATGAAAGCCGTGCTGGGGCTCAGCCTGGCAGCCTGAATCACGAGCTTGGGTGCATTGGCCCATTTTCCATCTGAGCATCTCTCTTGCTTCTCAATTCACGTTGGTCATCATCTGTAATTTCTTTAACAGGGCCACAGGGATCACACTGAGCTGATAGGCCTCACTTATTCCAGTAACTCTCCTTCTCAAGAACCCCTGAGAGGACAATATTCTAAAGACTGTCTCATGGCTAACTGCTATGTGCACATATGTGGGGTGGAGGGAAGGGACAGAAAAGATCCCCAGGGTAAGAATACAATGGGGACTGTTGCTCCCACAGTGGAAGTTTATAAAGTCGGGGATATTTAATAAGCTATTACAAATTCCCTACTACTTGTAAATTTTTAAGGACCTAATTCTTTATAAACAGTATATCATCTTCTATTTTCTTCCTATAAACTTCCAATCTCACAGCCATAAAATACTTTCCAGAACCATCCCTGGAGATATTTAGGAAGCATAAGAGAACAAGTTTGAGTTTTATATGTGGGAGATCTTTGCAAATGTCCAGCTGTCCAGAGAAAAAAATGGGCTGCCTTAAGAAGTGGTAGAGTCCTCATCACTGGAGAGTCCAGTCATACACTGGGGAATGTCTTTTGTGAGGAGGACAGAGAAGATTTAAATCCTTGGATTGGTAAGTTGACTACAACTTGAACATCTACTTCCTGACTTTCCTACTTCCATGTATTTATCTTTTAATACCTCTACGTATTAAGTACCTACTACTATGTATTAGTATTTGTGTTTACCTTCCATAAACCCCAGACTCAGGGTCTGCCTTGAGTCCCATTCGAATTAAGAGCAATGGAGAAACGTGAAAGTTACTTGCTCAGTTGTGTCTGACTCTGTAACTCCATGGACTGTAGCCCGCCAGGCTCCTCTGTCCGTGGAATTCTCCAGGCAAGAATACTGGAGTAAATCGCCATGGCCTTCTCCAGAGGATCTTCCCGACGCAGGGATCAAACCTAGGTTTCCTGCACTGCAGGCAGATTCTTTACCATTTGAGCGACCCAGGAAGCCCCGAGAGCAATAGAGGCTTGGAACCAAAGGCAGCTCAAGATGTCTATACATTAGCATGAATGCTGCTACATCAATGAGTATAAAACAAAGGCCTCAGCAAAGTCTGGAAACAGGAAAAAGAAAGTGCTTCTCCTCATGCATTGTCCATCAACGAAGCCCTTTTCCATTTCTTTCCGGAAATACATACACTCTCCCCTCTGACTATTAGGCGAATCTAGCCTTTCCCAGAACATCATTCTCCCATAGCACATAAAACTGACACAAAACAGCCCAGGGTTTAAACAACGTACACTCACTCGCTTGCCTCTCCCCAGCTCAGAGGATGGCCCATCACATGGACCAATACCTTCCTCCCATTGGGGTCACACCCCAGCCTCCTGCACACTGAACAGTAGCTGTGCTGGGTCTTGAGGGCCTATTCAGGATGGGACAACTGCTTAGGAAGGCTCCTCTCACCTCCTCCCCCACTGAACCCTGCTGAACTTCAAGTTAAAGCATTTCCCAAGATCAAGACGCAAAGGTAAAGGTATCAAACTGGGGAAAGGGGTGAATGCAAGGATGACAGGAGATGAACCTGTCACTCATGGGACACCAGGACTAAGACAGTCAACCAACCAGGCCTTTGGTCCTTGCCTTCTCTCTGCTCCAGCTGCAGCCTCTCAACACTGTTGCTGGTTAGAGCAGACCAGCTCACCAGATAAGGGAAGGATTCCGCCCAGAGAGTAGCCTAGGAAGAAAAGCTACCCCCACGCCCACCTACCCTGCGTCTCTCTTCAGCAGCGTTTGTGGCTCAGAGTCACTTACCTTTTTCTTCTTCTTCAGAATCACTTTCACTCCATCCACTGAAACCATAATGCTCACCTTCTTCTTCTTGATGTTCTTGGCTTTAAACTCATACTGCAAGTGAGAAGAGACAAAGAAGCGCAATCCAGTTAGAGCAGTGCATCTGCACAGACCCCAAGAGCCGGCGACCTGGAAAAGAGGGCCACGGACGGGTGGAGGGAGCTGGTGCAGATTCTGGGGACATGAAGCACCTCAGGGGGTGTAAAAGCAGGTGGATGTCTGTAGGCAAGGGCTCGGTGATATTTGGGTTGGAACAGGGACCCTGAATGGTCACTGGTGTCACACTCAGCTATCACACTGGGCCATGGGAATGGATCTGATCTATGCTATCAAGATGAAAACAGAGCCTACTCTTGAGAATCTCATGAGAAATCCAGAACCTTCCCTCCATAAATCATTCTGACATTTAATGGCTTTCATTGTCAGTCAAGTTTTCCTCGCGTCTACCCAAATGCTGCTGAGACTCTATTCCACCCTCAACGAAGATTAAGAAGAGCTGGAATCCATCCTCAGATCAGGATTTTTACATTCTTTTTTTTAAGATATAAATTTATTTATTTTAATTGGAGGTTAATTACTTTACAATATTGTATTGGTTTTGCCATACATCAACATGAATCCGCCACAGGTATACACGTGTTCCCCATCCTGAACCCCCCTCCCTCCTCCCTCCCCGTACCATCCCTCTGGCATTCTTAAAGATCATTATGAAATCTAAGTTATTCTCTACAAGGTCAAGTCCCAAGTTCCCTTATCTGTAGGTCAGTCTCCAGACCTGCCCACTAGTCTGAAATATTCTAGACAGTATTCTAAAAAGGATCTGACTACTAATCGTTACAAGGGAGGGCATCATATCACAGCCCTATATTTTAAACTTCTATCTGCGATCCTGAACAGGCCTGCTTCAACCACAGACTACACTGCTGATGGATGCTGGCCTTCATCCTCAACCCCAGATATTCTTCTATTACATTCTCATTCACAGCCACTTCTTAAGTTTGTGCAGGTATTCAGAATGGTGATATAACTCTACATTTTCTTCACTGAACTTCATTCTAAGCATTTATCCATTTTCATCTGGTCCTTATCTTGGTATCACCACCTAGCAAACTTATCTGCCCAGCTCTCTAATCAAACATTTGGACTAGAGATTTAAAAATAACCATACAGGACCCAGGGCAAAATCTCTACTCCAACCCATAGGCTCTCTTCTCTGGAACCTTTTATACTCAAGACCCTTCCCCACCATGCCACCACCCAAGCTTGGTAAGGTACCAGCTCCTTGCGTGTACATCCAAAACCTATTTCTACTTGGTGTTTTGAAAGACATGAATCTAATCCACCCTAACAAGATAAAAACATAACTTACCTTGAAAATCTCACAAGAAATCTAGAACCTTTCCTTGGCCATGCTGTTCAATACTCTGATTTTAAGAACTTAAACGAGAACTTCCTACCCTGTACTCGATCCCTCCCACGGAAATGTCCGCTCATTCTCTTCTTCTGTTGCACAGCTAGTGCTGACACCCCTTGGCTGTCTGCTTCTTAGAGATAAGGACACAACCCGGCTAACTGAGGTGAAGTAGTTTTCTTCACATCATCAGGGCAGGTTCCAGTTTACTGCTGATCTGAGTTTCTAGGTGATGGCAACATAAATCACTCCCCAGTCTGGTGGTCATGTCGCCTATCCTCCCAATCACTCTATCCTGTCAACAGCTGTCCTTTTTACCAGGGATCCTGAAAGAAGGGCAGCAGGCACACAGGAGAAAGAGAAGAAAACATCAACTTCAGACTCTGTTTCGGAGTCTGGGAACCCAGAGCCAATCAAGAATAATACCGTAAAGGACAGGGAGACGTGCCATCTGTACTGGAGTCCGGCTTATGAGACGGCCTTGGTCATGTTACAAATTGCTCTCTAAGTCAATGGCTGTAAGCTGGTGGAGGGTAGAGCTGGGTGATCAGCATGTAACTCAAAGCACGGCTACAATCTGCAGGGTGTTCCCCCGACTGCAGCATTCTGCTCAGGTGCAGCACTAGATGAACTGAAATTATCTCTGGGTGGGAGAGCCAGCACGAGACTCTATACGTCTGCTGACTTTGGCCTTGTGCCCATTGGGAGAGGGGAACCAGCTCCATTTCCTGGCCACACCTGCATTTATTTACCTTTGCTCGCAGGCTTTCAATGAACACAATCTTTCAGCTGTGCCTCCCTTGGAAACAAATCACTAAAATCGCAGCTGCTCCTGTCAGTAGAAGTAGAGAGGGGTGTGTTCTGATGAGCTCAGGTGGGAGATAGGGCTTAAGAGTCCAGGAGACACCCAGAGGTGGACAAAACTTGCCCCAGACACGTCAGTCTCTGCCTGCTTTATTGTCTTTGCTCTCAACCAGTATGTCACTCGCACAAGGTCCACATACTTCCTTCTTCCCTCTTTCCAGCAGCAAATCAAAGAAGCGATTAAGGGCTTCCCTGGTAGCTCAGTCAGTAAAGAATCTGCCTGCACTGCAGGAGACCCAGCTCCAACGCCTGGGTTGGGAAGATTCGCCTGGAGAAGGAAATGGCAACCTACTTTAGTATCCATGCCTGGAAAATCCCATGGGCAGAGGAACCTGGCAGGCTACAGTCCATGGGGTCGCAAGAGTCAGACACAACTTAGCAACTAAACCACCATCTCTGCAAGGCACGATGTCACTTCCCTGCCCTGGTTCTAGAGAACATATTACTGCCCACTGAACCAGACTCATAAATGGCTTCCATTTCTGAAAAAATATGACTATGTTGCTTTATTGTTTGGTCCATAGTCCTATTGGTTTCATTCTTTTGGGGATTTTTTAAAAATCAATATCCCTGCCCCCAAACCAAGGCTGGCAAGAGACTCCCAACCAGCTCTTTGGCTGTATATCTAAAATCTAAACCATTTCCATAGTTCGTACTTTGACAACCTTAGCCATGTCTTTAATACCCTGATCTTAAGAACTCAAAATGCAACCAAACATTCTCTTTGGAACTGGAAAACAGCCTCTGATTCAGTCACTGCCGTAGTTCCAGATGGCTCTTCTTTGGTATGTGGGCACAGTGGCAACGTGGGAAAGAAAGCATGACTAAGCGACTGCACTGGAATCTCAGTGACAGTGCTAACACAGGTGTCCTCCTTACACAGCTGGCGGGGTGTTCTCCGGAGCACTTCAAAGTGTAGAGGGCCAAGAGAGGCTTCCAGGCTCCACGATCGCTGCTAGTATGCACCACCTGAACGCTGCTAAGGCTCTTGGGTTGGACACACTCTGCACCTAGTCCATGTGTCTGGTGTTTAGATGTCTCAAACCCTTTCCAACCAGATAACAGGTACTCAAATTGCAGTTCTGTTGAAAACCAGGGAAATGAAATCAAGTGTCTGAAAAGGTTCAAATCTTTATCATAAAACCATTGATTTATATGGCAATTATACTTCATTTGGACAACCGTGTTATTATGCTCACTGCAGGGGACAGAAAATGGATTTTAAAGAGAGATGATAGGAGTGGCCAGGAGAACACAGAGAGAAGAGGCTCACAAGGACAAGCTCTCCTCTTTCTCAGACTGCACTATTCCAAGGGGTAGGCAGGTCCAGGAGGAAGCATCTGTGTTCTGCTGGGTAGGAATCTAGTCTGTCCAGGTTTTGCCAGGGGCCGAAGAACAAACAGGACTGCTGGTGTTACCGTCTGCGGCCCAGGCCAGCCTCCCACAAAGCCCATGCCAGCTTTGAAGTCTGTGCCAACCGGCCTGGCTCTTCCCCCAGTGCAGCCAGGCTGACCTCATCTATTTGCTTTGCTAGTCAGAGCCCCACCAGCAAGGACAGATTAAGCCCGACAGGACCTGACCTTTTAGGAAACAAAACATTACAAGCCCTGGAACACTAACCACTGACTAGAAAGACCAAGTGTCTGGGTTCATAAACAGAGCCTGGGGACCCTGTGTGGGAATAGTAGCCGTGGAACTTGGCGTGCTGTGCCAACCAGTGAGGCCCGGGAAGAGGAGCCTGGGTAGAGGGAGGGGCCCAGGTTTAGCAGCGCCAGGAGTAAACACTCAACCAGGACGTGAGTAAGAACGTCGGCTGGAAGTCAGAGAGCCGCTAACAGAACAGGTTATCTCTGAGGCCCCAGTGCTTCCTTGTCCCCACCTCCCAGGGCTAGCTCCTAATCTTGTGTGTCTCCAGTTCCAACTACAAGGCATCCAAGAAGGCGAAGCAGGAGGTCTGTAACAGACGTGTGTGTTAATGAAGGGACTGGTCCAGCCTGCTGTACTGCAGAAATAAGTATTAATAACAGANACTAGGCATTTTAATCACATTCTGCCCACAGTCTTGGGTTCAAGAGTGCAAACACTTCTCTACAGTAAAACTGTAAGCACTTCAACCAAAGGCACCGTCTTATAAATGGTTTGCAGAAAATCATTTTGCACTTAACATTTGAAAGTTTAACAATATACTTGCATGGGTGTACGCTCAGTTGCTTCAGTCCTGACTCTTTGCAACCCTATGGACTGGAGCCCGCAGGCTCCTCTGTCCATGGGATTCTCCAGGCATGCGTACTGGAGTGGGTTGCCATGCCCTCCTCCAGGGCATCTTCTGACCCAGAGATGTAACTTGCGTGTCCTGTGTCTCCTGCATTGCAGGCATGTTCTTTATCCTCTGAGCTATCAGAAAAGTCCCGAGTCCACTTACATGAGGCACTGAAGAGNGTCAAATTCACAGAGACAGAAAGTAGAATGGTGGCCATCAGGGGCTGGCGGAAAGGGGAGAATGAGGAGTACAGCGTTTCAGTTTTGGAAGAAGAAAAGATCTGGAGACGGACAGTGATGGTGGCTGCACGATACAAATGCTGTACGTTGACTTCATAGAACTGTATGTTTAAGAATGGTTGAAATGGACAATTTAAAGTATATTTTACCAGTAGAAGATAAACATCTGAAGACACTGTAACAAACACATTTCTTCTCATGGCAAGCCCACTTGAATTCTGCTTGTGCAAGGACATTTCTGTTACTCTCCCACAGGCAAGTCAAACATGCCATACTTTTCCATACTTCCATGTAATTGCATTTGCTAATGTTTATGCCCAGAATGCCCTCCCCCCACCATCCGCTTGATGAACTCCTGCTTATTCTTAAAATATCTACTCAGCCTGCTCCACAGGGAAGCCTTGCAGGTCAACTCCCACTTCCCATATCCTCCCACAAAACTACACCATCAACTTGGCTGCCACCACCATATGTGAGCCTCTACTGTCACTCACCACTGATAGGTCGTGAATTTCCCACTAGGCCAGGCCCTCCTTGAGAGCAGGAAACATCTTACACATATTTGTACCCAAGAATACAGCACCAGGACACAGGGGGGTGATAACTTAATGTCAAATAAATTAAGGAACACAGCTGACAGTGGTTATTTACCAAGCCTGAGAAAACATAACACTGTCCACAAAGGTAAAATAAATCTCCCATAAGTTAATTAACTGATTAACAACTCAAGTTACTAAAACCCGGGTTCCATTCCATGGGTATAAAGACTGTAAGAAGATCTGACTTTTTAATTCTTTTAAATTCCACAGCATGCTGGTAAATATCTTATCTTTTGCTTGATCCATACTCCATTAAGTGAAATAATTTAGAGCCTCCATCATTGGTCAAGGCTGTTCTCAATCAAGTCACAGCACAGAGGTAACAAATCGACAGGATGGTCGTGCAGATGAGCCTCTGTTCTCTGGGCAGCCCAGCTGCCCTAAGTTCCAGCCCCTGTGGCTATGGAGCCAGACGCTGAAGGACAGGGCCGCGGCGGAGCAGCCACACAGCCCCTGACACTGCTGTGTGGCTCTGTAGCTTGTACTGTTCATTCCTATGAAACCTCAGAAATGTAAGCAAGGCAAAGACCAAAGCTGGCGCTGAATCCACATTCTAGAATACCTGAGGGTTTGGGGGAATACTAGGCACAGACATTTAGTTCCTACCTGTCAACCTCAAGCCCAACATAACTTATTTTAGCAAGACATATCACTGAAAGTTGGGTATAAATAAAATCCCCATCAAGTGCACATTATTTAAAAGAAAGCAGAGGAGCTACTTTTTAAAGAAAGGAATATTCATTGCCATTGTAACATAAATGTAGGATTTACGTATTCACCCAGTTCTGTAGACCAGGAGATCTAAAACTTGTTTTAAATTCCTCTTGGGATACCTGATTAAATGGCAGTATCTGTATCCAGAGCCAGACCTCAGAGATGCTCATTTAGCCAATCTGTGAAAGGGCCAGAAGTTGGCTGCTGCTGCTTTTTTTCTTTTTTTAACTACAGGAGGCAATACATATCACATTGCTCACAAACAGTACTCTGGGCTATAGAAGCATACAACAAAAGCTTTTACATATTTTTATTTGTATCCAGAATTGCCTTAGACAAAAATCAAAGCATCTTGATCATATATGAAAATACTATATTTTAAGTGTAGATGCTATTATAACAATTAAGATATAGATTCTTAGGAAAGCACCACTGCTATTTATAGTTATCCATTATCTAAATCAAAGGCATTAAAATGACAGCTATTATGCTGGGAGGGAATGACGCTGGGTGCTAGACATCAGGTGTTCATAGGTTGTGTTTTACACGTTTTGTATCTCTTAAATATTTTTTACATTTAAAAGTATTTTTACTTTACAAATATCTTTTCAAATTAGTACTGACATTGCTTACACCCTGATAAATGGTAAAGAAATGGAGTACACTCATAGAAAAAAAATACGATAAGAGAAAAAAATACATAAAGATGCTCAATCTCACTTAATCAACAGGCAAATTAAATGAGATTCCATTTTAATGTACCAAATTGTCAAATATTTTTACAAAATGATAATTGTCAATTATAATGAGAATATGATAGGAAAGAAATTCTAGTGAGGGGATGATAAGAGAGATACGTATATACCACTGCTGGGAATCTAAATTGGGACAACTTTTTAGGAAAGCAATTTATAAATATGTATCAGTCCTAAAAACTGCTCATACCATTTGATCTCAGTACTCCCATCAACAAATTATCCTAAAAAAATAGTCACAGACTGGCACCAAGATCTGTGTTCAAGGATTTTTAGCATATCAGTTATGTGGAGGCTCAAAAGTTTACACTAAAATACAAATGAACAAAAAAAGTAATTTCTCCTTTCTATAAGCATCTTTCACCTTGGTGTGAAGGCTTTATTCCTACTTACTATGTAGTTAGGGGAAATTTGAAATTGGTCCTCTTAAGGCAATTTTGTCTACTTTGGTTTAAGACAGTGGTCCTCAGGATTAATACATTCTTCTTTGGATCATCTTTCAGGACATCACCCTTCCTTCCCCTTTCTTTTCTTCCTGAGGAGATTCAAAGTCACAAATGGCATGAGTAATTTAGAAATTCAGTTTGAAAGGGAGAAGGTAACTCTCCCAACGTTCCATGCATGCACGTGTGCTGAGTCGCTCAGTCATGGCTGACTCTTTGCGACCCCATGGACTACAGCCCACCAGGCTCCTCTGTCCATGGGATTTTCCAGGCAAGAATACTGCAGTGAGTTGCCATTTCCTCCTCCAGGAGATCTTTCCAATCCAGGGACAGAACCCACATCTCCTGCATTGGCAGGTGATTGATTCTTTACCACTGAGTGACCTGGGAAGCTCTCCTCTTAATACAGCTACACTGGCTACTGGTATACATTGTCATTTTTTCTTATTTTTCATTGAATTGTAATTAGCATGCAATATTAGTTTCAGGTGTACAACATAGTGATTCTGTATTTTCATACATTATAAAATGTTTACCTTGACAACAAGTCTATTTACCATCTGTCACCATACAGAGTTATTCCAACTTTACTGACTATAGTTCCTACGGGGGCTTCCCTCATAGCTCAGTTGGTAAAGAATCTGCCTGCAATGCAGGAGACCCCAGTTCAATTCCTGGGTCGGGAAGATCCACTGGAGAAGGGATAGGCTACCCACTCCAGTATTCTTGGGTGTCCCTTGTGGCTCAGCTGGTAAAGAATCCACCTGCAATGCGGGAGACCTGGGTTTGATCCCTGGGTTGGGAAGATCCCCTGGAGAAGGGGAAGGCTACCCACTCCAGTATTCTGGCCTAGAGAATTCCATGGAGTATGCAGTCCATGGGGTTGCAAAGAGTCGGACATGACTGAGCAACTTTCACTTCATTTCACTTCACAGTTTCTATGCTGTACATTACATTCACAATGTGACTTATTTATTTTATAGCTAGAAGTTTGTACCTCACCTCTTAATCTCCTTCACCTATTTCACCCATCTCCCCCAAACCCTTCCCCCTTAGGCAACCACCAGATTATTCTCTGTACCTATGAATCTGTTTCTATTTCGGTTCTTTTTTTTTAGATTGTGCATATAAGTGAAATCTATACTGCCATTGCCTTTCTCTGATTTACTTCACTTAGCATAATACCTTCTAGGTCCACATCAGTTCAGTTCAGTCGCTCAGGCATGTCCGACTCTTTGCAACCCCATGAACTGCAGCACGCCAGGCCTCCCTGTCCATCACTATCTCCTGGAGTTCACTCAAACTCATGTCCATCGAGTCAGTGATGCCATCCAGCCATCTCATCCTCTGTCGTCCCCTTCTCCTCCTGACCCCAATCCCTCCCAGCATCACAGTCTTTTCCAATGAGTCAACTCTTCACATGAGGTGGCCAAGGTACTG
>SJYQ01023217.1:0-11229 GCA_006410935.1 Redunca redunca
TCCCGGCACCTCGGGAATGGCCCCCCACAACATGGCCGTCGTGTCCACGGCCGCTCCTCAGAGTGAGTACCCGGGTGCAGCAGGGGACGCCCAGCCTCTGCCTCCAGAGGGCGGCGGGGGGGTGGCCTGGGACCCCAGCCCCGGGGCCGTGCTCTGCCTCGGGGCTCCTCCGCCCCTCCCCCTCCAGGGGCAGCAGTCCGCTCCAGGACCGGCCCGGCCTCAGGCCTCGGAGGGCAGGGAGAGGGGCTGCACTGCGCTGCTGCCCCCCTGGAAGTTGCGTGCTCCCCCCCGCTCCCCACCATCACGTCCGAGTGGTGTCACCAGAGCCACCACGGTGCGGGCACCAGGCCGCGGGCGCGCGTGCGGCTTGGGGCGGTCTCGTCACGTGTGGAATGGAGGCATCACGCGGAGCTTGCCCGCCCGCGGGCCATCCTGGCTTCACCCCTCAGCCCTGAGCCGGGCAGCCGCTTGTCTGCTCTCGGCCTCTGGTCTCTGGCACGTGTGGCATCGGTGGAGTCGTGCGATACTTACGTTTTTGAGACTGGCTTTCACTTGGCGTAATGCCCTTAGAGCCTCCAGATAGTGCCTGTCACTCTTCCCTGCTCACTGCTGAGGACCTTCTGGGGCCGTGGTCCTTGCATTCACCCAGCCTTGGAGGACAGGCGGGCTGTTTCTGTTTGGGCTGTTAGACTGAAGCCAGTGTGAATGGTCGCGGACAGGGTGTGGTGTGCCCACGTGTCCAGTCTCGTGGCCCTCCCGGGAGCTCCGGGAGCAGGGCCGCCGTGGCCCCAGTGCGGGTTCTCTGCCCGTATTCTCGGTCAGGCCCCTTCACTTCTCCGAGGCCGGCCATACCCTCACGCCCCCAGCCACCCCCACTCCCAGGGCTTCATTTTTCCTCCTGGCTGAGTCCTGCCTTGTGACGTCTGGCTCCCTGCTTGGCTCTCCCACTTGAGCTCCGAGCCCCGTCTCGGCACAGGCGCCCACAGGGCGGCTTTCTGCCTCCTCTTCCTGCAGTACTCTGGTCCACGATTGGATTTCTCTTCGTCACAGACTTAGTTCTTATAATAAAGTACAGGTCTGAACTGGACGAGCTTAGTGTGAGTCGCGGCCTCACTCTCGGGACCGCTGGCCCAGCCTGCTCCCTCCCTGGCCCGACCTTAGCCGCATCCCGTGTCAGCCCCGGAGGGGCCTGGGCTCCTGCGCGCCGCGGAGGGCGTCGCTGTGGCCGCTGCCCTTGTGTCTCACTGCTGCCCCCGCAGAGCCCCCTGTGACCTCTGGGGCCTGGTCTGCCCGAGGTAGGTGTGTGCCCAAGGGCACTTGCCACCCTTTTTCACACCTCCAAACGCTGCCATGGAATTCAGGCTGCTCAGGCCCTAGTGCCATGCCCCAGAGTATAGGCCCTGGGTCCAAGGTTTGGCCAGGGCACCCAGAGGCAGTCGAGAGCCCGCCAGGCACCTGCAGGGGCCTGGGTCAGGCGCAGGACGCACACTGCCGGCTGTGGTGAGGCTGGGCTTTTAAGCTCTGCATGTTCCTTGAAGAGTTTCATGCTGTGTTTGAGACCAAGTTTAAAATCAGCCTGTTTCTGGCTTTTGGGAAGACGGGTGCCTGGGAGCCCTGGCCCCAGATGACTGGGCTCTGGGTGGCCTGTGTCTGGGCTCTGGGTCCGTCCGTGCAGGATGCCCTTGGCATGCCCACCTGTGCCGGGGACAGGGCTGGACTGGAGGGATTGCAGATCCAGGGCAGGCGGTGTGCGTGGTCAGCGGGCTCACCTCCCGGAGGAGCAGAGACAGCAACCGGCTGTGGAGGCCTCCAGGGCCGAAGCTTCGTCAGGCGTCAGCGCAGGCGCGGAAGCAGGTGGGGTCTGGATGCCGAGGGAATGAACGCTGTGACGCTGTGTCGGGAGTGGCCGAGTGGAGGGGACCAGTACCCGCAGAGCGCCTGTGGGCACGAGAGGAAAGTTACCGGGAGAGGAAAGTGGGGAATAAGCAGGTTAGTTGCCGCTGGAGAAAGCTCGTGGACTGGAGGCTGCCTGTGAAGGCGTTACCCGGAGTGGAGCCTGGAGGAGAGGCCTCGGGAGCAGGAGGCTGAGAGGCGGAGGCTGAAGCCAGAAGTGCGGCTGGCATCACAGGGCGGCCCAGGGCAGAGGGGGCGAGGGGTCGGCGGCCGGGGGGCCCAGGGCTCCACGCGCGTTCCACAGGCACCACACCCCAGCCAGCCCGTGTGCCGGGCACCAGAGCCCAGAAGGCGGTCTCGACGGCCGTCTGTCAAGGCGGGAGCATTCAGCAGACTCAGTCACAAGCTGCTTGGGGCGTTAGCGCCCCCGGTACAGAGCCGCCAGCGGCGCCAGGGAGGCCCTCCCTGAAAGGGAGGTGAGCGCACGGACGTGCTTTCTTTCCCTCACCACCTCCCCTGCCTCTCAGACCATCCTTCCCAAGAGACCAGGTCTAAATGGGCGAAGCAGCATTTCCATGCAAGGGTGTCCACAGGCATCAGTCCATGCCAGTGACTCTCAGCGGCTTTGCACCCTGAGGGCCGTCTGGCAGTGTGGGACGGTCGGGCTCTCGCAGCTCATGCGGGCGGGCTCCTGGCCTCCGACAGGCAGAGACCAGACGTGGTGCTGGGTGTCTTCCGTGTCCGGGGGGGCCCCCGGCACAGCGTGCTCTGGCCCCATGTCAGGAGGGGCACGGCTGGGAATCCTTTCTGTAAACAGAGATTATCTCCGTGCCACGGTCCTCGGAGCTGCCCTCCACAGGTCCCCAGTCTGTGACAGGTCGTTTCGTCCGGTGTCCGGTGTGGGGCGCCTCTTGCAGCCGAGGAGATAGGTACAAACAGCAACGGAGCCGGGGTCCCTGTCGGGCTCCCGAGGCTGCGCCCCGGCCGCTTTTCTGTCCTGCCTCTTCCTGCAGGTGAGCGTGAGGCAGACAGGTGCCAAGCAAGCTGAGTCAGCAAGAGGGGATAGCATGGACCCAGGTCTGTCGTGTGCATAGAAAACCTACTTTAAAAGACATTTAGAGAGGAGTCTAAGGTCCTCATGTTTAGGGAAAAGGTTTAAATATGGATAAAGTGTATACTTTTTAGAATTAACGATGTATAATAATTGTAAGTCGTTGCTGAAACAATAGAAATAGTTTGTCAATTCCACATCAATAGGAAAAACTGGAATGAGATGGACACTACAAACGAAAACCCAGACAACATATAAAAATCAACCCAAGCATCCAACACAATAGAATTCAAAAGAGGAAGGAAAAATGTCAATTATACGTCAGTAAAGCTGAAAGAGAGACTTAGAAGGGGAAAGACAGATACAGATAAGTTGAAAACTATTGGTAATTGCTGTGAATGTGAAGAGAGGCTTTCCTGCTGAGGCTGGATGGAAACGAGAGGGGGGCACAGCTCCTTAATCCCGACAGGAGCCCCTGAGACAGCGCTGCAGCAGGCTTTGGACAGGGACGTGGCGGGCCGGCCTCCTCCCAGAAGGCCAGCCAGACGGCAGTGATGACTGGGAGAGCCGAAGGATGTGGTGGGAAGCGTGCTCAGGAAGGGGTCTGCGAGGCCGTGCTCTGCACGCCGACGCTTGCAGCTGAAGGACGGAGCCGCGCCTGCTCTGTGCTTTACCCAGTGTGCACGGTGGTCGTGTTAGTGGAGGCGGGGTCATCTCGGCAGCTGCTGAGGGCTGGCACGAGGGCCTCTGGTGTTGGAGCTGCGCCAGGTCGTGACCGTGGGGGCGGCCGAATGTCACCCGGTGAGAAAATGGTACAGAGCTTAAAGTGGACGCTCAGATGGGCGCACATCTTCCTGCGTTAGGATACTGTCGTTTTACGAAGGGCCGCTGTTGCGGGAAATTGGACACAGGGACGGCGTCTGTGCTGCTCCTCTCCATCCTTACTGAAGTACACAGGTTCACGTTGGGCTTCCTGGGTCGCTGGGTGGTACAGAGTCTGCCTGTCAAGCAGGAGACGCAGGTGCCGTCCCCTGGAGCAGTAACTGGTGACCCACTCCAGTATTCTTGCCTGGAGAATCCCATAGACAGAGGAGCCTGGAGGGCTACGGCCCGTGGGGTCCCAAGAGAGTCAGATGGGACTTGGTGACTACAGAGCGACAAAGTTAACATCCCCTTTTTGCGCTGGGAGTGCAGAGTTCAGGAGTAGATTCCACGGCATCGAATGTGGAGCATTTTCGTCACCTGAAAAGAGACAGCGCCACTGAAGCCTTGGGAATGATTCTTCCATTTAACTCTTTTGGCTGTGCCCCGCATAGCGTGCGACCTTAGTTCCCCAGCCAGAGATCAGATGCTCATCCCTTGCAGGGGAGGTGCGGAGTCTTAACCGCCGGACCACCAGGGATGTCTCTGACTGGTGGCTTTTATCAGCATTATTTCTAACCACCATGAGGTGGACACAACCCAGACGTCCATCAGCTGATGGGCAGGTAACACAGAATGTGGGGAATCCGGATAGTGGAGTCCTGTGCGGCCCCAGAGAGGAAGGGAATCCGGATCTGAGGCAGAGCGTGGGCAAGCCTTACGAATGCAGCGCTGAGGGCAAGGAGCCGGCCACAAAAGGCCCCAGCTGTGTCCAGAGCTGGGGGCTCCATCGAGGCAGGAAGCAGATAGGTGGTGCCGTACTGGGCCTCCTGGTTGGCGTGTTCCTTCTTGCCCCTTCGTTGCGCTAGAGTTTGTCCAGTTCCTGCAGGGCGAGTCCAGTTACTAGAGTAGACTGGGCTCCTGTGGAGCGGGTCAGGCTTCTGTCGAGTGGACCACAGTTCCCGCGGGGTGGGTCGGGTCCCTGAAGGGTGGGTGCCGGTGCTAAGCCCTGTCGTGGCACCCCCTCCCTCCCGCGCTGGTGGGGATGGCGCCTCCCCCAGCCGCACCCAGGACAAGCGCCCCGTCTGTCTCCAGCCCAGCTGCAGCTCCAGCAGGTGGCGCTGCAGCAGCAGCAGCAGCAGCAGTTCCAGGCGCAGCAGCAGGTGGCGCTGCAGCAGCAGCAGCAGCAGTTCCAGGCGCAGCAGAGCGCCATGCAGCAGCAGTTCCAGGCGGCCGTGCAGCAGCAGCAGCTGCAGCAGCAGCAGCAGCACCTGATCAAGCTGCACCAGCAGAGCCAGCAGCAGGTGCCGCCGCCGGGGGGCGGGGCGCGGGCGCGGGGGGCGGGGCCGGGCGCAGGGGGCGGGGGCTTCCAGATGCAGGCGGCCGCAGCGAGGCCACCCTCGATGGGAAGGCTGGCCAGGGCGGCAGGTCCTCCGAGTACGCGCAGGCCTCCTGTCCGCCCTGCCCCTGAGAGCTCTGGTGTCTGGACACCGCACTAACCGTCCCACACTGGTGGCCGTGTCACAGGAAAAGCTCTTCTCTCGCACGGGGTCTTAGTCACTGTCCCGACGGGTTAAGCATCTCCTGCTCCGGCCTGTTGTGGGTTGGGGGAGGGAAGCCCCAAAGGACCCACCCTTGGCCGCCTGCTCCCGGCTTGGGCTTGCGCCTCCTTTCCCACGCCCACTTTCCCGGGCTGACAGGGCGTCTTCAGGCCCACCTCTTCTCCCCATCCTGAAGCTGGTCCTGTGCCCACTTTTGGGGCCACACGGGCACCCCTGGAAGGGGCTCCCGAGGTCTGTGGTCAGCCGAGCGTTGCCCAGCTTCTCTGGGGCTGTACCTACACCTGACCCCTTACCACGCCGTCTGGACCCTTCCCTGGACCCTGCCTTTGTCCNCGCGGGCGCGGGGGGCGGGGCCGGGCGCAGGGGGCGGGGGCTTCCAGATGCAGGCGGCCGCAGCGAGGCCACCCTCGATGGGAAGGCTGGCCAGGGCGGCAGGTCCTCCGAGTACGCGCAGGCCTCCTGTCCGCCCTGCCCCTGAGAGCTCTGGTGTCTGGACACCGCACTAACCGTCCCACACTGGTGGCCGTGTCACAGGAAAAGCTCTTCTCTCGCACGGGGTCTTAGTCACTGTCCCGACGGGTTAAGCATCTCCTGCTCCGGCCTGTTGTGGGTTGGGGGAGGGAAGCCCCAAAGGACCCACCCTTGGCCGCCTGCTCCCGGCTTGGGCTTGCGCCTCCTTTCCCACGCCCACTTTCCCGGGCTGACAGGGCGTCTTCAGGCCCACCTCTTCTCCCCATCCTGAAGCTGGTCCTGTGCCCACTTTTGGGGCCACACGGGCACCCCTGGAAGGGGCTCCCGAGGTCTGTGGTCAGCCGAGCGTTGCCCAGCTTCTCTGGGGCTGTACCTACACCTGACCCCTTACCACGCCGTCTGGACCCTTCCCTGGACCCTGCCTTTGTCCCCTCAGGCCTCAGATGGGCCAGCGTCGGTGGCCAGGGCCCTGCGACCCGGGGAGTCCCTCTGCTCCCGGGAGCGCCGCTGGGCCGGGCCACGCGCTGACGGGCTGCTTATTCTGCCACAGATGCAGCAGCAGCAGCTACAGCGCATGGCACAGCTGCAGTTGCAGCAGCAGCAGCAGCAGGCTCTCCAGGCCCAGCCGCCCATCCAGCAGCCGCCGCTGCAGCAGCCGCCGCCCCCACCCTCGCAGGCCCTGCCTCAGCAGCTGCAGCCCCCGCAGCACCACCAGGCGCCGCCGCAGCCCCCGCCACAGCCGCAGCCGCAGCCTCTGGTGCCACAGGCTCCGGCCCCCCCTGGGCAGATGCTGTACGCCCAGCCGCAGCTGAAACTGGTGAGCAGCCGGCGTCCCCAGGGCTGTGGGTGGCAGGCCCTCTTCCGGCACCAGGACTCACCCTGGCACCCCCACCCCAGCCCCCGCGTGCCGCTCAGCAAAGGAGCGCGCGTGCCACCAGCTGCTGCACCCCATGGCAGTGCCCCCCCTGCCAGGAGGCACCTTGTCTTCTAAGCAGCTTGGCTGATTTGGCAGAGGACGAGGGCATCGTAAGGCTGTGGGTGAGAAGGTGGGTGGCAGCACCTGCATTCTCACTGTGGTGGAGGGCATGCCACTTGCCCGGCCCACGGACCACTCGGAGTTCTGTCTTGAGTAGAGGTCTTGACCATGTTTTTGAGGGGGGCATACGATACTATCCTGTCATGTGGAGTGAGGTCACTCAGTCATGTCTGACTCTTTGCAACCCCATGGACTGTAGCCTACCAGGCTCCTCCGTCCATGGAAGTTTCCAGGCAGTAGTACTGGAGTGGATTGCCATTTCCTTCTCCAGCGGATCTTCCCAACCCAGGGATGGAACCTGGGTCTCCCGCACTGTAGACAGGCGCTTTACCGTCTGAGCCACCAGGGAAGCCCTTATCTTGTCGTGCACCTGTGCAAAAGCAGACCCGTGTCTGTAAACAGGGACATCACGTGGAAGACAGTATTGTACCCAGCTGGGACGTTAGCTGTGTCAAGAGCCGTTTTAATGTGTCTTGCGGCTCGCTTCTTGCCTTTTGTCCTCTGCTCTTTGCCTTTCACTGGGTGAGGTCGGGCAGAGCTGCACCGGAACCATGTGGTGGGTGACTGGAGGCCCCAAGCCGCAGGCTGCAGCCCTGGGGGTCCTGAGCAGGGTCCCATCAGCAGGAGCCCGCTGGCCTAGGTTCCTTTGAGGAGTCGGGGCAGCGGGAAAGGCCCTCGCGGGCTGTCAGCGCCCTGGGCTCGCCGCGGCAGCTGGTGGTGATGGCTGCGTGGTGGCCCATCGGGGCAGACTTCTCACTGGAGTCAGGGAGGCAGGGCTCAACTCTACCGACTCAGAGCCAGGCCAGCGTGGGCACTGCCGATGAGCCACGGGTGAGGGTCGGCTGGTAGCGGACGCCCGCCAGGTCGCTGCTCCTTCCTCCGCAGGTCCGGGCGCCAATGGTGGTGCAGCAGCCGCAGGTGCAGCCCCAGGTCCCGCCGCAGACAGCAGCGCCCCCGGCCCAGGCCTCACAGATAGTGGGTCCCGGAGTCCAGGTGAGCCCTGCGCCGAGGCTCTGGGGGCGCCAGCCAGTGCCCGTCACCGGTGGACAGCGAGCAGCCAGTGCCCGTCACCGGTGGACAGCGAGCTTCTGGCTGGGTCGGGCCGGTCCCAGGGTCCTCGGGGCAGCTCCGCCCGGCGTGTCTGGGTTTGAGCTGCACAGGGCACGTGACACGCCCACCCCGCGCCGCCCCGGGTCTTCCCTCTCGCCTCCTTCCCCAGTGGTGATGGGGGCGGGGGTGGTGGGTGGCGTGCTCTCTTCCTGCCTCAGCTCTGAGCACAGAGCCGGGAGCCTTGCTCCAGAGACCAGGAGGCGCCCAAGGATGGGCTGTCTGGCTCTGGCAGTCAGCCCTGACTTACAGGACTCACCCCTGGGTGCCCACCCCCCGCACCCGGGAGCAGGGGGACGGAAGGGCCTCCAGGCCTTGCCCGGTAGCGGCCACAGTCTCTTTGTCTGCGTTGGGAGGCCAGGCCTTCTCCACAGGCCCCTTCGCCCCCCAACCTGTGTCCAGTCCTGGCCTTGGTTCTTCCTGTTTCCGCCCATAGCGGCTCAGGAAGGTGCTGACTCAGCAGGTGTGCCGTGGTGAGACCCTCGGGCCCACGGGCTTCCGCCCCGCTGTGACCGTGTCAGCCGAGCGCTGTGTCTGGGTGGGGATGTCTCGTGTCCCTTAGCGTCCAGCCTGGCCTGTGGCTCGAGTCCGGGGGAGCGTGCCGATGGGGTTCCCACAGCCTTAGGAGGGGCTCTGTGGCCCCACGCCCACTGCTCAGCTCACCCACACATGGTCTCGTGTGAAGCAGGCCGCCCGCACCACCTCTGCAGCCAGGGCAGGACTGCGGCCCATGCACCCATGTCAGCCAGCTTCTCTGCCCCGACTCTGTCCTGGCCTCGTCCGCCGGCCTCCCGGGCCCCCTGCTCCCGGGTGCGCTCCGCCCCCTCCCGGGCCCCTGCTCCCGGGTGCGCTCCGCCCCCTCCCGGCAGTCACGCCGCCTTTGCTTCTGCTGGAGTTTGGTGCAGCCCGCGTGGCACTTGGTCGCTTCGAGGGTGGCGTGGATTTGTGACCTCTCTCCCAGCAGAGTGCAGCTGAGGGCAGAGCTGAGGCGGGGACGTGGGGTGCAGCAGCGGGGAGAGGCAGGGTCGCCCCTCCTGCCGCAGGGTTTGGAGTTCTGAGGACCGGCCTTCGTGACAAGGGGTGTGCCCATGGCCTGCGTGCGCTGGAGGGCAGCCTGGGTGGCCGTGCCCCAGACGCCCCAGGCTCCCAGGTCTGCCCACAGGGCAGGGCGCTCGAGGGTCCCGGGACCTGGTGGGCTGGCCTCATTGCCACGCTCGAGTCCAGCAGCAGTGGGTGTGAGAAGACCCCTGGGGGAATGTCTGCTTCCTCAGCCCTTTGCAGCCTCGGTGGCAGCAGACAGGCCTGACCCAACACTAGGAAGTCAGTGTGAGTGGGGGAGGTGGGGCTGAGGGGGCAGACAGGAAGCGTGGGTGGCGAGCCCGCTTGGCGGCTTTTCTTTCCTCCTCACGTTTCAGCAAAACTCAGGCTCTCCTGGACTCAGGCCCCAGGTCCGCGCTGCTGTTTGTGGCTGTGCACCTTTCTTCTGGAACGGGTCCTGCCGGCCTCAGTCCCCGTCTGGTCTGGAGGGTTTTGCTGTTAGCAGTGATGGGTGGCGCTTCTCGGAGTGACTCCGGGGCACTTGGGGCCTCAGTCCCGACTGGAGCCTGGGACCCGGGTGTCTGAGGACGACCGGGCACCCATCTGGATGCCTGGCTCCGGCGGTAACTCCAGTGAGGAGAGTGTCCCAGAGCCACAGACTAGGACACAGGCACACACACACACACACGCACACACACACACAGGCATGCACACACACACACGCACACACACACAGGCACGCACACAGGCACACACACACACACACACAACCCCCCGCCCCTCCACCCGCCCCGCCTGTGGGGCGGGTGTTTCAGTTCCCAAGCACCAGTTGGCCTCCTTTTCCAGGCTGCCCGGGTGGGCTTCGTTTCGCTTCATCCTAACGGTTTTGAGCACAGGCAGGCCCAGCTCTCCAGGACCAGCCTAGGGCCTCAGACTCCAGACCGAGGGCTCTCATCAGGGCAAGCCAGGCCAGCCTTGATGCCTCCAGGGGTGCGGTTGACGAGGAGGGCGTTGTCAGCTCATGCATGCAGTCGTCCAGGGAAGGATGGGCAGAGCCGGAGGGGCCTGGGCCAGACTGTGCTGGGGGAGCAGCCGGGGAGGGTGGCCTCGGGCAGCCTGGTGGGGTCCGGGCTCCTGTGAGCGCTCCTCCGTCTTCCCTGACTCAGCTGGAAACAGCCACCAGGCAGAGCGGCCCTCAGCCGGCATTCACGGCCCCGGGTGCAGAGTGCGGCGGGAGGGCTGGGGGCGGCTGGGAGCTGCCTCCAGGGAGACGCTCGGCACACAGCAGGTGGCCGCAGTGTGCGGACACCCCGAGCGGAGCCCCCTGCGGTGAGGGGCCAGGCTCCGTGCACGCTCTGAAGGCTCTGCGCGGGGCAGCTCTGGGGCCTGTCCAGGGCTGGTGGGCCGCCGTCTGCCCCGCCGGGACTAGCACCTGTCGTGTCTGGGCAGAAAGCGCTTCCCACACGCTCGCGTTCCTAGTCCTGGGCGTGTGACCGCCTCCCTCGGTGTCCACACAGGTGTGGCGGCGTCCTAGTGGGAGAGCGGGGCGGAAACCCGCCGCGTCTGCTCGCCAAGGGCTGCGGGGAGCAGGCGACCTGAGCGCTCCGCGCTCTCCCCTCGCGGCAGGGGTTGCTCGGCTGCCAGACCGCAGCTGGGCGCTGGCGAGGGAGACGAAGGGCAACGGCGTGGCACAGCCTCCGTGCTGCCCTGCTACCCGGCTTGTCCTTGGGGCCCAAGGGGTCACGGAGGCTTTGGGAGGTCAGCCCACCCGTCACTGTGAGTCGTCCTCACTGGCCTCCCCTGCCCACAGGCTCCCACACGCACGAAGCAGGGACCTGGCACGTTGCGTCCCCCACTCAGAAGCCTCTGCTAGCCCAGGGCCAGCCGTCCAGCCCTGCCGCCAGCGCGTGGGCCGCTTGTGTGGTGGGGCCCACCACGTGGGTGTTTGAGAGGCAGCGGCAGAGGGGCCACGGGGGTGCGCGGGCAGCTCATCAGGCGCGCCCTCCCCGCAGGTCAGCCAGAGCGGCCTCACCGTGCTGTCGTCGCCGTCGCCGGGCCAGCAGGTGCACACCCCGCAGTCGATGCCGCCTCCCCCGCAGCCGTCCCCGCAGCCCGGCCCGCCCAGCTCGCAACCCAACTCCAATGTCAGGTAGGCCGGGCCGGGCCCACCCCCCCTCCGGCCCCGCCCCGGCCGGCCCGGCTCACCCGCC
>SJYQ01023239.1:0-11425 GCA_006410935.1 Redunca redunca
CACAGTTTGTTGTGATCCACACAGTCAAAGGCTTTGGCATAGTCAATGAAGCAGAAATAGATGTTTTTCTGGAATTCTCTTGCTGTCTCGATGATCCAGCAGATGTTGGCAGTTTGATCTCTGGTTCCTCTGCCTTTTCTAAAACCAGCTTGAACACCTGGAAGTTCACAGTTCACGTATTGTTGAAGCCTGGCTTGGAGAATTTTGAGCATTACTTTACCAGTGTGTGAGATGAGTGCAATTGTGTGGTAGTTTGAGCATTCTTTGGCATTGCTTTTCTTTGCCTTTCTTTTGGGATCAAGATGGTAGAGTCACTATATAATAAATGGTTGATCTGACCCAAACTCCATTCACCTACCTGAACTTCTCTATTGCTCTTTGTCCAGTGGGTTAACACTGTTGGTTTGGTGAGAATAAAGTAAGACAACAGTGCAAAGATGATAAAACTACAAGAAGACCAGGGTATTCTTGCCATCTTTGCTACCCAAGAGAAATAAAACTGTCAAAGAATGACTTTCAGGGAATTCCCTGGCAATCCAGTGGATAAGACTAGGGCTTCCACTGCCATGGATCTGGGTTCCATCCCTGGTTGGGGAACTAAAATGCCACAAGCCACATGGTGCAGCCAAAAAAAAAAGAAGGAATGACTTCCAGCTTAAGGATACCCTTCCTCCTCACAGGGATATGCATTTTAACAGAGGTTTGGAGTATGGTTGAAGGCTTGGGGTCCCCAGGAACCACCAGGGGAATAGGAGCCTTTTGTGCCCTGTAGCCAAGTCTTTCCTGGTCCTATTCTGCCCCTGACAATTAGCTGGAGACGATGAGGTGAGTCATAGTGAGGCAAGGAGCCAAGGCTGGTCCTCCTATGGGCAGTGGAAAGGGGACACTTACTTGCTTGATCTTTTGGGGCAAGTCAGTTAGCCTCTCAGAGCCTCAGTTTCTGCAGTTATTTTTTAAAAAAGAATATAATATTTAGCTTGTTACAGGGATTAGAAATAATATAGGTAAAGCAACTTGCAGACATTCAATGAAGTGGTAATGGTGGGGGGTTCTTATAATCATTCATTCAACAAGCATTTACTAATATGAGACAAGTGGGCTAAGAAGATAGGGAAGTTGATAAACACCCACCTCCTACACTCATAGAGCATGTAGTCTATGGAGAAATCACCCTATTAAACAAGGACTAACAATGACGTGAGAGATGCACTATAATGGAAACATCTGAGGATGTCAGAAGAAAGTGACATGAAGCTGAGGTCTGAAGGGGGAGTGAGTTTGTTTGACAAATGAATCATAGAGGTCAAGAGAAAAGAATTCTGCTTTATAACATACAAATTGTTTTTCATGGGACTTCCCTGGTCATCCAGTGGTTGAAACTCTGTTCTAATGCAGGGGGTGATATTTTTATTAGGTCCATTTTTCAGATGGAGAAACTGAGGCTCAGAAAAGTGAGTGTCTTTTCCTGAAACACAAACATAGCCAGGACTTGAGCCCAGTTTTTCTAATTCCAGTTGCTGCATGTCTGTTGAGTCCTGGTGTCTTAGGTTCTAGTTCTGCCCTTAACCAGCCTGAGCAACCTGGAGTTTCTCTCTGGGTCTCAGTTTTTCCAGCTGTATAATGGGAGTTACCCATTCTGTGGTTTTGATTCTCAGTTTTGGCAGATGGGGCAAATAGGGAGCATGTGAAAAGCACAGGGGTGGTGAGCCCTCTGGTCCCTTTTCCCTCAGCTCCCCAGCTGCCACCTCTCAGTAACCCTTCAACACCCTTCCAGTCCCAAACATGTGTAGACTTTTCACTTCCACTTTATTATCACTTCATTTGTAGGATTTTAAGGTTTGTTACCTGGAAGGGAGCGAGGAGCTCACACCTCCAGTTCCACTTTTCAAATATACCTTCATCGCTTGTGAAAACAACCTTATTAACAGCATCTAACCTGCTACCACTTATGGGGGCACCTGGATAGTACATGCAGAAAGGACCACAGCAGAGGAAACAACAGTTAGCTGAAGTGGCAGAGCCTCTGGACCCCTGGGGTTTTCTCCCAGCTCATGGATGTCCTGGAGCTGTTGTCAGGGTCAGCAGAATGTGGGTGAGCCCCAGAGTAGCCTTGAGCAATTGGTCCTTGCTTCCTGCCTCCTCTTCTGGTGCTGAGATCCTCCGGGAAACAGCTCCTATGCCTCCGAGGCTCCCCTGTCTCCTGGACGCTTGTCCACGATTGATTCTCTGGGCAGCTTCCCCTCCGAGCAGTAAATGAAATATCGGTTACCAGGAGTGAGGCGGGAGGCAATTAACCCCTAGACCTCACCCTGGCAGATGTGTTTGTAGCAAGCTGGAGCGGAGAGCTGAGCGCACCTGCCTGGCCTTCCTGCAAAGTCATCCAATTAGGGTAGCCCCCAGCGGTGGGCTCCTGCTGCCTCCTCTGCTCCCCATGACCCCAGAAACCAGGGTGGCATGGACTCCGGGGGCTGACAGCCGTCTGGGCACAGGATAGCCTGCCATTTCTCGTGTGGGTGAGCTCCAGGGGCAGTGCCACCCTCACACTCCCTTGGCAGGGAGATTATTCATTAATTAATCACACATCTTTTTAAAGGGGAGGCGGCCTGGGGAGGCGTCTTCCTTCCTTCCTCTAGAGTGGAACCGCCATTCTGCCTGTCCAGCCTCCTTCCCACCTGCCAGCCCTGCCCCATGGAATGTTTCTGTGCCAGAAATGCCCCTGACTAAGGAAGAGGGGAGACACACGCCTGCTTTCAGGGAACCCTCAGTCCCAGGGGCTGGTCTCAGAAAGCCCCAGTTAAATAGAAAAAGCACAGCATCTGCCCTTGGAGCCACTGACAGGGCAGCCATACTCTCTCTGGGGATACACACCTCGCCCTTAATTCACCCAAAACACTATCTTTGAGGACCCCCACCCCAGGTCTGATGGAGGAGACACAGTCTCACCTTCAAGTTTCCCATTCTGAGGGTAGAGATGAAGTCATTGTCCTCAGGTTGGCCAAGTCTGAGGGGTACAAAAATAGACTTTGCCCTTGAGGAGCCCCTCTCTGATGGGGGAGATGCTCCCCAACCAGCTGGCACTGCCAGACACTTCCGGTGCCCTGCACAGAAAAAAAAAAAGTCCTTGGCTTTAGTCCTGTCCCAGTTGTGTGACAAACTTGCAGTGTGACCATGGACAAGTCACGGATTTTCTTCAGACCATGCTTTCCTCATCTGCAATGTGGAGATCTTAGTCCCATCTCTCAAAGTGACATGAGGATTGGCCAGTCACCAGAAAGAAAAGCCAGCCAGCCAGCCAGGCACTCCCTTCAGAAATGATTAATATGCTTTTCGCTGTAGCAGAGTCCTAGGCCAGTACCTGTGGTCTCTGGGAGAGGGCTGGGGAGCCTCCCAGGTGCAGTGACTGGATAATTTTGGGCCAGCGTGGCCATTAAATAATCATAAGAGGCTGTGCTGTGGGTGGCACTGGGGCGGGGGGAGGGGCGAGGAAGAGGGGGGGTTGCTGGCTAATCTAATCAGTCTTCCCAAGGAAACTCTCGTTCCAGACAGACCTGCCAGGGGTTTTATTGGGTTTGTGGGGACCCGCAGATTTCAATCTCCAGACCCCACAGGGAAGGAACAAGTATTAAGCTAATTTTATTAAATGGCCACAGCTGGCAGTAGGGGGAAGTAGGGGAGAGGAGAGAGGATAAAGAAAGTCATTCAAGTCTGCCAGCCATGACAAGGGTCCATACATGGGGCCTGACTGGGAGGGAGGCCACCCCTCCTTCCTGTCTCTTCAGCTGAGCCAGTGGGGGGTGGGAGGGGGAGGCCAGATGGGAACTCTTCCTCAGTGTAGAGCCTTGGGATTCTCCAAGAAGCTCATCCCATGGCTGCCGCCCAAGGCAGATGCTTGTAAATCCCATCAAGCCTCCACAGGACAGCGCTGGAGTGGAAGCACTGGGATGCTTCCAAGCCCCACTTCCTTGGTTTTGCTTTGGAAACCCCACATCTTTATGATACACGGTGTGCTGGGTGAGAGGATGGTCTTTGGTTCAAATACTGATGTTTGCTCCTTCCTTAGCTCTGTGACTATGACAAAGTATTTATCCTCTGAGCCTCAGTTTCCTCATCTGAAATGGATAAAACAGCACCCATGTTAAAGGGCATGGGAATATTCCTTGCCAAACACATTTCCATGAGATAATATTTATAAAGTTCTTATATGGTGTCAGACACAAAGTGGATGTACTCTAAGTATTAGCTATTATAATTCAGGAATGCCCTGACTGTGTGCAACCATCACGGCCCCAGTTATAGATGAGGGAGGCAGTGATAAGGCAAAGAGATTTGCTGTGTTGTCTCCAGCCAGCAAGGGCTTCTTGAATTCAAGTGCAATCAAGATTGATTGTGTCTTATTTAAAAAGCTATTTAACCTCTTTTGAAGAAGAATAAAATCCACTCATCCAACCTCCCAGTGCTCTTGGAAGACTTGGATGAGAAGACATATGAGAAGACTTGAATGAGAAGAAAGTGTCACTCACTTTCACTTCAGGTATGTGAAAGTGTGTGTTGGACAGACTGTGTTGGACTTTTTGCCACCCCACGGGCTGTAGCCTGCCAGTCCATGGAATTCTCCAGGGGATCTTCCCGACCCAGGGATTGAACCTGAGTCTCCCGCACTGCAGGCAGATTCTTTACCATCTGAGCCACTAGGAAGCCTTTGGCAAATTTTAAAGTGATATATAAATAATAAAAGCTGTGTCTATTGAGCACATACATGATCCTCTTTAACCCTCAGTCAAGTTGAGATAGGTCTCATTATAATGAGAAAACTGAGGCCCAGGGGTGAAGTGCTTGGGTCAAGGTCAACCAGCATTTAATACAAAGCTTGTTCCTTTCATTGCTATCACTAACCCAGAACTGAGTCAGAAGAGAGTGACTTAGCCAGCATCCTACAGGGTGGCACTGGGGCCAGAACCCAGGTCTCCCAATTTAAACCTGGCTGTGCCTGTGCAATGCTGATGCGACTTTCAAGGTCAAAGAGATGGAGCTTTCCCACCCTGGAAAATGATGGTGTGACTACGCTGTCTCCTATGCCTCTTATCCAGTTGCCCGGACCCTCTTGGGCCATGGTGGTCTTTGGGCCCCTTACCCCACCTCTTCCTGGAGCACCTCTGACTCTGGCTTTTCCCAGATCCACGAGAAACTTCCAGTAGACTCATTCCCCGTCTGGAGGAGTGCAGGGTTCACAGTCCCCTCCTGCAACTCCTCTCCAGGGCACAGTCAGAAAGCCAGCGGGGTGGAAGTGTTTTATTATAGCTTTGGTCAGACGGGCAGCAGCCTGCCAAGGGCTGTAGCTGGGAAGCCATCCAGCCCCCAACCAACCCCTCCCCCAGGCGGCGCTACCCCAGAGCAGGTGGGCAGCGCATCCTAGCACGGGGAGGAACCCGCCGAGGCCTCTCCCCCACACCTGCTGTGGTGGGCTGGTGGGTAGGGTGTGCAATAAACAATCCTATTGTACAAATATACAGTGTGGGCCGGGGCGGGGACGGTCAAAGCCGCCTCCCGGGGAACCAGGACAGGAGCGCTGCACCCGGCTCTGCGGTGAGCCGGCGGGAGGGCTAGCTGCGCCCGGAAGGTGGTGAGGACGGGCCAGGGGCGTCATAGCCGGGAGGGCTGCGAGGGGGTGAGCGAGTTATCATTTATCCCACCCGGAGGGGGAGCCCCGGGGGAATAGGGGATGGAGGAGCTCAATCAGAGTAGATGATGAAGCCGGAGAAGGTGCTGTACTTGTTGCTGTTGCCTCCGTGCGCTTTGCCCCCATCCAGTTTGATGAAGACCTCGTCCCCCGCATCCAGGTGCAAGATCACGCTGTTGCTGGCGTAGTCGTAGTTCTGGTCTGCGTCCTGGGCGATGGCGCTGGCCCGCACCTGTGGGGGTTGGGCCGTTAGGAGAGTAAGGGTGTGTGTGAGAGGGTAGGGGAGGAGAAGGGAGAGAAGTGGGGTCCAGGAAGGAGGGGGATTGTCAGAGGGAAGGCAGGGAAAGAATCTGAAGGGTCCCGGAGCCCCACCTGCAGCACCATCAGGGCTCTCAGCCTGCTTTCCTCTCATCATCCCAGCACTGCCCTTTTGCAATCCTAACTGTGTATTTAGGGAAGGGGTTAGAGAGGAGCCTTGGATTTCTAGGGCAGGTGTAATCTGGGTCTGAACTGGCAGTGTAATTCAGTGTAATCAGCTTCCTTAACTCCCCTAGGTCTCACTGTCTGGCCCACTGAAGTGTTAGCCACTCAGTTGTGTCTGCCTCTTTGCGACCCCCACAGACTGTAGCCTGCCAGGCTCTTCTGTCCAGGGATTTCTCTAGGCAAGAATTCTGGAGTGGGTAGCCATTCCCTTCTCCAGGGCATCTTCCCAACCCAGGGATCGAACCCGGGTCTCTTGCATTTCAGGCAGATTCTTTACCATCTGAGCCACTAGGGAAGCCCCACTCACTGTCTGGCCCATTGAGGACCTCCGCAGTGTCTCCAGAATTCCCCAGCCTGGAACTCTTGCTTGCAGAGAGGAATTCTCTGGAACTCCAAGGGATGGAGGGCCATACCCTCTCATCATTCTTTTCTCTCTCCTTTTAAAAACTATATATATATATATATATATAATTTTTTTTTTGGTTGTATGGCATGAAATCTTAGTACCCCAACCCGGGACTGAATCCATGTCCCCTGCAATGGGAGTATGAATTCTTGACTACTAGACAGCCAAGCAAATCCCCCTGCCCTGCCATCCCCCCACCCTCTACTTTATTGCAATAATGATGCTTACATTAGCCACATCCACCCATTCTCATGTCAGTGGCTGGACAGGAGGGTGCCCCTTGGCCTTACAGGTCTAGGCCTGGATCAATATCAGGCTGCTAGTAAGCAACAACCCTAGAACTGAGACCTTCTGTGTGGATTCCTTGTCTGAGGTCCATTCTGTGTCAACTCCCTGTCTGAAGTCCACTCTGGAGTCTTTCACACAAGAGCAGTGAGATGGAAGGCCTGGGAATCATTTCCCTTCCCAACGCTCAGGCTGGGCCTGCATCCCACCTCAAGGAGTTGTAGCTACAACTGTGACTATTACCCCATCCCAAGAGGACCTCTGGCTCCTCCGGCGGCATCACCCCCATGGCGGTAGAAGGTGGTAGAAAGGAAGTAGATGGGAAGAAAGGAATCATCCCTTCTGAAACCTTCCATCCCTCTGTGATCCTCAGTCTGCTCTTATATCCTTGCTGGTCCTTGTTTTGATGGAGGAGGGGAGGGACAGGCAGGAGCATCAGGAGGGGCAGGGGAGCGCCAGCCTTTGGATCTGAAGCCTGACACATCACTGGTGAGGGAGGGGAGCTATAACCATAAGATATTGAGGATGTGGGGTGATGGACACATTCTCTCCAGGCATTCCTTTCCAACTGCTGAGGCCAACGCAAGTCCTGAGCCCTCTGATCTGGGGCCTCTCCTGGATAGTCTGAGTGGAGGATGGGCAGAGAGTCTGCACTGAATGGGGTCCTCTCAGCCAGGCTCCTCAACATCCCCTCTCCATCCTGCCCCTTCCCCGAAGGCAGCACCCCCAAAGGCTGACAGTCAGGGCTGGACCAAGCCAGATCAGGAGAGGGACCCATCCCCCCTCCTGGTCAGGAGGCAGCACTGTAGGTCGGCTGTGCCAAAGCTGCTGACTCAGCAACAATGTTGCACTGGAAGGACCCGACTGACATGTTTGCGTGCAGTCTGCCATTGAAAGCCCAGATCCTTTCAGCCCCTTCTCACCCCTCAAGCTTTTCTCCTCCAACCTGGGAGGGAATTTTTTGGGGACACTTAGTTGGGAAAACTCCTGGTCCAGCTAAAGGTGAGGGGAAATCAAATGAGGGAGGGATGCCGTCTAAGGAGCTCGGTTTCTCTGTTTAGAAAATGGATGAGATCCTGCCTCACCCACTGCCACCATTGTAAAAGCCTTTTGATGGCAAAGGAAAAAAAAATTTTAATCTTGATGGGGCTTTGAGCAACCAGGAAAGAGCTGAAAACAAGCAGCCAACTTCTGTATTGTTCCCTGGGCCCTAATCCTGGTGGTATTTATTATTACACATGCATTTCATTATCTTTGCTAATAAATTACTTCTAATAACAATTATTTTTATTACCCAGATTAATTTAGCCTTAACTCATTAAAACAGTGTGCTGCTTAATAGCCAGATCCATTAGAATACAGTCATCTGTCATCAGGAATCTCCCGGTGATGTGACAGGCATCAGTACTGTTATGCTTATGTTTATTATTTATTCATCACCATGATTGTTGCTGTGATTATCCTAATTATCCATGGAGGCAGGGAGAATTAATGCTCTTCCATCCGTAGACGGTGGGGGAGCCAGCAATGGAACCCAGGGGTCCTGATTCTCTGCCCAAGACTGGAAATAGTAGAGGCATCCAGTCCCTCCCAGGGGTCGAGGGGAAGTCTGGGGAGTTCATTTTGTTGTGGAAGCGGAAACACAAGTCTGGGACTTGTCATGTAGGGGTACGATAGAAGCACCTCCTCAAGGGCTGCCAATAAGTGAAACTGAGGCATTGGTCTGATTAGAGGTCTGGAGCAGGGGTGGGGTAGGGGCCAAGAACCCAGGAAATGTGCCCCTGCCCCAGAGCAAAGCTGGAGTCTTGGGTATGTAGGTGTGGCTCCCGTGGGCAGCCAGCCTGGCCCCTGTGTGCTTTCACACAATGCCTGAGTTCCTACTGTGCCAGGCACTGTGCTCTGTCCTGTGAAAGGCATTAGAGGCCAGAGAGGACAGCAGCAAGATGGCGGGGGTGGGCAGGGAGGCCATATCCCCTCATGAGAAAGGCTGATCCCCAGGCAGGTCTTCGCGTACCACAGTCCCCAATTTACACACCCCACCACCTCCTCCCTCACCCAGACTCCTATGTCCAAGTCCCTGCCCTTTGTAAAACTCCCTTTCCCACAGGCCCTGACCGTCCCCCCACAGCCCCCCTTCCCTAGCCCAGTGTATCAGTTTCACATCCTCTGGGACACATCTGAACTGTGGATCTCAGAAGGAACCGCAGGGAGCTCATCTCACTCAGGGCACTGGCTCCAGCCTAGAGTCCCTTCCTCAGGCTCCTCAGGTCCCTGGGTCATAATGACCTGGCCTCACTGCCATCTGGCTGTGCAGCGGTGACTCAGAGCTACCCCTAGGGAAAGGGACCTGGCACCAGGCAGGAAGGTGCTGACTCCCCGCTTTCCCCATCTTGCCCAGAGAAGGACCAGGGCCCAGACGCGGCTCTGCTTTCTAGAGGAAATTCTGGAAGTCTCTCTGCAGGCAGGAAGCCAGGAAGGAAAAGCACAGAGCCCAGGGCTGCCCCTGGTCTTGAAGGCGTGGGAGGAGCTGGCTCCTCCCTTCTGTTCCCACCTATTGCCCAGCCCTGTCATTTTTGCTCTCTGCTGGCTTGAATGTCATCTTCCACCTCTGAGCTGGCCTTTCCCTACACTTGACCTTTCATTTTCTCCCTAGCTGTGTCTTCTCCCCTGGGGGACCGAGGTTCATCATCCTCTCCCCCGACCAGGTTGGTCTGAGCTAGGGCCCATTGAATCACTCCCTCCAGCCAACACATCTGAGAACAGGAGTATCAGTGGGCTCCTGGTCTCCTCTCCCTCACAACAATGGCTGGGGTGTGTTATTCTGTGGTTACTACTGTATCCCCTGCACAGACCATGCGGTCCTGGAGGGCAAGCAGATTGAACCCCTGGAACCCCAAACCTGGCTCCTACTCGGAGCTCAGAACTAGTGATATGGAATGACTAGTGAGAGGAAATGAGTCTCTTGGACAATCTGGAAGAAGTCACAAAGGATGTAGGGGAGGTCCAGGGCCTATCACCCCACTGTCTATCTTGGATTTGTGTGTGTGGGATGGGGGCAGGAAATGGTCTGAGTAATTGTTAAAATACTAGGTCTCTGAAACCCTTGGTTAAAGTCACCTCCTCTCTTCTACCAGCCTGTGGTGCCACCTCCTTGTTAGGCTCTGCCAGTGCCCTGCCCCTACTAGAGAGGTAGGAAGAGCCTTTTGAGTCAGTTTCACCTCCCAGTGACTGAAGCAAGTACACCTGCCCCAAGCATCCACCATCTTTGGGGCCTCCTCTTGTCTCACCTCTGGGGCCCTGCAGCACCCTCTTGAGTAGCACAGTAGGGCCCACTGGTGGCCTGGTGACCACCTCCCTATCCAGGCAAGCTGTGGTCCCAGCCCCCTGAAACCTCGACTTGGTGCCAGCCCAAACTTTCTTTAGGAAAGGAAGAAATTCCACTGATGAAGGTGACATTGTTGAATCCCTTATTGGTGATTAATAAGGGGAATTGTGGGGCTGTCTGCAGAGAGAGTCCTGACTGGATACTGGGGCCTCCCATTTGGTCAAGAATGAAGGACAAAGAGGAGAGACACAGAAAGCCTGACAGACACAAGTGGGAGACACCCAAGGAATAAAGAGGGGGATTAAACACAGAGGTGGGGGACCAGAAACCAAGGGAGCTACAGATCAGACTGGTAGACACAGGAGAGAGGCAAGCACAAGAGATGGGGAGAGGGGAGAAAGAGGAAGAGGAAAGGGAGAGGCAGAAACAAGAGGGAGGGCAGGCAGGGGAGGGGGGAGAGGGGCAGACTTACAAGCACCTGGTAGGCTTTTAGCTGACTCTCAGGCCTGTCCTTTCCCCACCCCTAAATGGGGTCCACCTCAGGCAGTGCTGCCGTGGAAGGTTTCCAGTAGGACCTCGGGTCTCAGTCACAGGAGATTCCCTCCCAACTCCCACTAAAGCGTTAGTTCTGATGCACACAGGCACCTGCTTCCACAAGGATGCTCTGCTTGATTACTGCAGGGGCCCCAGGTCACCTGTGGTCTGGGAGCACTGGGAAGGGAGGGGGGATCAAAGCGAAGGGAGCTGGGTAAAACTGTCACCCTGGAGCGGGATTAGGTCAAGATTGGTCCTGGGGCAGCAGTTCCAAGGAGAACACCAGACATCGCTGGTCCCAGGTACCAAAGACCTCATGAGCTTGGTGCCTGCCGCTCTGGTCTCTCTGATGGGGATAGGGAAGGAAGAGGATCCCCTGACACCCCAGGAATCAAGAATTGCAGCTGGAAGGCAAAGGGGAGGGGGAGTTTCCACCTCTTTGTCCTGCCTCAGAAGGAAAAACTTTTCCCTTCTGGCCATCTTTTTGGGCGCTTAGCTCTGACACAGTGGCAAGGGGCCGCGCAGTCCCGGGTTTTGCAGAGGGTGGCAGATCTGCCCAATGGTCCCTTCCTAAGGGCGGGGGATGTATTGTAGCTAAGGCTTTGTGCGCTTGGCTCCCTTTGCCTTTGTGCGCAAAACATCTCCTACAGCTCGCCTCCTCCGCTTGCGCGCCTAGCGGTGCGCCCAAGCGCCCGCGGGCGCAGACGCTGCCTTT
>SJYQ01023255.1:0-15697 GCA_006410935.1 Redunca redunca
TCTAACCTTATAAAACTAGAAAAAGAAGATTAAGTTAAACGAAAAAAATATGCAGAAGAAAAGAATAAGAACTAAAGCAGAAATCAATAAAATTGAAAATAGGCAATCAATAGAGAATATCAATAAAGCCAGAAGCTGCTTCCTTGAAAAGATTAATAATATCAATCAGCCTTTATCCAGGCTAAATAAGAAAAAGAAACAATACAAATTACAAATATCAAATATGAGATAAGGGCATCACTATGTATACCATGGAGATTAAAGGGATAAAAAAGTACTATGAACAACTGTATGCCCACAGATTTGATAAGCTGGATGAAAGAGGTCAATTCCTTGAAAGAAACAGTTGCCAAAACTCACACAAGAAGAATTAAGCTAAATGAATAGGCCTATATCAATTCAAGAAATTAATAATCTTCCAAAACAAAAAGTACTAAGTCCAGATGGCTTCACAGTAAATATATTCTTTCTAACATAGGAGAAAACCAAGCTGACCTTAGATATGGTGATAGCATTTTAGATATAACTCTAATGGCATGATCCATGAAAGAAAAAATAGATAAACTGCACTTTATTAAAACTAAAAACTGCTGTCCTATAAAAGGCAATGTCAAAAGAATGTGATGACTGTGAAAATTTACTTTTAAAAGGCATATCTGATAAAAGATTTTTATCCAAGTTGTATAAAGAAATCCTAAAATTAAAGAAAAATAGTAAACTGAGAAAACAGAGAAAAGAAAATTTAAATAACAATGTATACTTATTCACCCTTTATCTGTTTTCAGATTTAATACATCTGGCAATATCAAATGTTTCTCCAGATGTGGGAAAGTTATTAGGCACTTTCTCCTCCAAATAATATTTAGGGAAAAAGTATGATGTATTTCATTTAGGGGCAGTAAGGCAATATGTAATTCTATTTAAAATATGCTTCATTATAGAGCAACTTGGCATTTAGGAATATAAAGAGAAACATTTGGACCATGACTTTGCAGTATATTTATCATGTATTGTTTGAAAGAGCAAAAGTGAGTAACAATCAAAATGTCCTTAAGTAGAACTGGTCAATAAGGAAGAGTATACATGCACTATGGAATGTTAAATGAAGGTGATATATCAACATGGTTATATCTCCAAAGCATAATGTGGAACTAAGAAAAAAAAAAAAAACAGAATAAATCAGACAATGTGTCCATACATTAATGAAAATCAATATTAAATATAAACATAATAGGTTCAAGGTAGAAGAATTCACCACAAACTCATGAGTTAGCTTCTATAAAATAGTACCAGGAACAAAGTCCTGTCATGGGAGATGCAGCAACGCCCGGGGGGACCCAGGGAGTCACAGAAAACCAAGGAGTTCTGGCGGCGGCAGGTCAGGGAGGAGCCCTGGTGGAGCTCACCCCGAATCCCGGCGGCCTGGCCCTGGTGAGCCCCTACCACACCCACCGGGCCGGGGACCCTTTAGACCTCGTGGCGCTCGCAGAGCAGGTGCGGAATGCTAATGAATTCATCAGAGCAAATGCCACCAACAAACTGACAGTCATAGCTGAGCAAATCGAACATTTGCAAGAACAAGCCAGGAAAGTTTTGGAGGATGCTCGCAGAGATGCTGACTTGCACCATGTAGCTTGTAACATGGTGAAAAAACCTGGCAGGTTTACTACCTTTATAAACGTAGTATGTTTCGTCCACATGACTTCCTTGGTGCCTACAAGCTACAGCATGACCTGTCCTGGACTCCGTATGAGGACATTGAGAAGCAGGATGCTAAAATCAGTGTCATGAACAAGTTGCTAAACCAGCCAGTGGCTCTGCCTCCAAGCACTGAACCCAACTTCCAAGGGTTCAGGTCCACTGAGAGTGGACTCTGACAAAGCCCATCAGGACATGGACCTGTCACCTCCTTGTTGCCCCAACCTCTGCCCTGGTGGGAGGTAGCAAGAGAGACGAAGGCGTGTGGGTGAATCATGAACTTCTTTGAAGGCGAGCCTGTGTGAATGGAAACACTGTTGTTATTACTTTTATGTGGGATGGTAGAATCATATCAGTCTCTCCTGGGATCCTCTCTGGGTCACATGTACCCAACCAGTCAGTTTCAGAGGACCAGCCAGTGTACTTTCCTTCTCCTTTATCTCCATCTGTTCTCTCATTAGAGTGTTAAATAAGTTTTCTTCTTCCTGAAAAAAAAAAAAAAGTACCAATAGGTGTGTGAGCGGCTGGGGAACCTCCACCTACATGAGCAAACGCATGAACAAATGCAGTACTCTACTTGTCAAAATGTACTTGGTTTTCAGGCATAAGGAAGATATTATGCATGTATTCCTTGGCCAATTTTTTAGAATAGACTATTAATAAGAAATGATCAGATGAATGGATGTTAAACTATTTAACCCCAAGGACTTTGCAGTCCATGGAATTCTCTAGGCCAGAATACTGGAGTGGGTAGACTTTCCCTTCTCCAAGGGATCTTCCCAACCCAGGGATGGAACCCAGGTCTCCGGTTATTGCAGGCAGATTCTTTAACAGTTGAGACAACAGGGAAGCCCAAGAATACTGGTATGCGGAGCTGATCCCTTCTCCAGCAGAACTATTAACCGTTGTTAATAGTAGATGGGGGAAATTCATGACTATAAAGTGCTTCCCTGGTGGCTCAGAGGTTAAAGCGTCTGCCTGGAATGCAGGAAGATCCCTGAGTCGGGAAGATCTCTTGGAGAAGGAAATGGCAACCCACTCCAGTACTCTTGCTTGGAGAATCCCATTGGGGAGGAGCCTGGTGGGCTACAGTCCACGAGATCGCAGAGTCTGACACGACTGAGCGACTTCACTCAATCTATTTTACTTCTAATATATTCAAAATTTTCATTTATATATATTCTGAACTAGATGTATATGAATTAAATTCTAAAAATTCTGAAGTTTTATTTATATTTTTAAAAATGTTTATTTTTCTGTTTGGCTGCACCAGGTATTAGTTGCAGCACAAGGGGTCTGCAATTCTCACTGCAGCATGCAGGATCTTTAGCTGTGGCTTGTGGGATCTAGTTCCCTGATCAGGGGTAGAACCCGGCCCTCCTGCATTGAGAGCGTGGAGTCTTAGTCCCCGAACCAGCAGGGAAGTTCTGAGCTTTATATTTTTAATACCTAAAGATCAACCAACGATTTTTAGAAGACAATTTGAATGTAACATATTTTTAACTGGAGTTATTAATTTTGAAGGAAATTGAAGTGCAGAGTAAATGGAAATGTCCTTTACTGCACACACCTCTGTATTATTTCTAATATGACAGAGGGTTTATATATAATATGTAAAATTAAAATACAATAAAACTATATAATAAAGAAGAAAAACCACTTAAATTATGTCAGAAATGTACAACAAAGACAGAAATATCTAGTGCTTCTAGAAATGAGGATAATGCTGCTTGACATAATTTTATACATATTTACTTTGGTAAAGCCCTATTTTTAGCAATGTGAACTTTAAAAAGATAAGGAGATCAACTCTATAACTAAAACTGCCTAAAAAGCTAGACACTTTCTCTAAAGTGTCTAAAACCAAAAATTAATAAGCTAAAACCCAATTCAATTGCTTATGATTACATCTTTTATTTGTTTAAAAAAAAAACTGAGTTAAAAATAACTTTGGAAGAATCTTCATAAAGAGAACTATTCGCTTTGTACTGGAAGTCTGCACCTAACAAACATTTCATTGATAGTTGAAAGTCATTGATTTTAAAGATGTGAAAGTGGATGAATGACTTAACTTTCACAAAATCCTGTATGAATATTAAAGCAGTTGTAAGGAGTACTAATCAGATGCCTTCTCAAGATAAAATACATGTGGATAAATCAATAATAGGTACTGTATTTGATCAATGCTTATTTCTATAGGTTTCAAGAAAAATGGATATACTTTATGATAGATAAATAAATGAGTCTAATTGATATAAATGAAATATAATTGTATCATATCTACACAAAATAATCAATTTTGCCTTAGAAATGATAATTTATAGTCTGTTATGTGGACAATAATTGCACATCAAGTCTATCTGGTTATTCAATCTATTGTTAAAATGGATAAAAACTACTACTTACGAATAAAGATCATTTATCTTCCTCTATTCCACAGCAAAATGAGTTTCAAGTTATGACAAGTGGTAGCTTATTAAAGATTTTTTCCAAGGTGGAATGTGAAAGCATAGCCATGAAATTTTCATAGTCTATTCTTCTATATTTTATATTTAGAATAGGCCAGGTATTGATGCATGGCTTTGTATCTTGATGCTTTGTATTTTTTAAAATATCAATATACTGTTACACAAGTATCACAAGGATCGAGGCATTTCTTATCAAACACGATTGGTTATTTTCCTTGAAATTGCAGGCTATTGTTATTCACTTTAGAGAATGTCTACCAAATACTCTGCCTGAATAACCACAGTGTGTTGATCTCTTTTTCTTTTTACTAAAATTATGTTGCATGCATAAAGCAGCTAGTCAGCTTATAATATAAAAAACTGTGTAAGTGATTTTTATCAAGACAAACATGGTGGTGTGGTACTTTTAAGACCTGCTTTTTGTACATTTTTTATTCTTAGCACAGAATATTACATGTAGATTCAAAGGATGAGTTTTAACAAAATTATGTTTTTAATGCTTAATCAAGGACATTTTAAAGGCACGGCAGTTTTTTTTTTTTAATTGTGAGTGTATAGCAGTAAAAATAGGACTAAGTACTAGTACCGCTCTGGTACTAGTACTAGTACTTGTTGATTCCCACCAGAGCCAGTAGTTTTATTTACTATGGCTTTTCTACCATCAGTGCAAATTCAGAGAAAGAGGTAATTAATATCTTAGTATTACTATGAGAATAATTTTAACTTCATGAACCTCTTGAAAGTGTCTCAGAGGACGCAAATATTCTGCAGATCACTCTTTGAGAAATCATTTCAGGGTGCAGCCACAGTTAAGCTCCAGAAACTTGCTGCCTTGAGGTAACGCAGGCAAAAAATGGCTAGAAATTTAGCTTATAGACTTTAACAAAAGTAACGACACTTGTACAATACTATTGGCAACTAATTGAACTTAATAGGAGGTGTGTGCTCAGCAGCTGCAAGATGAGTAGATCTTCTGCACCTGCCTGCCACGTGACCCTGGACAGCGTCTTATATATGGAGGCATAACTTTAAACTTTCGTATGGAGGCATGAACTGGGTTCAGTCAAGTATTTGGTTTAGATGGGCTAGACCACACCTTGCTGACTCAAGGCAATGTCCTTAAACACCTCCAGCTGTGGAAATGTTGGGCAGAAGGGAGAATCCAAAGATGGAGAGATCCAGCTGATAGTCACAGTCTCTTGTAGACCTCCTCCTACAAAATAAAATGCAGCATTGTAAAACAGGTCAGAATATTTGAATCAGATTTGAATGAGTGCCCCTGCTGGCACCTGTTAGCATTTGCATTTATCAGGTAAGTTGCTAATCCTTCTATGCCTTGATTGTTCCACCTGTGAAATGGCCATAGAACAAGGAAAATTAGTAAACTGCGATTGTTTTTTCTTTTTAAAATTCTTCCACCATTCTTACAGCATTAACACTTTTCATCAGTTTTTACATTAAGAAATGATGGTGTGTGTGTGCTAAGTCACTTCAGTAGAGTCCAATTCTAGGTGACCCTATGGACTGTAGCCTGCCAGGCTTCTCCGTCCAGTGAAATTCTCTAGGCAAGAATACTGGAGTGGGATTCCATGCCCTTCTCCAGGGGATTTTCCCAACCCAGAGACTGAAGCTACATCTCATGTCTCCTGTACCAGTAGGCAGGTTCTTTATCACTAGGACTGCCTGGTAAGACCAAGAAATGATGGTACAGAATTTAAATCAGAATTTTTAAGTGGCGGAGTCAAACCTAGATCTGAAATTTATCAGAGTTTGTCTCATTTCAGTTCAGATCAGTCACTCAGTTATGTTTGACTCTTTGTGAGCCCATAGACTGCAGCATGCCAGGCTTCCCTGTCCATTACCAACTCCTGGAGCCTACTCAAACTCATGATCACTGAGTCTGGTGTTGCCATCCAATCATCTCATCTTATGTTATCCCTGTCTCCTCCTGCCTTTAATCTTTCCCAGCATCAGGGTCTTTCCCAATGAGTCGGTTCTTCACATCAGGTGACCAAGGTATTGGAGGTTCAGCTTCAGCATGTTTTTCCAGTGAATATTCAGGACTGGTTTCTTTTAAGATTGGCTAGTTGGATCTCCTTGCAGTCCAAGGGACTCTCAAGAGTTTTCTCCAGCACCACCCTTTGAAAGCATCAATTCTTCGATGCTCAGCTTTCTTTATAGTCCAACTATGACATTCATACATGACTACTGGAAAAAACATAGCTTTGACTAGATGGACTTCTGTTGGTAAAGTAATGTCTCTAATTTCTGCCTTAAGGATGATGCCATCTGCATACCTGATATTATTTATATTTCTCCAAGCAATCTTGATTCCAGCTTGTGCTTCATCCAACCCAGCATTTTACATGATATATTCTGCATTTAAGTTAAATAAGCAGGGTGACAATATACAGCCTTGATGTACTCCTTTCCTGATTTGGAATAGTCTGTAGTTCCATGTCCAGTTCTAACTGTTGCTTCTTGACCTGCATATAGATTTCTCAGGAGGCAGGTAATGTAGTATTTCCATCTCTTGAAGAATTTTCCAGTTTCTTGTGACCCAAACAGTCAAAGGCTTTACTGTAGTCAATAAAGCAGAAGTAGATGTTTTTCTGGAACTCTCTTGCTTTTTTGATAATCCAACAGATGTTGGCAATTTGATCTCTGGTTCCTCTGCCTTTTCTAAATCCAGTGTGAACATCTAGAAGTTCACAGTTCATGTACTGTTGAAGCCTGGCTTGAAGAATTTTGAGCAGTACCTTGCTGGCATGTGAGATGAGTGCAGTTATGTAGTAATTTGAACCTTGGCATTGCCTTTCATTAGGATTGGAATTAAAACTGACCTATTCCAGCCACTGCTGAGTTTTCCAAATTTGCTGGCATGTTGAGTGCAGCACTTTGACAGCATCATCTTTTAGGATTTGAAATGGCTCAACTGGAATTCCATCAGCTCCACTAGCTTTGTTTGTAGTGATGCTTCCTAAGGCCCATTGACTTCTCATTCCAGGATGTCTGGCTCTAAGTGAGTGATCACACCATCATGGTTATCTGAACATGAAGATCTTTTTTGTATAGTTCTTCTGTGTATCCTTGTCACCTCTTTTTAGTATTTTCTGCTTGTGTTAGGTTCATGCCATTTATGTCCTTTATTGTGCCCATCTTTGCATGAAATGTTCCCTTGTTATCTCTAATTCTCTTGAAGTGATCTCTAGTTTTTCCCATTATGTTGTTTTGCTCTATTTCTTTGCATTGATATCCAAGGGAGGCTTTCTCATCTATCGTTGCTATTCTTTGTGACTCTGCATTCAGATGGTATATTGTTAGTTTTTTCCTTTGCTTTTAGCTTCTCTTCTTTTCTCAGCAGTTTGTAAGGCCTCCTAAGAGAACCATTTTTTCCTTTTTACATTTCTTTTTCTTGGGGATGGTTTTGATCACCTCATCCTGTACAATGTCATGAACCTCTGTCCATAGTTCTTCAGGTACTCTGTCTATCATATTTAATACCTTATCTCTTTGTCACATCCACTGTATAATCATAAGGGATTTGACTTAGGTCATACCTGAATGGTATAGGGTTTTTCTCTACTTTCTTCAAGTCTGAATTTGCCAATAAGGGGTTCATGATTTGAGCCACAGTCAGCTCCTGGTCTTATTTTTGCTGACTGTATAGAGCTTCTCAATCTTTGGCTACAAAAATATAATCAATCTGATTTCAGCATTGACCATCTGATGATGTCTATGTGTAGTCTTTTCTATGTATGAAATCTAGAATTTGCCTAAAATTATATAAATTAAAATCAGAGTAATAGATGTTAGAAGTAACCATATACTGTATTTCCTCCGCTGTGGGTTTCTGCCTGAGGTAGGTATTTCCTTAGTTTAAAGGAAATATTTCTTGAGTATTTCCTTAGTTGAATGTTTTTCTAGCTAAACTCGGTACACAGTTTCTCAGAAAAATTCTCGTAGCTGGAGTTACTGTCCTTGAAATATGCTCTTTTATATAAGCACANTATAAGCACAGCTACATTTGATCACAAAAAAAAAACAAAAAAAAACAAAAAAAAAAACTTTATCATGATTATTTCCAAAGTGTTTCATTGTGTTTCAAATTACTTCATGGAGACCTTTTGCAGAAACAAAGATGAATGAAAAGTGACAATCTCTTTGTTCAGTTGCATTCATGATCATTTACCAAGTCAAAACAAAACAAATCCTAAACTAAACTACAAATAATCTTCTTTCCATATTTTCTTACTTCAAAAATCATCAGAAACTTTTATGACATTTAGGCATCAGAATATATGGGAAAAAAAGAGGATTTTTCTTCAATATATTTCATCTTTTAGTCACAGTGTGTGAATATGTGACACTCTCCTGAATCACCTTAATTATTTGCTCATTATTGTATGCAAAGATGGGCTCAATGAACGACAGAAATGGTATGAACCTAACAGAAGCAGAAGACAGTAAGAGAAGGTGGCAAGAATACATAGAAGAACTATACAAAAAAAGATTTTCTTGACCCAGATAATCACGATTGTATGATCACTCACCTAGAGCCAAACATCCTGGAATGTGAAGTCAAGTGGACCTTAGGAAGCATCACTACGAACAAAGCTAATGGAGCTGATGAAATTCTGGCTGAGCTGTTTCAAATCCTAAGGGATGATGCTGTTAAAGTGCTGCATTCAATATGTCAGCAAATCTGGAAAACTCAGCAGTGGCCACAAGACTGGAAAAGGTCAGTTTTCATACCAATCCCAAAGAAAGGCAATGGCAAAGAATGCTCAAACTACCACACAATTGCACTCATCTCATACACTAGCAAAATAATGCTCAAAATTCTCCAAGCCAGGCTTCAATAGTACATTAATCGTGAACTTTCAGATATTCAAGCTTGATGGGAAAGGTAGAGGAACTATAGATCAAATTGGCAACATCTCCTGCATCATCAAAAAAGCAAGAGAGTTCCAGAGAAACATCTACTTTTTCTCTATTGACTATGCCAAAGCCTTTGACTCTGTGGATCATGACAAACTGTGGAAAATTCTTAAGGTTATGGGAAACCAGACCTCCTGACCTGCCTCCTGAGAAATCTGTATGCAAGTCAGGAAGCAGCAGTTAGAACTGGACATAGAATAACAGACTGGTTCCAAATAGGAAAAGGAGTACGTCAAGGCTATATATTGTCACCCTGCTTATTTAACTTACATGCAAAGTACATCATGTAAAATGATGGACTGGATGAAGCACAAGCTGGAATCAAGATTCCTGGGAGAAATATCAGCAACCTCAGATATGCAGATGACACCACCCTTATGGCAGAAAGTGAAGAATAACTAAAGAGCCTCTTGATGAAATGTACGAGGAGAGTGAGAAAGCTGGCTTAAAACTCAACATTCAGAAAACTAAGATCATGGCATGTGGTCCCATCACTTCATGGGAAATAGATGGGGAAACAGTGGCTGATTTTATTTTATGGGGCTCCAAAATCACTGCAGATGGTGACTGCAGCCATGAAATTAAAAGACACTTCCTCCTTGGAAAGAAAGTTATGACCAACCTAGACAGCATATTAAAACATAGAGACATTACTTTGCCAACAAAGTTCTGTTTAGTTAAGGCTATGGTTTTTCCAGTAGTCATGTATGGATCTGAGAGTTGAACTATAAAGAAAGCTGAGCACTGAAGAATTGATGCTTTTGAACAGTGGTGTTGGAGAAGACTCTTGAGAGTCCCTTTGATGGCAGACAGATCCAACCAGTCCATCCTAAAGGAGGTCAGTCCTGGGTGTTCATTGGAAGGAATGATGTTGAAGCTGAAACTCCAATACTTTGGCCACCTGATGCGAAGACCTGGCTCATTTGAAAATATCCTGTTGCTGGGAAAGATTGAGGGCTGGAGGAGAAAGGGACGACAGAGGGTGAGATGGTTGGATGGCATCACCGACTCAATGAACATGAGTTTGGGTAAACTCTGGGAGTTGGTGATGGACAGGGATCCCTGGCGTGCTGTGGTCCATGCGGTTGCAAAGAGTTGGACACAACTGTGCAACTGAACTAACTGAATCTTACTTCAGTAGTTTCCAGTTTTTTTTCAACATTTCTTTATACCTTTAAAAGTCATTGAAGACCCCGAAGAGCTTTTGTCCAGATGGATTATATCTTTCGGTATTTATTGCATTGGAAATTAAAACTCAGAATATTTAAATATACTTATTTATTAATTAAACAGTGATCAAATATATTTAAATGAAAATTAATGTCTTTAACATTATTTTACATTTTAAAAATCATTGTTTTATACTTTTGCAAATCTCTTTAATATACGGATTAATAGAAGTCATCAGGATTCTTATGTATTCTTGTATCTACTCCTGAATTAATCTGTGGTGATACATGTTAAGTAGTCTGGAAAATCCCACTGTGTATTTTTTAAAGAATAAGGGTGAAAAAAGACAAATCACATCTTTGTCTCATTTTAATAGATTTATTGAGATATAATTTATATACAATAAGGATAACCTATTTGAAGTGTACAATTCAATGTTGTATAGTATATTTTCAAAATTATGTAAGTCAATATAAAATAATTGCAGCAAGACATTGTCATCATTGCAAAAGAAACCCTATAATCATTGTCTATCCCTCTCCATTTTCCTCTCCACAGTACACTGAAATCACTAATTTTATCTCCATCTCTATAAAATTGCCTATTCTGGACATTTCATATAAATATCATCTTAATAGATATGGCTTTTTTTGGTGATCAACTTCTTTCATTTATCATACTGTATAAGAGGTTCATCCATGCAACATGTACCAGTACTTCATTCCTTTTTAGCTAAATAATATTCCATCTATACTACATTATGTTTATTTATTCCTTATTTGAAAGGTATTAGGCTTTTTTGCTATTATAAATAGCTTTGCTATGAACATTAGGGCACAAGATTTCTTTGGACATTCGTTTTTCCCTTAATTAAGATACCTAGATGTGGAATTGCTGGGTCCTTGGTAAACATATATAACATTTTGAAATATTGCCAAGCTGTTTTTCATAGCAGCTCTACCATTTTACATTCCCATTATCAATGTACAAAGACTAGTTTATCCATATTCTCACCAACACTGTTATTTATTTTTATGTTGGCCAGTCCAATGTGTAATTTTTATTTATATTTTCACAATGACTAATTATGTTGATCATCTTTTCATGTATGTATTGTATATTCATATACCTTCTTTAGAGAAATGTATGTCTCAACTCTTTAAAACCATTTTTAGTTGAGCTATTTGCCCTTTTGCTATTGAGTTGTAGGAGTTCTTTATATATTCTGGATACAAGTCCCTAAAATGGCTAATTTAATGTGTTATTTTGGCTTGGGTCACCATGCCCAGATTTGGTCAAACTTTATTCTAGGTGAAGATGTTTAATTAGATGATGTTAACATTGAATTGGTGACCTTTAAGTTAAGATTACTCTTCATAATATGAATGCACCTCATTCAATTGGATAAAGGCTGTAATAGAACAAGGATTGATCTCTCTTAAACAAGAAATAATTCTGTCTCAGATTGTCTTTTGGACTCACTGCAACTCTTCCCTGGGCCTCCATCCAGCAAGCCTTCCCTTCAGATTTTGAATGTACCAAACATGCACAATCACAAAGGCCCATCTCTTTAAAATGTATACAAATCCTTTTTGTTTCTGTATCTCTGGAGAACCATGGCTAATACAGTATTTTATCAGATACATGATTTACAAATATTTTCTGTCTCTAGGTTTTCTTTCCATTTTTCTTAAATGGTGCCCTTTAAAGCACACATTTTTGATATTTTGTTTAAATTCAACTTATGAATCTACTTTTATTGTTTATGCTTTTTGTGCTACATCTAAGACCTCTTTGCCTAAGCTAAGTTCATCTAGATTTACTCTTCTATTTTAAGGTTAGCTCTTACATTTAAGTCTATTATCCACAAAAAGTTAATCTTTGTATATGAAGAGAGGTAGGTGTTCAAATTTGTAATTTTTCCTGTGTTATTATCTCAGGTATATTTGTTGAATTTACTATTATTTTGAAAATATATTTCCTTCTACTAACACACAGAAAGTGTCCCTGAACCACTCTTTGAGAACTTCTAAGTATCATCACTCTCTATCACTTAAATGAAAATCTAGCATTTCTAATCTACTGTAGCATGTATTTGGTCAGTCTCATGCAATATTCATCCTATATTATCATGGGAAAGAAAATTTAGAATAATGACCATGTGTAACGTCACCTGGCAAAGAAGTGAATCTTTATGAATTACCTAAATACAAGTTGAAATTCAATTTAATTTGTTTCCCTCATTTTTTTCCCTTAGTCTTTAAATCAGAAATAACACTGACATTTTCTTGAGACATCATTGCTTTGAAAAAAGTTCCTTTTCCCTCTAAATGTCTATGGACTTCTAACTTTGTAGTTATATAATTATGGTAACATTATAGTCTACTGCCTATTGCATTTCACTTTTTATAAAAGTGAAAAATATCTTCCTTTGAGACTTCTTAGGGTCATGTAAACTGTGATCTAATTTTAGGCTACAAGACAACAGCAAAAAAACTCCTAAAAGGGCAAGAATAAAACCACTAATCTTAAATGCTTACCTGACATACCAAGCACTCAAATAGGTATTAAGATATACATTATTTTAATTAAACTTGAGAATAAGCTGTGTAACCATTATTTTCCTCCTTTAAAAATAAAAGGGCTTTACATTATCATTTCTAGAAAGCTATTGTACTAAAACTAAAATATTGAACAGAGAATAATTTGAACTAAAGAAAACCCCAAAGTGAAAGAAGTACACTGAGAAAGAAATGAAAAGAGATAAGACCCATTAATATGCTTTGTTTCAAGTAAATATATCTAAAATTGTGTTAAATGAGATAGGCTTTTCCACTGTATATCAGAAAAGCATTTTCTGTGGTAGGGAAAGTTAGAACACTTGGAAACTAGAATGTTTTACATTTTCATGAATTTCCTTCCCTATCACTGCTGATTACAAAGATATTTGCATGTAAATAGGAATTTTCTACTCTGTAATCAGCAGGCTGTTTCTTTAGTTTGCTGTGCATACTCTCACCATGTGTCCTTTTTTTTTCCCCCATTTCCTCAGTAATCAATTCAAATACAACAGACACTGGGCTGTGAAATCATCAAATAATCCAAGATTAGAAACACTTATAAGATCAAAAGGGGGAAAACACTTTTTGTACAATAGTCTCAAAACTCTACAAATAATGGTCACCCTAAATTAAGGAAAATTTTAAGAGTTTAATAATGCTTAATCTACCGTAAGATGTGCAATCAAAATATTGATATAAATGTCAATATGTGGATTTGATGCCTTACCCAAGTCCAATAACTTCAGTGCTAATCTCAATGAACAGTTTATTCACATTTACCCTTTATTTTCAGACCTCTTATAGAATCTAACTGCACTTTCATATAGAATTTCTCCCTTTGGAGGAATGTATGTGTCAACACACACTAGTCAAATAATTCAGTTCAGTTCAGTTCAATTCAGTTGCTCAGTCATGTCCAACTCTGCAACACCATGAATCGCAGCATGCCAGGCCTCTCTGTCCATCACCATCTCCCGGAATTCACTCAGACTCATGTCCATCGAGTCAGTGATGCCATCCAGCCATCTCATCCTATGTCATCCCATTTTCCTCCTGCCCCCAATCTGTCCCAGCATCAGAGTCTTTTCCAATGAGTCAACTCTTCGCATGAGGTGGCCAAAGTACTGGGGTTTCAGCTTTAGCATCATTCCTTCTGAAAAACACCCAGGGCTAATCTCCTTTAGAATGGACTGGTTGCATCTCCTTGAGTCCAAAGGACTCTCAAGAGTCTTCTCCAACACGACAGTTCAAAAGCATCAATTCTTTGGCACTCAGCTTTCTTCACAGTCCAACTCTCACATCCATACATGATCACTGGAAAAGCCATAGCCTTGACTAGAGGGACCTTGGTTGGCAAAGTAATGTCTCTACTTTTCAATATGCTATCTAGGTTGGTCATAACTTTTCTTCCAAGGAGTAAGCATCTTTTAATTTCATGGCTGAGGTCACCATCTGCAGTAATTTTGGAGCCCAAAAAATAAAGTTTGACACTGTTTCCACTGTATCCCGATCTATTTGCCTTGGAGTGATGGGACCAGATGCTGTGATCTTCGTTTTCTGAATGTTGAGCTTTAAGCCAACATTTTCACTCTCCTCTTTCAATTTCATCAAGAGGCTTTTTAGTTCCTCTTCACTTTTTGCCATAAGGGTGGTATAATCTGCATATCTGAGGTTATTGATATTTCTCCCAGCAATCTTGATTCCAACTTGTGCTTCATCCAGACCATCATTTTGCATGATGTACTGTGCATATAACTTATATAAGCAGGGTGACAACATACAGCCTTGATGTACTCCTTTTCCTATTTGGAACCAGTCTGTTGTTCCATGTCCAGTTCTAACTGTTGCTTCCTAACCTGCATATAGGTTTCTCAAGAGGCAGGTCAGGTGGTCTGGGATTCCCATCTCTTTCAGGATTTTCCACAGTTTATTGTGATCCACACAGTCAAAGTCTTTGGTATAGTCAATAAAGAAAAAGTAGATGTTTTTTCTGGAACTTTCTTGCTTTTTTGATGATGCAGGAGATGTTACCAATTTCATCTCTGGTTCCTCTGCCTTTTCTAAAACCAGCTTGAACATTTGAAAGTTCATGGTTCACATATTGCTGAAGCCTGGCTTGGAGAATTTTGAGCATTACTTTACTAGCCTGTGAGATGAGTGAAATTATGTGGTAGTTTGAGCATTCTTTGGCATTGCCTTTCTTTGGGATTGGAATGAAAACTGATACTTTCCAGTCCTGTGGCCACTACTGAGTTTTCCAAATTTGGTGGCATATTGAGTGCAGCACTTTCACAGCATCATCTTTCAGGATTTAAAGAGCTCAACTAGAATTCCATCACCCCCACTAGCTTTGTTCATAGTGATGCTTTCTAAGGCCCACTTGACTTCACATTCCAGGATGTCTGGCTCTAGGTGAGTGATCACACCATCATGATTATCTTGGTCATGAAGATCTTTTTTTTGTACAATTCTTCTGTGTATTTTTGCCACCTCTTCTTAATATCTTATGCTTCTGTTAGGTCCATACCATTTCTGTCCTTTATCAAGCCCATCTTTGCATGAAATGTTCCCTTGGTATCTCTAATTTTCTTGAAGAGATCCCTAGCCTTTCCCATTCTGTTGTTTTCCTCCATTTCTTTGCATTGATCACTGAGGAAGGCTTTCTTATCTCCTCTTGCTATTCTTTGGAACTCTGCATTCAGATGTTTATATCTTTCCTTTTCTCCTTTGCTTTTCACTTCTCTTCTTTCCACAACTATTTGTAAGGCCTCCCTAGACAGCCATTTTGCTTTTTTTTTTTTGCATTTCTTTTCCATTTGGATGGTCTTGATCCCTGTCTCCTATTCAATTTTTCAAACA
>SJYQ01023261.1:0-45679 GCA_006410935.1 Redunca redunca
GCCCGAGGTCACACAGGCTGATAGTGTGAATTCAGAATTCGGGCCCAGACTGTCTGGTCACAAACCTGTCCTCCTTGTCACTGTACCGAACAGCCTCCTAAGGGGGAAAACACTTAGCCTTTGGGGTCAGTAAAATGCAGATTGTGATCATTTCCCCCTTCAAGGGTGTTAGGAAGATTAAGAGAACTAACATGCAGAAGGCAGCTGTAGCTAGCCTTCTGAGAGGCATAAACCCAGTGGATGTCAGGAGATGACGCTTCTCGTCCTCTTACAGAAGGTCTCTGGAATCCGTAGTGTGGTCTTTGTAGCCTTTGCCGCCAAGTTGCTTTTCATGATTAACTATGGAAAATGTCCGTATTCCTTGGCGTGTGGTTAGGTCTCTGGATGACGGGGAGCTGAAGGTCTCACAGAGTGGCCCCGGTCGGCTAGTGGGGAGGCCGGTGGGCAGGGGGCAGCCTCCTAAGTCACCCATTCCGTTCTTTCTATGCACCCACCTTTTGTAGGCACTGTGCGGGTGCCCTCTCTGCTATCAGGAAACTCAGAAGGCCTAGTGGGGACCCATGGTCTGATCTGACTCAGATTTCTTCTTTCGCTCACCAGCCTACCCTTTGGTCTTTGATCACAAGAGTGTGATCTTCCTGTACACATGTTTTCAGTTTTACCAAAGAGCTTGCTGTCCGTCTTTGATACTTTTTTTTTTTCTAATTAGGCCAATTTTTCAGACTCGCTGCTATTTTATTCAGATTTAATCGGCCTTTTTTTTCCCTTTTCCTTTTTTTAACTCCCAAAACTATTCTTTGATCCCATCTTTCTAGTAAAATTGCTCAGAATTTACAAAATTGCAGCTTCATTGTTTTATCGCCGATCTCAAGTTCTTACAAATTTAATGTTGATGTATAATCCACTTTTTGGAAAGTAATATATCTACATTGCTTAAAATCCAAGATATTCCACTGGGTTTATGATGAGATGTCTCCCCCAACTCTTCATTTATTCTCTTTGGAGAGAACAGAGTGACCGTTTCTTGGGTGGATTTCCAGACACCCTGCGGAGCTCGGAGCACAAGTTACAAGTTACGTATACCTATGCGTGCTCTTCGTTCTGCACAAAAAGTTGCTTACTATACTCCCGTTCTGCAAATTGCTTTGTTTACTTCATGATCTCTTAAATTACTCTGTACCAGTTAATTAAAAGCATCTTCATTGTTTTTATGGCTGCCTACTTTGCCGACAAAGGTCCGTCTAGTCAGAGCTATGGTTTTTCCAGTAGTCACATATGGATGTGAGAGTTGGACTATAAAGAAAGCTGAACACCAAAGAATTGATGCTTTTGAACTGTGGTGTTGGAGAAGACTCTTGAGAGTTCCTTGGACTGCAAGGAGATCCAACCAGTCCATCCTAAAGCAGATCAGTCCTGAATATTCATTGGAAGGACTAATACTGAAGCTCCAATGCTTTGGCTACCGGATACGAAGAGCAGACTCATTGGAAAAGACCCTGATGCTGGGAAAGATTGAAGGCAGGAGGAGAAGGGGATGACAGAGGATGAGATGGTTGTATGGCATCACCAACGCTATGGACATGAATTTGAGCAAGCTCTGGGATGACAGAGGGTGAGATGGTTGTATGGCATCACCAACGCTATGGACATGAATTTGAGCAAGGTCCGGGAGCTGGTGATGGATAGGGAAGCCTGATGTGCTACAGTCCACAGGGTTGCGAAGAGTCAGACACGACTGAGGGACTGAACAGCAACAAGTACTTGCTTGTGAGCCAGAGCCGTAATGTTTTAACGTCTCTTTTAGTTGTTTCCTTGTTTTGCTAAAACATACAATGCTTTGGTGAGCAGCCTTGTACATATGTCATTTTTGCATAAATGAGGGTGTATCTGTGAGATATATTCTCATACATGGAATTGCTGAGTCACAGAGTATATGCATTTATAAATTAATGTGTTGTCAAATGGCCCCCCATAAAGGTAGTGTGTGAGAATACCTGTTTATCAATTTCTTGCCTTTTTCCATAAGGTAAGGAAGAGTCATGTTAGTCACTCAGTCGTGTTCGACTCCTTGCATCCTTGTGGACTGAAAGCCCACCAGGCTCCTCTGTCCGTGGGATTCTCCAGGCAAGAATACTGGAATGGGTTCCCCTTCCCTTCTCCAGGGGATCTCCCTGACTCAGAGATTGGACCTGGGTCTCCTGCATTGCAGGCAGGTTCTTTACCATCTGAGCCATCAGGGATAAAGTAGATAAAAGTGGTCTCTGTATTGTTCCAGTGTTGTCCATATCTTACCATGAACGTGATTGAGCATCTTTTTTTCTTTACTTGCCTGAGAGCTACTGGATTTTTTTTGCTCAGTGAACTGTCTCTTCATATCCTTTGTCCACTTTTCTATTTGTTTTTCTCTGTCCATTTGTTGTTCTTTCTGTTAATTGATTTGGTAGGGAGAGCTTTGTAATTACACGTTAACCCTTTGCCTTCATATGAGTTGCAAATATTTTTTTCCAAGTTTACCTATCACTTTTCCTTGGACTTTGTTACTGATTTCTTTGTCATGCAAATGTGTCAGCTTTCTCCTTTGTGACCTCGGGGGTTTGTATCATGCTTTAGAAAGGCCTTCCCCACTCTGAGGTTGTGGTATCTTTCACTTTTCACTGTCATGCATTGGAGAAGGAAATGGCAACCCACTCCAGTGTTCTTGCCTGGAGAATCCCAGGGATAGGAGAGCCTGGTGGGCTGCCATCCATGGGGTCGCACAGAGTCGGACACGACTGAAGCGACTTAGCAGCAGCAGCATAGGTGTTTTTTTTTAGTTCTACCATCATTTTTTTTTTCTAGAATTTTGTTTTGTTTTTACTTTTAGTTGTTTGAGTCATCTAGAATGTATTTTGGTATGAGGCATGAGTTATGAGGCTCTATCTTCTTTTCCTCGGCCACAGTTGCTCATTTTAGCCTTGCTTTTATTTTGTGATTCACCAATTGCATGCCCGGTCCACCTCTCGTATACCATCCCTGTGCATCTCCGATGAGTCAGGTGGGATTTAGGGTGACAGGTAAGTTTTCATAAGGCAGTTTGGCAAAGGGGAAAGATCACTATCTTCAGAGTCCAGCAGGCCTGGTTTTGAAGCTGGCTCTGCAACTTCTTAGCTCCACAATCTTGAGAAAGTTACTAAACCTATGTGACCTTTGTTAACTCATCTGTAAGATGTGGTTGATGACAGCCCATATTGCAGATGGATTGTGACAATTAGAGATAATGTGTAGAAACTGCCCGTTCAGTGCCTGACACACAGTAAATCCTTGATAGACAGAACCTGTTACCCTGGCTGTCATCATTAGCAGTTTCAGTAGCGTGACTTGGTCTGAATGAAGACGTTGTGTCCCCACTCCCGCTGTGTGTAGCCATTCTTCAGTAAAAGCTAATGTTCCTGGGAGTTGGACACAGGGCTCCCCTACATAAGCCAAAGGGCATGGCAAGTGCCCTAGGATGATCAGCCTGGCATTTTAAAGTTGTGTTTATAACCTCTGGGCAAATGTGTAATTGTTAGGATGACTATTAAAATAAGATGGCACTTTGCTACAAGAAGTCTGTCCTACTGTAAAGAATGGTTTTGTAATCAGATTAGTGAACCTAACCACCAAGTGTTGTTTGTCCAGGATGAGTTCAGTGCTGTTTGGCTATGTGATGGTCTAGGAAACATTTAAGACCTGTATGACATCTTATTTCAGAACCTTATGTTCGGTCTTGTCATAAGTCTGGAAATAATTTCATTGGGTGCAGAAACTTAGCGGCCTAAACAGGAGTTGGTACTTAAGTTAACACTTTTAAACCACCACCCAGGACTCAGTCCTTACTAGGTAATAATTGCTTCATCCCATACCTTTTCATGTGTGTATTCTGATACTCAAGATCTTTTTTTTATGCAAACTTGGTTTTCTTCTTTTTTAAGATTCTTTTTTGACCTTTTTCCTGTAGTAACATTCAATCTTAATTTAACATTTGTCTTTTGAAAACTTTCACTGTAGACAGTCCTCCTCCAGATAAACCCAATTTCTTTGATCATTTTTAAATGTATTGCTACCAGTTTCATCATCTCTAAACTATGTCATTCCCTTGTGTTTCTTCTCATATTTTCTCTTACTTATCCTACTTCTTTCTAAACTGGAACACTGAACTTCCCTCTCCCAAGCTTGTTGAAAATTATCAATACTTCAGAAAATCTTCCAGTTGTTTTTCTGTTTTCCTACTTTTGTTTGCTTCTCTGAGCCCTAGATATGTTACTAGAATCTTCTTTATTAATGTAAACTGTTAAAACCTAAAATTTTCACCACCAATGGTAAGAAAATTTGCATTTTGGGGATTTTTGTTGTTTAGTCGCTAAATCATGTCAGACTCTTTTGCAACCCCGTACTGTAGCCTACCAGGCTCCTCTGTCCATGGGATTTCCCAGGCAGGAATACTGGAGTGGGTTGTCATTTCCTTCTCCAGGGATCTTTCTAACCCAGGAATCGGACCTGTATCTCCTATGTTGGCAGATGGATTCTTTACAACTGAGCCACCAGGGAAGCCCTTGGGGAATTTTACTTCATTGTAAAACAGTAAATTTTCTTCCATAGTAATCAGTCCAGAAATATATTGAGGGCCTACTGTGTCCCCAGGCTCTGTGGATACAGGTGTGAATAATTCCTTGCCTTTAGGAGCTTACTTTCTGCAGAGAAGACAGATAACATATAAACCAACAGATGTAATCAGTTCAGTTTACTAGGGTGATGGAGGAGCTCTACACAGAAACACATGAGGGACGACCAGGCTGGAGCAGGGCGGAGCAGCTTGTCTCCTTCTTTACAATTCTTATGTTTAGAATTTAAATACAAGTTTAAATCTGGTCTTTTGTTTCCTCTTCATTTGTCCTTTAACATTTTTTACTGGTGCTTTCTGGTGGCGTTACACTGCCCCGTTTTGTGCATCCCTTGGATAGCCAACCGCCCATATTTGACAAGTGACTGCATAATCTGATTGCCTCATGTCCTTCCTCCTTATTTTTTGAAATAATTTTTATTTAATTTATTTTTGGCTGCGCTGGGTCTTGAGTGGGCTTTTCTCTAGTTGCGACAAATGAGGGCCGCTCTCTAGTTGTGGTGCTTGGGTTTCTCCGTTGCAGTGGCTTCCCCTCTTGTGCACCATGGGCTCTGGGGCACGCAGGTTTCATAATATTATGCTTCCTTTCTGATTCCTGAACAGTTTTCCGCCACAGCCTCTGTAGTGAAGGTCATCTTGTGTGTGTGTGTGTGTGTGTGTGTGTGTGTGTGTGTGTGCTCAGCCATGTCCGAGTCTCTGAGACCCCATGGACTGTAGCCCACCAGGCTCCTCTGTTCATGGGATTTCCCAGGCAAGAATACTGGTGCAAGCTGCCACTTCCTTCTCTAGAGGATCGTCCCGATCCAAGGATTGAACACGTGCCTTCTGCATCTCCTGCATTCACAGGTGGATTCTTTACCACTGAGCCACTTGGGAAGCCCCTTTGTAAAAGAATGACGATTCTCAAATGCTTGTCTGAGTAGAACGTGTGTTGAGGTGTAAGGTTGACAATGCTTTTATCATAAGAACTGGACTTTACTATGAGGGCTGTATTATTTTAGGAAATACCATGCTGCTGCTGCTGTTAAGTCGCTCCAGTCGTGTCCGACTCTGTGCGACCCCATAGACGGCAGCCCACCAGGCTCCCCTGTTCCTGGAGTGGGTTGCCATTTCCTTCTCCAATGCATGAAAGTGAGAAGTGAAAGTGAAGTTGTTCAGTCATGTCTGACTCTTCGAGACCCCATGGACTGCAGCCTACCAGGCTCCTCTATCCACAGGATTTTTCAGGCAAGAGTACTGGAGTGGAGTGCCATCGCCTCCTCAGAGGAAATAACCATAGTGGATAGTAAATAGTGAATGGAATGGCTTAGCTCAGCAAAATAAAGTTAGTAATCCCCATTGTTTTAGAACATGGAACTCGTACTCCTCCTAGACTGACTGTAGATTCAAAAATAACACTCAATGTTCCTTTTTTGTTTTCAGGGATGACTCTGTCCCAGAAGACAACATCTGGAGGGGCATCCTCTCCGTAATTTTCTTCTTTCTTATCATCAGTGTATTAGCTTTCCCCAATGGTAAGTGATGTAATGCTTTATCACATTTCTCCTGTGCATTGTGTCCTTGTTGGTATTTTTGAGATGCATGTCATCTAGAAGATGAAACTAGAGGGTGGGATAAAAAAAAGAATCTGAACGTTGCGTGGGGACTAGGGGAACAGGCTCTGAAAGCCTTCCTAGCTCTGTCTCCTCTGTCTCTCTTTAACACATTTCTGTCTGAAATGGAGAGAAGCGCAGCGGTAAGAGTAAACTGAATTAATACCGTAAAATACTCTGAACAGTGGCTGACAAATCATAAGCGCTCAGTGAATGTCAACTGTTGTTCTTGTTACTGTTTTTTGGTATTACCAGCCAAGTTGTAAAATACGCAGTTACTCCTCATTTACTCCTTTTTACTAAGGATGGGGTCAATGCTTTAATGAATATTATTTAAATAACTTGCTGTCTTTAACTGGAAACTTTTCTGGGATATGAATTTTCATTATCAGGTTAAAAAAATGATTACTGTGAAATTTTCCTCTCTCAGTGTTATGGAGTGAGGCAAAAGCCTTGGTTAAAAAACTAATTTCGTATTCTGCCACACTTAAGATTCACCCCTTTCCTCTGAATGGTGCCTAACAAGTTATATTATTTTTTCTTATTCTGCTTCAGTATTTCCTCCCTGGAATATTCTTTACTTATTCTCTGCAGGTGATTTTCTAAATATTCACTTTTTGTATCCTGTTTCTTTAACATTTAGGGTATTTTGTAACTGTTGCAGTCTTTTTTTGCGCGTTGTGCTCCATGGGCCCTGCTTAGGTTTTTAAATATGATGATTTATGATGTGCTTCTTCTCCATCCTCCCATCTATTCAGTAGAGTATAATCTGTAATATACAGAGCTCATTATGAATGTTACCGATGCTACCTGGAGCTGCACCCTGGTGATAGGATTCCAATACCAATTCCATTGTGTGTGTGGGTGTGGAGGGGTGGTGTCCATTGCTGAACATCAGCTGGGCGTCCTGCAGTTCTACTCAATTTGACACTGTCTGCCTGGGGATAGATTGGATTCCACAGGTTAAGTCCCAACCGGCTGCTCCTGCTTCCACTGAGATGCCAGTCCCAAGTCCAGGCTGTCCCCTGCGCTTCTGACCAAATGGCTGTAGCTCAGAGGTTCCCGTGACCTCCTCTTCGGGTTTGATTAATTTGCTAGAACAGCTCGGGAGACCAGTTTACTCTCAGATGACTGAGAATATTAACCGACAGTCAGATGCAGAGATGCTTGGTGGGAAGGGAGGAGGCCCTTCCATTCTTTCTCAGGGCACCATTCCCACCAGACCTCCACGTGCTCACCAACCCAGAAGCTTTCTGAGCTCTATCCTTTTAGGTTTCTATGGAAGTTTCATCACGGTTGGTAATGACTGATTAAATCTTTGGCCATTGGCAATTGATTTGCCCACCAGCCCCTCCCCCACCCCCAGAGGTCAAGGTGGGCGGGACTGAGGGTTCCTATCTCTAATCACCTTGTCGGCTCCACTGGCCTCTTTCCTGAGCCGATTCATTAACGTAACAAAAGGCTCTTATCACTTAGGAAATTCCAGGAGTTTAGAACTCAGTTCCAGAAAGGGGACAAAGATCAAATACTTGCTTCTTATAGATCACAGTACTCAGGAAAGTCCCTTGCATACGAGTTCTGTTCCAGAGTGCATTCGTATGTCCAGTTTGTTCATAAATTCAATAACGTTAGGTACCCAACTAATACATTCGGCCACATAGTACATTGCTATAATAGATTTATAATACTTTTCACACAAATAACATATTAAAAAAAAAAACAAGCCCAAAAGATAAAGCATTGTTAGTCTCAGAGTACAGTACTTTGAAAAGTACAGCGTATTAGTCGCTCAGGCGTGTCCGACCCTTTGCGATCCCATGGACTATAGCTCTCCAGGCTCCTCTGTCCATGGAATTCTCCAGGCTGGAATTCTGGAGTGGGCTGCCACGCCCTTCTCCAGGGGATCCTGGATTGAACCTGGTTTTCCCACATTATGGGCAAATTCTTCACCGTCTGAGCCACCAAGGGAGCCTGAGAAGTACAGTCGTACTAGCTATACCGGGGCTGCTTTCCCACTTGCTTCTGGACACCTTGGGCTTGAAATAAAGACACTGGACCGCTGTACACTATACCGTGAAGGTGAAAGAAAAGTGAAAGGGAAAGTTGCTCAGTCCTGTCTGACTCTTCGTCACCCCATGGACTGTATAGTCCATGGCATTCTCCAGGCCAGAAGACTGGAGTGGGTAGCCTTTCCCTTCTCCAGGGGGTCTTCCCAACCCAGGGATCGAACCGGGGTCTCCCAACGTTGCAGGCGATTCTTTACCACCTGAGCCACAAGGGAAGCCCAAGGATACTGGAGTGGGTAGCCTATCCCTTCTCCAGCGGATCTTCCCCACTCAGGAATCGAACCGGGGTCTCCTGCATTGCAGGAGGATTCTTTACCAACTGAGCTCTGAGGGAAGCCCATGCTATACAGTATTATACAGCAAAGTACACAAAAGCACAACCACTTGTAGAGGATGCACGCGCATGAGGTGTACACCAGACGCGCAAACTAACTTATGTGATTGGACACACAAAGGCACGTTCGCATTGTTGAATGTTTACAACTTGAAAGTCTGTATGTCGGGGTCTTACTGTGTAATACATGGCAAGTCTTCCAGGTTTTGCAAAATGTTGCCAGTGGAATTTTGTTCTGTAGTATTATTTTTCATGAGCATTTTCTTTTTCCATATTTTTTATATTTATTTGTCTGTGCTGAGTCTTAGTTGGGGCATGCAGAATTTTTAGTTGTACCTTTCAAACTCTTAGTTTTGACGTGTAGGAATCTAGTTCCCCAACCAGAGATTGAATCTGGGCCCTCAGCATTGGAACCACAGAATCTTAGCCCCTGGACCACCAAGAATTCCCTGTTCTGTAATTTTGTGGGTTTCGCTGGTATCGTAGTAATCCAACCAGTAAAACCATGATTCTGGATCCTTCGGGGAGTGGATCACTCTAGATGACCAAGTTATTTGGCAGCTGAATTTAGTTCTCCAACCCCTCAAGCTTTTAGATTTTTACTTTTATTTCTGTGTTTTTAGTGAAAACCTTTCAAGATATGAAAACCTGTGTCTTAGTGTAGGCTGCTGTGATAGAATGCCGTGGACTGAGCGGCTCACACAGAAGAGTTCATCCTGTAGCAGCTGTGAACCTGTAAAGCCAAGCAAGCTCCGTGCTCACAGAATACAAGAGCCGGCCAGGAGCAGAGCAGACACCGCCAGTCCCAGAAGAAGAGCCCGGCAAGAAGGAAGGGACGACAAATTCTAGGCCAAAACTTAGGAAGGCAAACTGTGAGATTTCAGGGTTTGAGAATAATCCTCCTGGACTTGACACTCTGCCGTCCATACCCCCTGGGGCAGTGGTCTGCCCCCGCAGCTTGCCCAGTCGGGGTTGAATCCCCGAGACTCCAGCAGGCTCTTCTCCCCGGCCCTGCTGGGCATCGGTCTTGCCCTTTGAAACCAAGGCGGAGGCCATCCTGCTCCTGTCCCCACCATGGCCCTGACGGATGATCTCTGAGCCACCTTGGGGTCCTTCTTCCTACGTCTAAAGGATAGCAAATGTTCACAGTCAAGTAGCTCTGTGGTTTGGCCCTGAAGGATCCAGAAAGGCCAACCGTCTTCACCTCCAGGGTTAGAATTTCAACATGTGAATTTGGAGGGACGCAAACCTTCCGTCCACAGCACCTGCATACCTTACTCAGATAATGACCAAACATAATTTGGCTTTTCCTTGGTGGTGAAAGTTCTTACAATACATAGTGCTTACAGCATGGAGAGAAGATGTTCAAGATATAGAGAAGTCATGGAATGAAGGGGAATTGGCCCAGCTCTGACATTTACATTCTAGGAAACATCCCCAGTGTTGAACAGCTTTTCAAGTTAAAAGCTGTTTTACTTTCTTTTTCCTCCCGCTTTCAACACACAAGGGCTTCACAGGTGGCATTAGTGGTAAAGAACCTCCCTGCCAATGCAGGAGACATAAGAGACTCAAGGGTCGGGAAGATCCCCTGGAGGAGGGCATGCCAACCACATCAGTATTCTTGCCCAGAGAATCCCCATGGAGAGAGGAGCCTGGTGGGCTGCAGTCCAAAGGGTCACAAAGAGTCAGACACGACTGAAGCAACTTAGCACGCATGCAGGCCCCAGCACACAACATCTCAAGAGTTTAGGTTTAGGGACAGCTTGGGCTTCTCGGAGCCCATCCTCTCTTTCAAGGGCGCTGTGCCATCGTGCAGCTTAAGTGGCCACTTGGGGCATCGAGCATTTTCTACACAGTGGTGGTCCCCCTGAGCTCTAGAACCTGGTCTTAACAAAGGTGACCTAAAAATATAGCCCAGAGTAGATGGTAAACTGCATCTCGGGTTTGCTGCCAACACCAGGCCTGCGGGTGCCTGAGCCCCAAGGGAAGATGGACGGGTGACAGTTCAGCTGGTGGCTCCTGACCCTCCCTCAGCCCCTGCCTGCTGCGTCGTGTGTTGGTCAGCGGCTTACTTCCCAGCCATCGTTTGATGCCAGGACCATTGTTGGCCTGTACCCTCTCTTCCTGTTTCTTATCTCATTTGTCCCCCACCATCTTTTTTTTTTCTTCTTCTAATTTTCATTTTAAATCAGTCATTGAGAACACAGTATGTGCTCAGGAAACTAATCAATCCAGAGATGTGTCTGTTCTTCTAGCCTCCTGTTTTCCTTGGCTGGGTGTTAATTCTTATCTGTGTTTTCACAGCTTCGCAGGTTTCTTTTCTGCTTTTTTAGAAAAATTTAGGCTTGCTAATTCTGAGAGCTGTACTGGAAGTTTAGGGATTCCCAGATTCAGCCCTCCATAGCTGCGATTTTACAGCCGGCAGGCACTGGGGCTATGGTGCTTTTCTTAAGGTCCCCAAAGCCCTGAACAGTGGGGATTGCATCTGTCGGATGTGACATTTCGCATGATTTCTGCTCTTTTCCCTCGTGAAGACCTGTCATCTTCAATGTCCGCGTAACTGGCTCAGTCTCTCATGGTGGGACTGGGCTTTTGTTTTCCCTTTTGGAAAGATAAAGGCTGTTTGTTTTCATGCTTTCCCTGGCTCCCCTGACTGTGTGATAACACGCAAAGCAGGGAGGACCCACAGGGTCCTGCTTGGTTTACAGCTGATCCCAAGGCTGGCCAGTCACTCCTGGACCACCCTCAGCCGCTGCCGCTGCCGCTGGCCTGGGGTTAGGGCCCAGCCCTGCACGGTCCTGTGCTCAGCAGAGCCCTGGTCTTGCCTCACGCGCGGCTCGTCGTGGGTGCCTCGTCTCTGTCTCCTGTGTGTGTCTCTCTGTTTCCCCTTCTCTCTGCCAGTCGCTGGCTCTTCTTTCTCCCAGAAGCACTGTCTCAGGGCCTTGGTTGGCCTGTGTCTGGGATGCTTGGACTCCACATCCGCAGGGGGAGGCTGTGCCTCTCCTTCTCTGTTGATCAGACCCTTCGCCCCCAAAAAGGACAGAGACCTTCAGAATTCTGTGCAGGAAGTGTTAGGATGTCAGGGAAGCTGTGCTTGGAGGGACTGTCTCGCAGCCACGTGTACTGAGCGAGCCCACTGTTGTCTGCCTTGTTCTCTAAAGAGCCAGTTACTCTACGTCAGATCAGTAAAACCATAAGTTTCCACATTAAAGAATGCTGTCCTTGAATATTTTTTGATGAATCAGGAGGTGGCATGGAGTTGATGGGGCTGGGGACCTGGCTGCCCCCTCTGGGAAAGGGTCCCCCCCGGCATGTGACTCGCCCTGTCCCCCAGCTGGCATTCAGACGCCAGCCTTTGTGGGAGCCGTTCCGCTGGGTAGATGAAACTCCGTTTCTCCGAGTGGGGTAGACACGCCTCTTCCCATTCCAGTCTTGCCACCTCGTCTTCCACTCTCCCCACCCTTGGTGCAAATTCTCAAATTAAGTATTGGAATGAATGGGAGGAACGGAGCCCAGCGTCTGCCTTCTCCTTGAAAGGCAGTTTTGGGGAAGTGCCCACAGTGGATGGCATTCCCAGAATGGCTCTGTTTTGGCAGATTCACATGCATTTCTCCTTGACCTAGTAAAGGTTGCCCTAAATGTTTACGCATCAGCCTGAATTTGGTTGTCTCCCTATGTCTTGTGTGTGTGATCATGTTCACGTATGCTCTCTGTGTGCCAGGATGGTCCGCTCCTACAGGAGGGGGCCCTGTGGTTCTTCTGGAACAGAGTCCCGATAACAAAGACCCTTAACTTTCTCCATAGGGTCTATAACAGCTGGTATGCTTTGGCCACAAATAATAGGAGATCTATTTCAAAATGGCTTAAAGAATAAGTAAAACATTTGCTTTCTTGCATCCACGAGAGGTTCTGCGAGAGAGTGGTTCATGGTTGGCTAATTGAGCCGCTCGGTGACATGTGAAGACCCGGGCTCTCTACCTGTCTCGTGGCCTTGGGACAGCTGCGGCCCTGCTGGCGTGCAGCTGTGGGCGGTGTCCAGCCGCAGAGGGGGCCCTGTCTTCCCCTGAATCTTAGAGCGAAGAATGCTTTTCTAGAAAGCCTGCAGTGTGCTTGCCCCCCGTCTGCTTCGGTTAGGCTTAGGCCTCACCCACCTCTGCTCCAGGCTGACCTGAGGACAGGCGTTTGGTGGTTGGAGGACCTTTCGGGGACATTCATAGATCTCCCGTAGGTCTCCACTGACTGGAAGAGTGGAAGAGAACCAGGATTGCCCCCATCAGCTTAGAATTTACCGCTGGGTTATGTGGAGGAGGAGTGGAGGAGATCCAAGCAAACTTCTTCATTTGACAGTCAACAGAGTGAGTGACGGGGTAGGTTCCAGGGTCCCTTCCTTGCATTCAGTAACCACACAAGGAGAGAGACCCCGGGGGGAGACCTGGGAGGCAGAGGGTCTGTTACTTACACCCGCTTCTTTTCTGTCACCTTTTCTCCCATTCTCTCTCTTCTGGTTCCCTTGAAGAAAATATTTTAAATACCACCCCCACCTCCTTAGAGCAACTGGCCCTCCCATGTAAGTGTAATTTTAATTTTAACTATGCCACCGTGGCACTGGAGTGTAATTATAACTGTGTCACGGTCACCAGAGTGAAATTTAGAAACCCGTTGCATCTCCAGCTGGCTGTGAGATTTCTTTCAACAGGTGACTTCTGTGTGCCTTTCCAACTTCGGAGGGCCTCCTTTACGCTCCTCCCCTTCCACCCCACCCGACCCCAGCCACCCCGGCCTTATCCTGGGCCCCGGTTGCCCAGCCCTCGGTGGTCTTCTCAACAGATACGTGGTGAATTAAGTAATAAATCTGTCAGGAAAGAAGTTCACAGAATTAGCCCTCTCTTGTCCTCTCCTCATCTGCAAGAGGAGCACCGTTCAGCTTTTCTTCAGGGTATTTTGAAGAGGGTGAGATTTCTAGGATGTCTTGATTTTTCCAAGTTTACCCTTCTATTTGTCCTCCTCTGATTTCTCTGAGCTTAGATAGTGCGAATCACATCTCCTTGAGGCATGAAGGAGATCCAGAAGATTCATTGTCTCCTAAATTAAAAGAAGGGAAAAAATGGTATAATCTCCCCCCATTCTCTGTCTTCTGCCCCATGCCTTTTTTTTGATAGAAAAATTCTTTCTTAGGTTTGAAATTTGCTGTGAGATCGTTTTTTTCCCTCCTTTTCTGGATTTTTCCTAGAGGAATTTAAACTTTAAACTAGTACTAATCAAATATCTTGCAATTTCCTTTGTCAATTACACCCGATAAAGCTGAAAATGAGATAATAAAGAGAAAAGGCAGACTGCGAGGCTCCCAGGCACAGTCCTTCCGCTGCTGGAAAGGCAGCTTCTGACTTGGGTTAAAAGGATTCTCTCTCCCTCGGGCTGGTTCATGGAGCTCAGATGTTCGTGGATGTGACCATAGGTTGCTGGCAATTCAGGCTGTGATCTTACGTTTTGATTTCCGAGGAAGTGTTTTAAATGCGTGCTCTCCGGTGGCAAAGACGTTTGGTTTCTGTTTTCTTTTGAAATCAAACTGGCTGTTAATATCTGATTGAAAATGAGGTATTCCAGTCATAGGGACTGATAAGAAAGCAAAACATGTAGATTTCATAATGTGTCTTGTGCGAAAACCACCTTCGTAAATCAAACCAGCACTGGTTTCTCCATCACCACCCCGAGACGCCTGCCCCGTCTCTCCTGCATAATTGAACTGAGGACCCAGACTTTTCCAGGCAGCTTTTACGAAATCAGAAATAAAGTATAGACAAGAAGTCCTGCCACCCCTCCTGGGTGTCCTGGCTGAAATACTGGGCAGAGGAAGACCACCGAGGAGATAGTCTGTGGGGAGTGAGATCTGTGGGCAGGCACTGGGATAAGGTGAATGATCCAGGATGGCTCTGCCCACCTGGGCAGGTGGATGCTGGAGGAGGCGTGGTTTTAGAGGTGACTTGATTGGCGTAGCCAAGTGTGTGTGAACACCAATGAGTGTTAAGTATCAAGGCTCATCCTATAGGAACCCTCCAGCCTCATCCTCCGTCTTTTAAAAGGCAAAATAGTATTTTTAGCAATATTATTGTCTCTGATAACGAGTCTACTGTTTGTGAGTAATACTGCTGGCATCTACTTCTGAAAATACTACACGAAAGCATTCAGAGTTCTTAGAAAGAAGAGGGGGTATCAGACAACTGAAATAAGGCCTGGATTGGGTTTAAAGTTAGCTCCTGAAAGGTCACCTAACATTCCAGGCTAGCCTTATATCTCACCTATTGTAGGTAAAAGGCCCTGGTGGTCTATTCCCGCCCACCTAGTTCAGGACAGAGCTCCTTGGGGCTCCTCTGTTTCTCTTCTGAAACCGGCCCCCCCGCCCCCATCAGATTTCTGAAGTTTTCCTCAGATCAAATGCAAGGCAGAAAGGGCAGTTTTTAAAATTGTATTTTATGAGAAACATTTATGATGTAATATTATGGTATATAGGTGGGATATTGGAGAAAAGAGGGAAAAATTCCATAGCCGTAAATCAAGATAAGGCTTTAAAAAACCGAACTGCAGTGCAGTAAGATGGACATTCTCTTTCCAGGCCCTGGGACATGTCTGTATCAGGAATGAAGCCAGACAGAGAGATATAAGTCTTGAGCTAAAGCAGTTGCACGTTGGGTTGCAGAGAGCTTGAGGCCCCATCAACCCCACATTCCTCAACCACCCTATCCTCTTATTTACTCTGAAATTGCCCTCCTTCAGGTTAGCTAGAAGAAAGGGCTGAGTTCTGCTTTCATAAGGCCACTCGTAGAGTAACCACAGGCTGATGATGACTTTGGAGGCCTTTCTGCCGGTCAGTGTGCGGGGTCTTGTATCAGTTCCCTGCCTTCTCATCCTTCCCGTCTTCCCAGACCTTATCAGTTCCACATCGAAGCAGCGCTAACCTCCATTCACTAGCTTGTTTCTCTCTGTCCCTCTCCTGGCCCCGAGACAGTCCTGGCCCAGACCCTCCACTCTGTGCCGCCTCCCCAGCCCCGGTCTCCCGAGCTGGCCCAGTTCTGACAGTTGATGGAACAGTACCATGGGTTCTGCAGACCTGAAGTGGAGTCCTGGAGAGGTGTGGCCGTGAGTGAGTTCCTTATTCCCCGATGCCTTTATCTCTAGAAAGGGAACGATGGTGGTCCTTGCCTCATCTGCCAGGAGGACTGAGGGGTGATGAGTCTCATCCCCCGGCCTGCTACCTAGTGAGGGTTAAAGAAAGCACTGCTGACTGTTAGAGTCAGGAGTGATCTTGAGAATAACACTCTGTGGTTTCAAAGTGTCGATCCGGCATGGAATTCTGTTGCAAGCCAAATAATAGATTCAGAGTTTCACCTTGTAAAAGGAAATCTTAGAGAAAGCTGGAGTCCCCTGTTCTGTCTGAANTATTGTCGGTCCATCACAGTCCTGTCTGTCTGTCTCACACACACACACATACACACACACTCCAGGTATGGTGTTTCTCTCTTTTATTGTCAGTCCATCACAGTCCTGTCTGACACACACACACACACACACACACACACACACACACACTCCAAGCATGGTGTTTCTCTCTTTTATTGTGGATCCATCACAGTCCTGTCTGTCTGTCTCACACACACACACAAACACACACTCCAAGTACAGTGTTTCTCTTTTATTGTTGGTCTATCACAGTCTTGTCTGTCTGTCTGTCTGACACAGACACGATTCCATCTGTCTGTCTGTCTCTCTCTCTCACACACACACAGGATGTCCAGAACGGAGCTGTGAGATTTCTTGTTAAGATCCAGTAAGTATTACATGCAGTGAAAGCCTGGTCTGGTGACCTACTCACTGTCATAGTGTCTATGGGAAATTATCATCTGATTCAGAAGACAAAGCTTTAAGGCGGGGAAAAAAAAAAAAAAAGCCTCTGTTGTAATTCATGCCTGTTACAATTGTGGGGACAAGTTGTTAGAATGTAGATAAAACCTTTCAACCTAGAGGGTTGACCTCCCTGAGTTTTCCTAGAAAAAAGTTTTGACAGTAGAGAGGTTTTTTAACCCCTTATCTCTGTGGAAATCAGCAGCACTATCTTTATTTTGGTCTTGGTTTGAAAGCAGTCTGGTCTGACCTTGTAATGTTATCTCCGCAGGTCCCTTTACCCGGCCTCATCCGGCCTTGTGGCGAATGGTCTTTGGTGAGTTACACATTAGTCAGTTTCAAAATCCATTCTACTCTCAACAGATCTTTTTTTCCTGTATGTTCGAGCAGTTTTTCTTACCGCTCTACTGTTAAAACTTAATAGTTTTTTACTTTTTGGTGTTCCTGGTATCAGGTTGTTATTAAAATGCTTTGCCACGAATAAAGTGCTGGTTATAGCGGAAATTCTCGTACACATGAACTGTTTCAATCCCCCCGCCCCGCCCAGCCTCCCAACACTGCTGTCCATTAACGCACAGGATCTGATGGGAGGGAGTGTGCCTTGTTCTTCCTGACAGTGCTCTTCGCTAGTGAAGCTCACGTGCATCGTATGAGCGTGTTTGCCTCGTCAGCATCCAGGAGGGACCAAAACCCCAGCAATCTCCCTGGTGTCGCAAGTGGGAAAGAACTCAGAAAAGGAGAGGTCTTAGCAAAGAGCCCTGATTTGAACTGCAGATTAGTGATGAGCATCGCGTTCACATGTTGGGTCTCTTATGACATTTACTTGATTTCTAGTCCAAAGAGTAAAACCACCCAAGTGGATTTAAATCTAATCTTCAAAACTTTGGGGTTTGGCTTCATCTTACCTAAGTAATCATCCAAAAAAAAATTACTCAGGGTTTAGAAAGGGCAAAGGGACCCTTAAAATGGAGATTATGCTCAAGTCTGTTTATTTTTCACCCTTCAGAGGTCATAAGTAAGTCTCTCTGAATTCAATGGTGAGTCTCGGTTGTGCACTCAGCGGGTGTTCACCGAGTCCTGAGTGGGTGGCTCCTGTGGCCCTGAGCCTGCAGGCTGAGGGGCGGCTGTAGCCAGCACAGTGGGAAGCAAATCAGTAATCTGAGCAGAGCAGATGTCTCCAAGTAGCAGGAAGTTTATTAAAACCACAAGCAGCGACATTGACTAAGTAGCTGCTTTCACTTGGAGGTGATGGGAGGGGCAAAGGAAGTGTGCTTATGCAGAAACCTGCCTGCAAAGAAGGATCCAGGCAAAAATACTAGAGGGATTTTTGTTTTTTGGTTTTTTTTTTTGCAGGTAAGTACGTGACTCATTTCCGTTTCTTAAAAGATAGTTCTGGTTGTATTATATTTACAGCTCATGGACTTAATATGGCCACTTAAAAGTTGTGAGTCATTTTCAGCTAGATGGCTACATCTAGTTTTTCTAATTTCATATGGTCCATTCTAGGTAATGAGCAGTTTTATTTCTTCCCTGGAGTCTTGGAACCCTTTGATAACCTGATGAGAACTATAGACCCTTTCCCAGTGTACACACACACACACAGGCGCACACACACACAGGCACACACACAGTTTTGCATATAATATTCAGGCCTTCAGGGATGTTGAAGCCCAACTGTGAACTCTTGTTCACAGAGGGCCTCCTGGTCTACACTTTCTTTGTATCCCAAAATAATTATTTCAAAAGGGTCATAATGAGAAGGTGTTGTAGGAGGTATTTGCAGTCAAAGTCTGTAAAAGTAGCTGGCACATAATAATACATAAGAAAGCTATCCTATAGACTTGTCTAAAAACGCATGCGCCCTGGGCCCTGGGATACACGACCAAGTCAGCTGTGTGCTCTCAGCCAGCCCCCCGCCCCGAGGACCAGGAGAGGCCCTGTCCACCAGCCCTCGCTGTAGCTGCCTCGGAGGATTCCATTCCAGCCACGGACACTCTCTCCTCTGGAGCGGTTCCCTGGGGACCAGTGCCAGCCCACTTTGGGTCGTTTGTATCACAGCGTCTAGATGTCCTCCACAAGCATTTTCATCCCAGCAGATCCGAAAAGAAGAGGGAAAGTAAAAGGGAAAGCCATCGGTGGCTGGTTCTCAATCTTTCTAAAATATCTTTGCAGGCTTTTGCCTTCTTACAGTAGATTATTGACTTTCTTTTTTAAATGACATGGGGCAATTATTAGGCTACCACTTACGATGTGATATGACCATATCATAATGCCCACAGGGGTTAATGTGGGTTGTAAGTGGGGGGATGAGTGACCTTGGGCCACTTCTCACCCCTCAAACCCCAAACTGGGCCATCTGCTAGGCCTTCCTTGCCTGCCTCCAGTCCAGTCTCCATGCAAGTGGCTAGAGGCCATCTCCTGATTCCCCAGGGGATCTTCCTGACCCAGGGATCGAACCTGGGTCTCCTGCATTGTAGACAGACGCTTTACCGCCTGAGCCACCAGGGAAGTCCAAATGTTCCCCAGGTCACCTCATTTTCCTATTTGGATCCCGTCAGGGGCTCCTTCTTTGACTTCAGGTAAAGTCTGTGGTCTTCGCAGTAGCCCTGAGCCTGGCCGTCCCTTCCTAGCGGCCTCACTCCCTTCCCGTCTCTGCCAGCTCCCAGCCACGCGTGGGCCATGGACCCTCTTTCCAGGAACCCGCCTGCTCGCCTCTGCCGGCCTCCCCGGCCCGAGAGCTGTGTCCTCTCGTCCCACCCCCTCGCCGGTCACCTGCCACCCCTCCAGCTCCCAGCGTCAGCACCCCTTTCTCAGAGGGGGTTACTCCAGCCTTCGGTCTAGGTGAGGACCGAGTGTCAAATTCGCATCGAAGGAAAGGCCAGCTTGTCACGGAGGGGTCTCCGCAGCCCACGTTTCAGCACCAGTGTCTGCTTGGGGCCATTGAGCATCTTGCCGTCTGACACCGGCTCCCTTCCTGGACCTGAGGGTGTTTCTTGTTTCCTGCAGGGCTCAGCGTGCTCTACTTCCTGTTCCTGGTGTTCCTCCTCTTCCTGAACTTCGAGCAGGTTAAATCCCTGATGTACTGGCTAGACCCGAACCTTCGCTATGCCACAAGGGAAGCAGACGTCATGGTACGTACTTGTCCACTGTGTGTTAGAGAAGCCGGTTGACCCCTTGGGTGTAGGAGGTAATGTTGGCTTCACATCTTAAATTGGTCCTACGTAGAAATTTCCCTCATATTTCCTACGTAGATAACCTCGGCACCAGGTCTCTGGGTGGGCTGGTGTGGTGCCTGGTTCCACGACGAGTAATCCAGGCCAGGGATGTGAATCCTCTCTTGGCCCAAAGCGGGTGGTAGGAAGCGATGAACGTTACCATCAGCCATAGCTGGGAACTCTGCCCCTGACACTTGTAAGCTGTGGGGCCTTGGGCTGTGGACCTGTAGCCTGTTCCCTCTTTTGTAAAGTGACATAATACTTACCTTGGACGTTTACTGTGACCTAAACGAAGGCCTAACGTGGTGCTTCACACCATGGTGCCAGTCCTCCAGCGGTGGCAGCTCAGCTCCGTCAGTGTCTCCCGCCGACCCTCTGCCCCCCGACTCCAGCCCTGATGCCCCGAACCTTCTGCCCTGCTTGCCAGGAAAGGGCCAAGTTGTGATGAGGGAAGCCATTTCATTCATTACTTTTATGAAGCCACAGTAAATAATTTTGCTTTTGGCTAAAATGACTAATGTGCTTTGGCTTTTAGTGAAGAGATTATTTTATACTGTAATGCTGTTCCTTTTTCAATTTTTAGAAGGCCTGATGTTTAGTACAGGTTGAAGAACTACCTAGCGACAGTCAGAAAAGAACAGACATTTAGGCCATAGGTGGGTCCTTGTTTAACAAGCAGGAATGGGGGGTACAGAGGGAGTTAGCTAAAAGTCTAAAAAATGATCATTCTAGCATAATCGAGATTGGTCAGACCCTTCTTGGAATGGTATTTCCAGACTGTATCTTTAACTTTTATGAAAGGACGTGTTAAAGACAAAAATAAGAAGGCCAAAAATTATTTGAAAGTCTCGAGGAGCAAAGTCTGTCTTGATATTCTTCCTCTAAGGGAAGAGAAAGGTACAGGGTGAATTCTAGTTTCTAATGATGCTGATCATAACAGTTAGGGTGAGGTTGACAACAGTTGTTGATTGTGGATTGTCTGCTCGGCCAGGCTGAGCTGGGAGCTTTATATATAGTGCTTTACATATAGTGTGTATGTTCATATCCTCATTTTACCAAGGAGGAAATAGAAGCTTAAAATAAGATCCATCTGGATCCAAAACCTACACTTCCCCTTAGGACAGTGCCTCAAACATATAGTTACAATAACGAGTGTTTGACGCTCCCAGGTGTCTTATGAACTGGAGACTAGGAGAAGGATATCCCAGGATATAGTTATTACCCGCCACGAGTTTCTTGAGTCAGAATGGTCATATGATGAACTAACTTCCAGGTAGATTTGCTGGTGTGTCAGGCTTCTCACAGTGGGCGGGGGAGAGGAAATCTCATAACACTTGGACATCCACCTTCCTTAGGAACTTAACATCACAGGGACATCCAGTTGTCGTGTCAGTAATTACAATCCCCTAAAGAGCTGACACTGGCATTTAAAGTCTAGTTTCCAAGGACCGACTAATTCTCTCTCAGCAAACAAAGCAAAGCCAGAGGCAGTTTTCAGCTTCTAGAATTCCAGCTGGTGCTAGCCTGGCCTTAGTCTTCTCCATCTCTAACTCCTCGTCACTTTTTACTTCCTTAAAGTAAGCTTTTACAGTTCTGAAGACTTGTTCTTTGATGGCTCTAGAGAAACGCGTTCCTTTTTTAGGACTTGTGGTGAGGAGAAGTGTCTTTATGTAAGACAGAAGCCTCTAGTCCCTGGTTCCCTGGGCCTTCTGCCCTCCCCATTCCTTCAGCCACCACTGATACCTGGCTCATCCATGGCAGGTGCCACATGTTGGAATGCAGACATCCCTTCCCCCTGAAAATTAATATTATAACTTGGGGTTGGAAGGGTAGTCATTGAAATCCTGTGAGAGATAGTCTTTTATGTAATTTTCTGAAAAGTTTGCTATGCTTCTAAATATTTATTCTGTTCAAAAATATGTGATCTAAGGTTCAGACAGGCTTTCAAGCGCATCTAATTTATAGACCGGGTCATCTGGAGCAGCAGTCTGTTGTTTAGTAAATACTTGCTGGGTCTTTTCTATGTGCTAGACACCATGCTGGTGGTAGTGGGGGAAAGACCCCCCCCCCGGCAACTCCGTGTCCTCTCAGGGCCTAGAATCTACAAGAAGGCAAATTAAACAAATTAGTTGCTGGCTCTTTTTCTTAGAGAATTGTTTAAGATAACTTCGATAAGTTTTAAACATTTTATCAGCACATGCCTAATCTTGTTTCACCCCACCCTCTCGCTTCCCCTAACACACATACATCTTACTATCATACATCAATATTTAAATATATGGATTTTTAAAAACGTAACCACAATGCCATTTTTAGTTGCTGAAAGTTAACAGTATGCAGTGTTCACATCTCTTCCCCAGTTGTCTCATAAAGGTTTCTTTCTTCTTTTTTTTTTTTAATGGTTGACTTGTTCGAATTAGGATCCAGACAAGGTCCCCATGTTGCCTTTGTTGCAGCTCTGTGTCTCTTAATCTGCAGTCCCTCCATGCTTTGGTTTAACATCAGTGTTTATTTGTCAAAGAAACTATATTGTTTATTCCATGGAGCTTCTCACTTCTGGATTTTGCAGCTTGCATTCCCAGAGTATCATTAATGCATCCCTCTGTCTCCCTGTCTTTCCTCTAAACTGGAAGTTAGATGTAGAGGCTGGATGGGATCCAGATTCCAGGCAGGTTTCCATGGCAGGGCTGCTCGTAGGCGGTGCTGTGTACCACACTGTCCAGGGGTCTCTCTTTTATGATGTTCAGCTTGATCATAGGGTCAGCATCAATTGTATGATGCCCTATCAATCACCCGTATGACTTGGGAGGAGAAAAGTGGAATATGCGCCAAACATTGTAATACATTGAAAGTGAAAGTCTCTCAGTCGCGTCCAACTCTTTGCGACCCCATGGTCTATATAGTCCATGGAATTCTTCAGGTCAGAATACTGGAGTGGGTAGCCTATCCCTTCTCCAGGGGATCTTCCTGACCCAGGAATCGAACCAGTGTCTCCTGCACTGCAGGGGTATTCTTTACCAACTGAGCCACCAGGGAAGCCCAGTACATTGAAATATTCACCCAATTCTCAAAATGCTAAATGTGAAAAAGATGTGTCATAGAATCAAGAAAGTGTAATGATTTCAGTACACAGTGCAGTGGAATAAAGAAAAAGATCTGGGTGCTATTAGAACTTGTTTACCCTGAGAGGTCAAGGAACGCCTCTGTAAGAGCTGATGTTTATTCTTGGTGTTCAGTCATTAAGTTGTGTCCTACTCTTGCGACCCCCTGGAATGCAGCACACCAGGCTCCTCTGTCCTCCACTATCTCCCGGAATTTGCTCAAATTCTTGTCCATTGAGTTGGTGACGCTGTCTAAGCTTACAACCTGAAAGTGAGTGGGAATTAGCCAAGCAAAGTGGGAGAGTAGGGGGCCGAGGCCATTATTCAGGAAGAAGGATCAGTCTACGTGGAGTCCCCAACTGGGGACCTGGGATGAGTCAAGAGTAAAGGAGAGAAGGAATGAGAGACAGAGGAGGGCCGTTCCTGAGGCTGGGAGGTGTGGACAGGAGGTAGGAGTACTTTGTGAATGTAGTTAAGAGACCCTGAAGGTTTATAAGTAGAGGAGGTACCTGATCTCAACTGATAAGCGGGTCAGTAAACATCATGCCCCATCTCCAGTCTGGTTTTGAAAATGGGGGAAAGAAGAGTGTACAATATCAGCTGACTTCTTCCTGGTTAAAGCTCAGTGGAGCAGATGGCTTTAGACCCGGGCCACGTGGCAGTACTAATCCCTTGCCCCAAATTAGGTTTCTGCTCCGCTGTCCCATTGGACATCCACGGACTTCTCCCCACAGGGCAGAACCCGACTCACAAAAATTTCTCCAATGATGAGGGGCCTGACGGGAGCCTGTGCTGTCTGTATGGGAATAATTTCCCAAGAGGGGGCCCTAAAGAGAATGGGTACATGTGTTCTTTCTGCTTCCGTGGTTACCAGCTTCCCCAGGGAGGAGTGAGCGACAGAGCAGGGCAGGAGGCCCAAGATCCTTCCACACTGGAGAGGCTGCCCTTCCAAACACACACACACACACACACACACACACCCACCCACCCCCAAACACACCCCCTCAAACATCCCCAAGCACACACTCCCATACACTCACACACCTCCAAACGTGCTCAACCCCCAAGCATGGACACACCTCCAAACATACACATACATCCAAACATGCACACACACACACACACATACACACACACCGCCAACATGCACACACCTCCGAACACACACATACACCCCCAACATGCACACACCTCCAAACATACATACCCCCAAACATCACACATCTCCAAACACACACCCCCCCAAACATGCACACCTCCAAACACACACCCACATACACCAAAACATGCACACACCTCCAAACACACACACCCAAAGCCACACACACCCGAACACACACTCCCAAACACACACCCCCAAACATGGATACACCCAAAGCCACACACCCGAACACACATACATTCCCAAACACGCACACGTCCCCAAACACACACGCTCCCAAGTGCACACACTCCCAAAACTCTGATTTATGATCTGCAAAATCATTTCATTTATAGAGAACTGATTTCAGAGAGACCCGTTAAAAGCTTTGCAGTCTTAAACTGGAGGTGGGTAGTCAGAGTGTCAGCTATACACTTTATAGTTTTAGAAAGCTATCGCAAGCAAGAAATAACAGTGGCATTGAGTTGGAAGAAAAAACACATTGGGAGGTAAAGTGAACAGGACTTGGTGTTTGGTCTAATGTTGGGCAAACAGCGGAGAGGTGGAGCCATCCAGACCAGCGGCCAGTCGGCTGGGAGGGCGGGCTGTGTGCCCCCCGCACCCCCCGCTCCCTCCTCCCTGCACGGCCCTTGGAGTCCTCACTGCACTCTGTTCCTGCCGCTTCCAGGGCAGCTGTGTGTACTCCCAGCTGCCTTAAACCTCCGCGTCCTGTGTCCCTCCCACCACCAGGACCTCGACCTCAGGATCTTCCAGATGTGACTGCTGGCACATTTGTTCCTAATGATTGTTTGATAATATAATAGTTATACACCAGCAGATACACTTAGCTCTTTGTGGTGCCTTCAGAGCACCTCCCCGTTTGTTGAAGCACAGAAATGTTCTCCTAGAGAGTAGAAAGGCCTCCAAAGTGGTCTTCAACCCATGATTGCCCTCAGAGCAGCCTTCTGAAGATGGAACTCAGCCCCCTCTTATCTAACCCTCCGCAGCGCTACAGCATAAATAAGAGGATAGGGCGGCTGCGGAAACGGGAGTTGACTGGGCCTTGAACCCTCCTTAACCTAAGGAGTAATGGCTTTAGGCCGAGGGTGTCTTCTGTGATTCCTGTGACAGGCACGTGCTCCAGGGCCTGGAAAGAGAATTGTCATCTCATGGCAGTGCTGTTTGGCTCTTTTAAAGCCTTATCTTGACTTACCCCTGTTGATTTTTTTCCCCTTTTTTTTCTAGATTTTCCACTTCCACATCATCATCCCATATCAGAAAAAAAAAAAAGTTTTTAAAAATGTCCTTTCGGCTTTGCAAATTAGAGTGCATTTGTTCTGAAAAAGCTTCAGAAATCTGAGGCAGTGGGTTTCAGAAGAGAGAGGGGGGCACCCCAGTGCTGTTTTTGCTCCTTCAGAGAGTATTGTTTCTAGAATTTGAAAATACTATACTTTACAGGAACTCCACCAGCTGACTGAAATCTTACTCCTTCCTATTTGATTAATTTGGGAAAAGCGAATGGGAAATGGAGAACTCTCTGAGAAGTGCTGTCATATGATAACTGCTTTCATAATAAATACAGAAATAAAAGGAAATTGATTTGAAAGTTTTTCAAAACATATAAAAAAAGAAAAAGATATTAGAGATGGAACCTAAATTATTGAAAGCTTTATAGTGTTTAAACATTTAGATTATGCAATATTATACATTGTTGGGTAGAGGAGTAATTCTGCTTTCTTCTAATTTCTGAAGTTGGATATTTCAGCTTTTCTTCTTTCCTAATAAAAACATTTAAGAGTGTGTATTTTCCTCTAACTTCTGCTTACTTGTATCTCACCATTTTGATGTGTAATATTTTCATTATCATTTAATACTGAGTGTATTTTAAATTTCTATTATGACTTCTTTTTAACTCCATGATATTTAGAGGTGTGTTTTAAAATTTCCAAACCTATTGGGTTTCTGTTGATTTATTTATTAGGATTCTGTGTTTTTGTTACTGATTTTAACACAGTTGCCCTATGGGCAAGTGACATGGGCTCTGTGATGCCACTTCTTTAAGATGGGTTAAGCCTTTGTAAAATGATTTTGTTTCCCACTTTATATAAGCTTTTGCAACTCAGAACAAAGCAACTCTAGTGTATAAACTCTCATTCTTGTCCATTTTTCCTTAAACATCTTCAGTTACTGAAAGTTTTTATTGGGCAGGACACAGACTAGTTGTCAAGATCACATCAGTTGTTTTCATTTTATTGTTCAGACCCTGAAGCAAGTTGATTTCTAGAGCATTACTAATTCTTTCCGTTTTATCTTAAACAGGAGTATGCTGTGAACTGCCATGTCATCACCTGGGAGAGGATTATCAGCCACTTTGATATATTTGCCTTTGGACATTTCTGGGGCTGGGCCATGAAGGCCCTGCTGATCCGAAGTTACGGCCTCTGCTGGACAATCAGTATCACCTGGGAGCTGACCGAGGTAAGAACGGGGCGTGGGCTGCTGTCTAGATGCTATAGTATAGACAGTTTGTACGTAGGAGGGAGACAGTCCATCAGTGAGCAGTCCTGTAATCTGTTCTCCAGCTCCTGTGGCATGAAACTATTTAAATCCCAAGGGATATTTTAAGCCTTTGTCAAACACACAGAGAAGCTCCTTGTCAGCTTCAGGCCTGCTCTATCTCACAAGTCTTAAAGAGAAANAAGGCCAGTGTCAGGGTGTTAGCTGGCCCAGCCTCTCCGAGGCCTCTCACCTGCCCTCTGCTTCCTGTCCTGCCCAGCTGCTGTGTCCTTACCTCCCAGGAAGCCGTCCTCTGAGTTCTTCCCTCTCTGCCCTGCGTCCTCCGCTGGCTGGGCTCACGTTGGTGCCCCTGCAAGCAGAGCATCCAGCCCTTCTCTGAAACACTCGGCCCATGTTAGATATGTGACAGGTGTCTCTTTTCTGCTAAACCTCATGCCTCCAGAGGGCAGGGCCGGTGTCTGCCCAGTCCCAGACCCCAGGGCTCTGCCTCACCCGGGCAGATGCCCCCAGATCCATAGTGAGCGAGTGAAGGTGACTCTTTCCAGCTCCCCCGACTCCTCTCTTTCTGGGCCGTCTCACCCCCGCGCCCAGTACTCTCTAGAAAGGCTCCTCAGGTGGATGTCGGCGCTCCACACCCACTCCCCGGCAGAGTCCTGTTTCAGCAGGTCTGTGTCGTGGGCTTCTGCAGAAGCTTCTCTCTGCCTCACGTGAGTCAATGCTCCGTGTCATGGCTCGGACCTCAGAGTCAGTCCCAGGCGGTGCGCCGCCTGCCAGGGCTCAGCCCACAGCCCCTCACCCTCACGCACAGTAGCTGTTCTGTATCTTCTCAGCAGCAGGAACATCAGGAAGACAGAATCCTCGTATTTGTGTGGTTTTGCAGTCTGTGAAAGGGCTTTCTACATGGCACTAGTGGAAAAGATCCCACCTGCCAATGCAGGAGATGTAAGAGATGTGGGTTCGATCCCTGGGTCGGGAAGATCCCCTGGAGGAGAACAGGACAGCCCACTCCAGTGTTCTTGCCTAGAGTCCCACGGACAGAAGAGCCTGGTGGGCTACAGTCCTTAGGGTCGCCCAGAGTTGGATAAGACTGAAGTGACTTAGCACGTCTGGATGCACAGTCTGTGAAATGCTTTCATGAATAGTTCTAATTTGTAGCATTTATTTTATTACTTCAGAGGTTTACAGTTATGGAGTTGCCTCTTTCCAGAGAGCTCTCAGGTATTGTCTTTATAATTTCAGACCCTCTTAAAAGCGAGCCTTCACGCAGTACACTGTGCTGCTCTGGACACAGCGAACAGGTCCTTTGTTTTGGACAGAACTATTTCTGTAAAAGACTTCTGTTCCACCCTTGGTCTCACTGTGCCTCTTTTCTGGCATATCTTCACTTTCATCTCCATCTTTTGAAACCAGTCCCTCCTGTCCTTAACTACCCCACTCCAGCCTGTCTCCCTTCCAGAAATCTGCCACAATTGCCATCACTCAGAATGAATCTCTTCAGTGTCTCTGTGGTTCCCATTTATGTCCCCATTGTAACACTTGCCACAGCTTAGCTGATTCTGGGGTTCCGAATAAGTGTCTGGTTCTGAGTAAGTCCGGCTTGAGATCAAGGACCTTGGTCCATTTTGTCTCACCGCCTTGTATTGCTACATCGTAGGCACTTAATAAAAGATCATCACTGCAAATCAGTTAGTGTGAGATTTCCTGTTAAGCTAATTTACAACTTACTACTTTATTCAAATATCTGTAGACCATTTCCAAAATACACAGCTTAATTTCTCAAGCTGCTAGTTTCGAGGATTCTGCCAGTGCTCTGTAGACAGCTGAGAAAACTTTGCTCCCTTCCTTCTCCAGGATCCATGTTACATTGTCATGAGCCAAGGTGATTTATTGGTAGTATTTTTCAAGACGGTTCATCATTTCTTTAAAATCCTGTGTTAAAAATAAATTTAAAAATGCGCGTTTGGATTAGCACTATTTGAAAACTGTCATGAAATAAAAAATAAGAACCTGGTTACAGAACTTGGTTTTATTTATTTTTTTAATACGTCAGTGAAACCTAAAATGTCAACAAGTTTGAACAAAAGAGCATACTGTTAAAAGGAACGTTATCTTTCAGGGTGGCACGCCAGGTTTGTTTTCTTTTTCACAACCGTCATCTCTCGTGTCTCCCAGCTTTTCTTCATGCACCTTCTCCCCAATTTTGCTGAGTGCTGGTGGGACCAAGTCATCCTGGACATCCTGTTGTGCAACGGGGGCGGCATCTGGCTGGGCATGGTCGCCTGCCGGTTTTTAGAGATGCGGACTTACCACTGGGCAAGTTTCAAGTGAGTCGTCCTCCTCCGGGCCCTGCGTCACCGTTTCTCATGATGTGAACTTAACTGCTCAGTATCCCATAGCTTGAGTGCGTTCTCTGATGACAAGGAGTAAATTACACATTGGTCACTGGAGCTCAAAAATGGTTCTAAACCCAGTTTCGGGCACTGATCCAGAAAACGCTGAATCATTTACGAGTTTCTCAGATCCATCCCCTCTTTTTATATCCTTATTCCCCACCCTGCATTCCAACTCCCACGGCTGGATTGATGACTGCCCTGTCCCCAGGTTAACCCCTTTAAGCCTTCTGCCACCATTGCCCGAGAGATGGTCTCAGGCCTGTCAGAGCCATCACGCCATTCCGCTGTGATGGTCTCTCACGGGCCTGAGGACAAAGTCCATGGGCTTGGCGATGATAAGTAACCTATTTATTCCGTGTCAAATTAATTTTGGCATATGGTATAAGGGGGAGATTTCACAGTGTACTGGATTGATTAACCGGTTTACTCCATCCCTTCCGTGAGTAATCCTTTCTTTGGCCACTGACTTGAAAGGACTTTTTAGTATCTCTTGAGCAGTATAGAATGTAACAAAATCTGTAGCAGCGCTGGATTTTGCAGTCAGCAACCTTCACACACAGTATCTCATTTGAGACTTACATCAACCCTAGGGGTAGACACACCACCGTTCTCTTCATTTTAGGGATGACAGTACTGTGGTTTCAGTTTGCTAATTTGCCCGAGGACATTCACCTAGCAAGCTGAGTCTGAATTTGCATCAGGCTGCCTGGCTCCTTAAACACTCCATTCTGCTTCCCTAATTTCGTACATTTATGCTCAAATTCAGCTTGAGAATCATTCTGTCAAGTTCCCAAGACATAAGCACAACAAATGAACAAAAAAGTGCCCCTGGTTTCAAGTTACATTAAACATGAAGGAATACAGGTCAGGTTGGATTAACCTCTTCACTCCATTAAGTGTCCAGGTCTCCATCACACCGTATCTTTGTTCCCGTCTTTCTCTCTTTCCATGAAGTTTCACCATTTTTTAGTACAGGCCGTTCCTCGTTCTTGTTGATTTTTGGAATAGACTCTCTTTCTTTGTTGACCTTGTGCTGCAAGCCTTCTTGCAGGAGGTTTTCTCACCGCAGGCTTGTTGATGGGCGGGTGAATGGGTGAAGAAACAAACCTGGGTTCCCTTACTACCCCTCCTATTCCCCTCCCCACTCCAAGAATGAAAGGCCTGGTCTGTTTGTCCTTGTGCCTTCAGCATCTGAAACAGTGTCTAAGACCTGAAGGTTCTCGACATAATGTTCTTGTTGAATTAAAAAATCTTTACCATTAATTAAATACTGCGACCTTGGATTTCGGCTCCCCTGGTCTCCCACGAGGGCACCAGAATCTGCCCCCAGCTCTAAGGCTTAGGAGGTGTGCTGGCATCAGCCAGTCCATGTCTTGGAGCCTCAGTGGTCTTCTTTGTGACCCGTGGGACTGCTTGTTTCTATCACGGGAATATAAAATTTTTAATTGAGTGATTTCTAGGATGAAACCCAAGAAAGGTTAAAAAAGTCACGGTTCATCACCTGAAACTTAACCAAAGCAGCTATAGGGCCAGGAGCCGCTAAGGGTCACCTCCCGTACAGAGCATGTTCTGTGTTTTACCTTGCACCCCCAGGCTGGGGTGGGGGCGGTGAGCCATGGTGGGAGTTGCATCATTGTTGCGTCCTCACCCTTCCTGGCCTAGCTCCAAGTCGCTGTCTTCAGTGTCCCTCAGCATCTCTTGTCACCAGCTCACAGAGTGTGGCCTGTGAGGGCCCAGCAGTGGCCTGGCCTTTGCGTCGTACCTGCCCCTGCCGAGGCTCCCCACCAGGTGTGACGCTCTCGGCACCTCACCTGTGAACAGAGGCTGCTGTTGGAGAGATGCTCAACAGGAAGGAGTCTTTTGTTCTGGGTACTGGTTGTAAAATAGTCAGCGCAGTTTTTTTCTTTTTTGTCCTTTCTTATCTCTCTGAATTTTCAGCAGAACTGTTTCTCTCCTTTCAGGGATATCCACACCACCACCGGGAAGATCAAAAGAGCCGTGCTACAGTTCACTCCTGCCAGCTGGACCTACGTGCGGTGGTTTGACCCCAAGTCTTCATTTCAGAGAGTGGCTGGAATATACCTTTTCATGATCATCTGGCAGGTAATTTTTTTTTTCCAGATACTCAGAAGTAGGGAAAAAACAAAACCAAAATAAAAACCATCCACTGATTTAAGGTTCATGCTAGTTGACATTGTTTATCAGCTCCGTGCGTTAAAAGATGTCCTGTTCTACAGCTGACATACAGAATTATTCAACAGCGATGCTGTTAGACTTAAGGTCTTGCTTCATTGTGAAGATGTTTTAAAATACGGATCATTGAATTGCAAATTGGAAACGGATTAAAATTCCTTGTAAAAACCTTGTGCTCAGCATCTATCACCCAGTGAGTTAGGCATTGGATTGCTTTCTATCCAGAGAATGGTCTTTTCAGGACCAAAGTAACAAATGTAAGGCTTTTTTAATAGTCCAGACTCAGTGTTTGAGTGTTAAGATGGTACCTCAGCTGTTACCACTTTAGGTAATTGGTGAAGCGCTAAATAAAGAAGCTCGCTGAGGGGACTAGAGCCCCCTGGGGGACCTGGGTCCTCTGGAGTGGTACCAGCAGTGGGGAGAGGCCTTCCTTCCAAGCAGACTGACATGATGCAGACAGCCTGGGGTCCCGGAAAGAGATTACCAAAAAACTCTTTCCTGGAGGCAGCCTTTTTTATTGACCCTCCTGTTCACAGGTTAATTGTTCCACAGCTTTGGGAGAGTAGCTAAGGAAAACTAGTTTTCACCTGAATTGTCTTCCAGAATCTTCAGACATTATATTTTGAACATGTGAACAACATACTCCCAACGACAAGGAGAAAATTGGCATGTGTCACTTGAAAGATAGTCTTTGTCCACAGAAGGATGTGGATGAATAGGTATATAGTCACCATGGTTTGGGGAAATCAGTGGATAAAATGGGCATAGGGATTTCCCTGGCAAGTCCACTAGTCGGGATTTCACCTTCCAACGGAGGGGTTGCAGGTTCAACCCCCGGCCAGGGAGCGAAGATCCCTTATACCTTGAGGCCAAAAAACTAAAGCATAAAAAAACACTAGCAATATTGTAACAAATTTAATGAAGACTTTAGAAATGGTTCCCATCAAAAAAACTTTTTAAGAAGGAGGGGGGTTACATAAGTGGATGACAGTCAAGTTTTCCCTCCTGGGGCAGTGCCAGGGCAGGGAGAGGTTCCCTTCAATTGTGAGGACCTCGGAAGGATTTGGATTTTCCTAGGATGGCAGAATTCCACGCCCCACTGTCCCCTGGATCATGAGCGCTATTCAGGGATCAGTTTCCTATATGTGGTGATGATGAATGAACCGTGGGAGGGAGGGATTGGGGGCAGGAGGAGAAGGGGGTGACTGAGGATGAGATGGCTGGATGGCATCACGGACACGATGGACATGAGTCTGAGTGAACTCCGGGAGATGGTGCTGGACGGGGAGGCCTGGCATGCTGCGATTCATGGGGTCGCAAAGAGTCGGACACGACTGAGCGACTGAACTGAACTGAACTGAATGATCCTTCAATTCAAAATAAATTAAAAAAAAACCAGCACTGTGGGGAAAGACGCACATTTTAGGTCACTGAAATGAACCTGCTGGTCCATGTGATGTACGTTTTTCTTTTTTTTAATAACTGTGTTTACTTTTGGCTGTCCTGGTCTCTGCTGCTGCACGGGCTCTCTAGTTGCAGTGAGGGGGTCCGCTTTCCACTGTGGTGCTTGGGCTTCTCGTTGCGGGGCCTTTTCTAGTTGCGGAGCACAGGCTCTAGGCGCACCGACTTCAATAGTTGCAACACGTGGGCTGAATGGTTGTGTGCCCAAGCTAAGTTGCCCCATGGCATGCCAGATCTTCCCGGACTAGGGGTTGAACCCGTGTCTCCAGCATCGGCAGGTGGATTCTTATCCACTGCACCACCAGGAAAGTACTCATGTGCTCTTAAAGCAGTGACCTTTCCTAATCTCCGCTGCTCGCTTCATCTGGAGGGGACAGGAGGGGCCTCTGGGCATGGAGCACGGATTCCTGATAGACACATTTTGTGCCGCCAGGACGGGTCACATGATGGTGGCACCGGGTGCTCCCCTCAAGGGAGCAGTCTCACTGCCGGGTGAAGCCTAGACCAGCCCCCATACCCACTTTTAAGAGCTTTTCAGGCTTTCGTCAAAGATCTGCCTGGTCCCCGGGACGAGCTGAATGAGCCCATAGACATCTCTCAGTCACGCACAGCATCTCAAGCTTCTTCTGGCTGTTAAAGAGCCTGCTTCCCTGCTGTCAGATGTCTTTTCGACCTGGCCTGATTTCTGTCCAGCTGCGAAGGTGTTCCTCAGCACCGATTTGTCTTCCTGATTTTGCTCTGGAAGCATCTCCCTCCTGACTGTCCCGGCAGCTCACGCCTGTGAGCCAGGTCACAGTCACATGAACCTGGAAACACGCCGAATGGCCGTTGCCCCCTGTGCCCCTCTCAGCACCCAGCACCTCCCCTGGGCCCCTGCTTGGTTGGTACCCACGTTGTCCTGGCTGTACCTGGGTTTAAATAGCAAACTCTTAAGAGACCCGATCTATTTTCTGGAGATGCTTTGAACATACCAATTATTTTTAGCTATAGAGTGTACACTGAAGGACTAGACGCTCATGACGCAGCTCGAAGCACCAGGCTGACGCACACCTCCTTCTTTTGCAGCTGACCGAGTTGAATACCTTCTTCCTGAAACATATCTTCGTGTTCCAAGCCAGTCACCCATTAAGCTGGTGTCGGATTCTCTTTATTGGTGGCATCACGGCCCCCACAGTAAGGTAATTCTGTGTTAGCCTGACGGTCATTTGAACACGTTGGCCTGCTTTGCAGGTCATTTCGCCCATCATTTCTCCTGTGTAGCATAAAGGAGGTCATATAAACTAGCAGATATTCCATGAGAATGTCATTCTAGACAATTATACTTCCAAGGGAACAAAAAGACTTATGTATCCAGAACATGAGGAAAACATTCTGCTTCTCCAGCCTCAGTAACATGAAGACTGACACCACCCCATTACATTCAGACCCCTTCCCAGCTCTTCTTTTCCCCTGTGCTCAGTCACCAAGCTGTGTCTTTATGACTCGCCCGCCAGGCTCTTCTGTCCATGGGAATTCTCCAGGCAAGAGTACTGGAGTGGGTTGCCGTTTCCTTCTCCAGGGGATCTCCCTGACCCAGGGATCCAACCTGTATCTCCTGCATTGGCAGGCAGATTCTTTAGCACTGAGCCACCTGGGAAGCCCTTTTTCCCCCGTAGCATCCTATTTAAAACAAAGTGAGGAAGAGACATGCTGAGGTTTTCTTCATGAGATTATCGAAAAATGCAAACATTTTTATGGTGGATTGAAGTCATAAATGTTGTTATTTTTAGAATGAAACTTTATTAGTTCCTTTAGAGCCAGTTAAGTTAAGTTCCTTTTTCAGATGTCTTTCCTGTGGTCCTCCAGGATAGCAGGGACAAGCTTGGGTGTTCATCCTCTAGGGTAGCTGTCCTTGCCCTGGAGTCATGATTCATGAAGGACCCTAGAGATGAGGTGCTGTTCACAGACTGGACCCCCCGCCGCGGACCCATCCCAGTGAACTTCAGAGAGAAACACTTGCATTTGTCTTGTTCCTGTTTGGAAAGAGCGCTTAGGGTTTTATAACTGGCATGGAGTCTCCGAATTGATGAGTAGAACAATTGTTCTACATTGTTTCAGTAGAAACACTCAAAGTCTGTGCACCACTGATTCAAAGTAAACTTCTTTGGGAACTGTGGGATAATTTAATTAATTATTTTTAATGTGTGAGTGAACTACACAAGTACAGGGTCTTGTTTGCCAAGGAGAGTGGGTGTTTTCCTTGGTCAGACATAGCCCTCACCCCCAGCTAGCAGTTATTGTCCTCATTCATTATTACAAATATATATTAATATATACAGGAAGGTAACAGTTGGTACACTGCAGCCCTTTGGTGCTTTATGGACTAGTGATCTGCTGAAATAGTTATCTCATGAATGCAGTTTTCCTTTTTGTGGGTTGGCACTTCCTTATCATAGTTAAAATTTGATTGAATTTGAGGCTTACTGTTAGTTTCAGGAAAGATTAGCAGCAGTTCCTTCATAAAGTTAGGAGCAATCAACAAATAAGCGGGGAAAGAAATCTCTTAGAAAACAGAACAGCAAATCACATATGATTTATCATGAAATTTCCTTATTATTAAATATTTCACAGCAAAAACTAGAGACTCGAGCAGAAACTGAAAATCCAGTGTTTGGGCTTTTTGAGAGCTCCTTAAAATTTTTGCCAAACTCTATGGGTTTTCAAACGATTCTTTTTATCTTTAAAAATTAGCCATTTCCTTTGTTCCTACATCACTTGAGGCTAAGGAGATGGTTGACAAGCTTCTTGGAAAGATGGAAATGCTAATGGATTTTAGGTTCCAATGAGTCAATGGCAGGCCCAGAAAGAAGCGAAAACTCAGGCTTCAGTATAAATCATATATACTTACCAGGTCTCTCTTTTCCTCTTTTTTGGTTAGACTTTCATATGACTCTGCTTTGAGAAGATATTTGAGTGAATATTCTTTTAGTCTAATATAATGTGCAGTATAAGGGCATGGATGCAATTAGTAAAGTAGCTGAACCGGTAAAAGCAAATTAGGTAATGAAAATGTGAAGTTAGAGGAAAACCTGAATTCTTTACAGCTAGAATTCTTCACTTTGGGGTACAGAGCTGATAGTTCATGGATGAGCTTTGGGCATTCATGTACCCTCTGAAGTTTAATGCAGAATTTTGTGTGCATGTTTCATGTGCCTTTATCATAGCTTTCCTCAAACCCTCAAAGGGGAGTCTGTAACCCCAGCCCTTACCCTGCTGGTTCAGACGTCACCTCCCCAGGGATGGGTCGAGTTTCAGGGGCAGCTCTAAGACTCCCAGCCTGTGTTGTCCTATAGGCAGCCTCTCCCACGTGTGGCTACTGAGCACTGGGCGTGTAGCCAGTCACCTTGAAACATTTCTGAGAGCCAAAATGTATAGATTTCCTGCCTGGTTACAGTCAGCAGCCTTTGTCCTGGAGAGAGCCAGAGGAGACAGTGTAGCTGAGCTTCTGGAACTGCCTCCATGGAGAGAGACTGAATCACCCACCTGGGGTGACTTTGGCTCGGGAGTGTGGGAGTCTGCCTCTGAATCAAGACTGCCTCTGCCAATAATCTGGCTCTTTAAACCACCTCCCTCCATCCCAGTCCAAATTCTTAGCCTCTTACAGGAAGGTTTTAGCAGGCACTGGCTTCCTATTCCTTTTACTAGAACTAGACCAGGCAGCTTGAGTATGTCCACATACCTTGAGTATGCCTTGTTTCAACAAGGCAGACAGTTTTTATATTCACACTGTCAGAGTGAGTTAGTTCTGTATTGGCTTGCTGGTCTTCCAGAGGCTCTCAGTGAATTCTGCCTTTGTTCTTTCAGACAGTACTACGCTTACCTCACCGACACACAGTGCAAACGCGTGGGAACACAGTGCTGGGTGTTTGGGTGAGTAATCTGTTATCATTTGAAACCACTTATATCTGTAGATTTCTTGAGTTCATTCTTGACCCTGCATTAAGTGACTTTCAGTGCAGTTTTATTTTTGTGTGTCTTTCGCTTTTAACATTCCTTTTCTGATTTAAATTTAGACTAGTTAACTGGCAAGTTATAGAAAGAGGATGTAGAAATTAATTTTTTAAAAGACAGTAGGAAATCAAAAGATATTTTCCACATAGAATTGGAGGCCTTGTTTCCCGAAATAAATTAGGAAATGAATTGTTTGAATTCCCTCTGAAATCGACAGTAAGTTTGGGACAACGTTTTGTGCTGGGCTTGACCACGCTTCATGTTACTTTCACACCAGAAAGGGTCTGGTTTTATTGTCCCAAAGAAAACTAACACGTAGCCACATGGTCACAATTTATCATCTTATTATAGATACAAATGCTGTATCTGAATTTATAATTACTTAAATGACTCAAAAGAAAGCATAGATTATCCAGTTTCACCCCCAGTATTAAATGCGAAATGCCGTTCAGTATCTCAGGTAACTGCTTCCTCTGTACAACACCATCCACATCTCACCACGCCATCTAGCAGTAGAAGTTCCAGAGATGTCCAGCACATCTGTGTGTGAAGTTCAGTCACTCAAGGACCCTCAGTTCAAGACCTAATCTAGATTTTAAACTGAGCATAAAGAAAATCCAATGAAAACCACAACAGATTTTTAAACAGAATTTTTTTCCATGTAATGCATATTGATAATGTAGAAAAGAATAAACTAAAGATCATCCAAAGACATCGACTTTTTAGAGATACTTGCTGCTTACATTACATTGTCATTCCTTCCAAACGTGTGTGTGTGTGTGTGTGTGTGTGTGTGTGTGTGTATCCAGCTCTCACCCAGATTCTGGAACGGTTACTCAAGTTTCCCACTGCCTTCTTCCCAAAAGACAAAAGGCCTTTGTCACTGTTTCTGGCAAACTCTGTGATGTAAGCTGATTTTCCTACCCAAAGTAGCTTAAAGGGTAATAGGATGGATTCAGTTTCCATTGTTGACTGCTCTGGTGGGAGAGAGAATCTACATTTACCAGACTCCTTACATACTTTTGTCGCAGGAAGGCAGGTTGCCTTCTTACTGTCTTGTCCAAGGACTGGGGATCTTTTCTGCCTTTGAGCTTTTCCTCTGCCCCATGCATCTTCTTTCCACGTGCGTTTTTCTTTTCACATTTATAAGTCCTTGCCACAGTCTTATTATGCTGTGACTGGAGCACTCTGTCTAGTCACCTGTTGAGGAAAAAGGAGATGGTGAATCAGAGAGACAGGTAGTTCTCCCTAATCTGGTATCTTGAAAGTTTAATCCCTGTGGTGGGAGAAAGAGCCAAGAGGAACTAGACCAAAGGATGGGAGGGAGCAAACGCAGAAAAGCTGCCTCTTACTGGAAAATGGTGAAAGAGGGTCAAATGCAAATGATCTGAAGTAAATGTGAGGTCATTTGGCTGATTTAGGATGCCCTGTTGAGAATCAAGGACTCTCAGGATGGTGATGTCAAGGTCAGTGGACCTTGAGCTTAGTGGGCTGTGCTGAAAAACAGCAAGTCCCTCTTCATGAATCACGCAGGGCGGACCCACCTGGAGCGTGAACGGGCAGGAGCAGCCTCTGTCTGGTCGGCATGGTGGGCTCGTGATGGTGCAGCAGGAGGCCTGGCCTCCAGTTTCTTCTCTGGTGTTTGCCTTTCGGGGGCCACCACCTCCCATCTTCTTTTCTTTCCTTCCTCCGGCTTCCCTGCCACCTTCATTTTTTTGGTTTCTTTCATCTGCTGTCAAAACAGCAAACACTGAAATGTCTGACTTCCTTTAACAACTTTGTTTTTACCACTAAGTCGTGTCTGACTCTTTAGTGACCCCATGGACTGTATAGCCCACCAGGCTCCTCTGTCCATGGGATTCTCCAGGAAAGCATACTGGGATGGGTCACCATGTCCTTCTCCAGGGGATCTTCCTGACCCAGGAACTGAACATGTGTCTCCTGCCCTGGCAGGTGGGTTCTTAACCACTGAGCCAGCAGAGAAACCCTTCTTTAACAGCTAGTTGATGCTTTACAATCTTCTTTTCACTAACTTTGGCATGACTTTGGCTCTATCACAGTACGGAGATTCAAGGGAACCAAGGTGAAGCCCATGTAGTGGGCACTTTTCTCCTTTATAAGTGTTACACCCTCAAAAAGCTGGCATTAATTGCTGCTATATGTAATGAAATACAGACTTTCAGTGTGGGCTCCACAGTTGTGCCATGGAGCTGAACTTACAGCCTTTTGTCCCTAAGCATCCTAGGCCCAACTGAGACAGGACTCCATCCATCCGGAGAATGGGAACCCATGGGGAGAAGTTGGAGTGGGGGAACCTCTTCCAGTTACTACATCTTCGTGGGTGTCAGGGCCAGGTCGAGGTGGACAGATTGCCCAGGTGTGGACTTGAAACCATCTTCATATTCACCTTTCTCCCCTTCCCATCCCCATTATAATTGAGTTTCTGTGCCTCCAAAGGAGAGCATTGGGCTGGTTGATGAAGAAAAGATGTTGGATCCCTTGGCCCTGGAAGGAAGGCTTCCAAGCTGTGGCTGTAACAGGAGTGAGCAGTCACTTTTCCTCCTCTGGCAAGTCCTTGGGTTGGGTTTCCAGGGGTTGGGTCAGAGCTGATGGTCCCCAGGTCTGGAGCCCAGTTGCTGTCTGAACTGCCTCTCACCACACTGGCTCCCTCTCCCGAGTTGTCCCAGCCCTGCTGGTGACCCAAGACAGTAAGCTTCGGCCTCTGCTCTGCACATAGCACTGTCCAAGGGCAGCTCCACGTCGGCACGTCCTTCTCCACCCTTGTCTCTCCCGTCTTCTCCGCGGCGTCTGCCATCTCTAGACTGATTTCTTCCTCCTACAGCAGCTGCCCTGCAGGTCTTCTTCCTCCGTTTCTGCTGCGTCTCAGTCTCCTTTGCTGGCTTCCCTGCCACCCCTCTTCTCTCCACAACTTCTTGTAATTATGCTGCAGTTCTTCCAGGCTCCTTCTTAAGGGTAGACACGGCATGCAGCTCAGTGTCCTCAGGAGGAGGGAGTGTTTGGAGGGAACGGACAACTGGAGGAGGCCTTTCCTGCCTCCTCCACCTTCCCCAGCATTCCCAGGCCACCATTATCTTCCTGCCAACCTTTGCTCACAGCCCCTCATACTGCCTTCCCTCTGGTCCACACGCATCTCTGTTTCCCACCCTCAGCGCTCACATTGCAAGGGCAGCATCCTTGCCAGGTTCCCATTTCCTGTTTCCAGTGTCTTCTCCTTCATCCCATCCTCCTGCAGACTGACCATCCTTTTTCCTGCTGCTTCCTGCTCCCTTGCTCAGAAACGCCTACTGACAAGCCCCAGTCCTCTGCAATAGTCCCTTTTCTCCAGTGATATCTTCCTCTAAACCCTGATATACAGCAAAACAACTGAGCAGGATCGTTCTGGGCGTGCCACCCAGGACCCTCCGCCCCCTTCTCCCCCTCTCCATCCTGCCCCGGGGCTTCTTAGGAAGTCCAGGTGTTCCATGGAACACAACTGAAAGAGTTCTCTACCTCCTTAAGGCCCAGCTCAGCGCTCACTTCCTCCCCAAAGGTGTGTTGCTCATGCTAACCGGAACCAGAACTCATCTGAACCGGAACTGGAACTGCCTCCTGAAGTTCTGCAGTGGCTCCTGGCTCCCTGTGGGATTGTATCATAGTTGTGTCCCTTGTATACACGGCTTGTTTCCACTGGTAGAGAGTCAGCTCCTGGCCGCCGGAGAGTGACTGATCTGTGCCCCAAGCCCTCGCGGCAGAGTGTTTTGTGCAGCTGCAGGGCTGCATGTGTAGGACGCACACAGGCTGTGGCATCTTGAGAATCCAGGAGCAACCTGTGCTGCAGATAGAACAGTCTCTGCTCGAGGCTGACTTGTCTACCCAGCTCACACACACCAGGCCGAGAGCTTTTGTGCCCCAGTTTCAATAAGACCATGATACATTCTTGTACCATCCGCAGGGGATTTCCTGATGCCGGGTTCTGTGTTAAGGTCATTTTTATTTATGAGAGGCCAGCCTCACTCCAGGCAGAAGCACCTCAGGCAGCCCAAAGTTGATTTGACTCCTGCCTGTGAGAACCCACTGGTCATAGCAAACACCCTCTTCCCACAACCCAAGAGAAGACTACATGTGGACATCACCAGATGGTCAATACTGAAATCAGGTTGATTATATTCTTTGTAGCCAAAGATGGAGAAGCTGTATACAGTCAGCAAAAACAAGACCAGGATCTGATTGTGGCTCAGATCAGGAAGTCCTTATTGCCAAATTCAGACTTAAATTGAAGAAAGTAGGGAAAACCACTAGACCATTCAGGCATGACCTAAATCAAATCCCTTATGATTATACAGTGGAAGTGGCAAATGGATTCAAGGGATTAGATACGATATACAGAGTGCCTGAAGAACCATGGACAGAGGTTTGTGATACTGTATAGGAGGCAGTGATCAAGACCATCCCAGAGAAAAAGAAATGCAAAAAGGCAAAATGGTTGTCTGAGGAGGATTTACAAATAGCTGAGAAAAGAAGAGAGGCTAAAGGCAAAGTTGAGAAAAGGAAAGCTACACCTATTTGAATGCAGAGTTCCAAAGAATAGCAGAGATAAGAAAGCCTTCCTCAGTGATCAATGCAAAGAAATAAAGGAAAACAAAAGAATGGGAAAGACTAGAGATCTCTTCAAGAAAATTAGAGATACCAAGGGAACATTTTATGCAAGATGGGCACAATAAAGGAGAGAAACAGTATGGACCTAACAGAAGCAGAAGATATTAAGAAGAGGTGGCAAATAGATGGGGAAACAGTGGAAACAGTGTGAGATTTTATTTTGGGGGGCTCCAAAATCACTACAGATAGTGACTGCATAAAATAAAAGACATTTGCTCCTTGGAAGAAAAGCTATGACCTACCTAGACAGCATATTAAAAAGCAGAAACATTACTTTGCCAACAAAGGTCTGTCTAGTCAAAGCTATGGTTTTTCCAGTAGTCATGTATGGATGTGAGAGTTGGACTATAAAGGAAGCTGAGCACCAAAGAATTGATGCTTTTGAACTGCGATGTTGGAGAAGACTCTTCAGAGTCCCTTGGACTGCAAGGAGATCCAACCAATCCATCCTAAAGGAAATCAGCCCTGAATATTCATAGGAAGGACTGATGCTGAAGCTGAAACCCCAATATTTTGGCCTCCTGATGTAAAGAAGTGACTCATTGGAAAAGACCCTGATGCTGGGAAAGACTGAAGGCAGGAAAAGGGGATGGCAGAGAATGAGATGATTGGATGACATGACTGACTCGATGGACCTGAGTCTGAGCGAGCTCTGGGAGTTGGTGATGGACAGGGAAGCCTGGTGGGCTGCAGTCATGGAGTCACAAGGAGTCAGATACGACTGAGTGACTGAACTGAACTGAACATGCTCCTTCACGATAAGGACAGCAACAAGCATGAAGGGGAGGGAGAGTCCTGGGTTCCATCCAGCCACAGATTGGCCGCCTTACTCAGCCTGGTCAAGATCCGAGACTGAAATTGGCTCTAAGTTGAGGGCAGTACCATGCAGGGGCTGCCCAGGGTGAGGTGGTTGGTGTTGCCTCAGCTGCCAGGCTTCATAGAGGCTCCCACAGTACCCAGGCCTTTGGCCTCAAGCCCCAGGCCAACAGCAATTTGAGTCCCATAAGCAAGTGATGCTGACCTCCCAGGAGGGTGTTACATTTCAGGACTCCCTCTAAGGGCCAGCGTTGCTGGGTAAGGGGGCCGTGGATGGCTGGGGTGATGCATCCCCGTTCCCACTGCTCCCCACATCCCGCATCTCCAGGTCCTCACCCTGCTCCACGGTCTCCTCACAGCAGTTCTCTTCCAGCCACCAAAATGAGNTATTTCTGGGCGGTCATTGGGATGAAGGGATGAGCTGTGTTACCCCACCTCCTCAGTCCTTACCTTCAGTTTCTGAACCGTAATAAAGGTCTGATTTTAATATTCATAAATGAAGTTCTATAATACAAGATCGGCTTTCTTCTTTGATGTTTTAACTCAAGAGTAAAACATGAAAGTTTTTTTTTAAACATTTTTTTATTTAGCAAAATTCCTTACGGATGCAGAGGATAAAAGGTTTTTATTGTCAGCAGAACTGGACATATTAAATCTGGAAATTCCTAGATGGCTGGGAGGGAATGTGATCACTGCCTTCAAGTTACTGAAAGCCTCACCTGGAGGCTTACACTCCCCTGTATGACTGTGGAGGGCAGAGTTAGGACTAGGGTGGGAGGAGGCAGGAGATACCCGCCGGAGATAAGGAACAACTTCCCCAAAGCTAAAGAGACTGAAAGAGCAGAAACAGTTGCCCACCGAGGTGGTGGATTTCCTGTCTCTGCCAGGGTCTCAACCAAGGGGATGTCTGTCCACCTGTCATGATGTCTCTGACCGAGATGACATCAGGTGGCCTGTGGCTATGAAAATGTACACACTGAGACTGTGGTCTGTGAGGAAGGAAGATGTGAAAAATAACTTATTTCCAGGGAGGAATAAAGGGATGAATGGGCAGAGCACAGGCAGCTTTTAGGGCAGTGAAACTATTCCGTCTGACCCTCTAATGGTAGATGTATGTACACTAAGTCGCTTCAGTTGTGCCCAACTTTTTGCAACTGTAGTCCATGGGATTCTCCAGGCGAGAATACTGGAATGGGTTGCCATGCCCTTCTCCAGGGGATCTTCCCAACCCAGGGACTGAACTTGTATCTCTTACATTTCCTGCCTTGGCAAGCAGGTTCTTTACCACTAGCACCACCTGGGAAGCCCAATGGTGGATACGTTACACTTTGAACATCTATCCAAACCCATAGAATGTACACCACAATCAGACTGAACTCTGAGGTAACCTGTGGACTTTGGGTGACTATGTTCATCATTTGTGACAGATGTGCTGCCCTGGTGGATATTCATAGTGGGGAAGGCTGTGCGTGTGTGAGGGCAGAGAATGGTCAGAAATCTGTACCTTTCCCTCAAGTTTACTATGAGCCTGAAAAAGTGCTCTAGAAAAAATAATCTGAAAAAAAAAGAGGAATATCAGTAAAATAGCCTTTTTTATTAAATCTATCTATCTATCTATCTAATACATATAATATGTATTGTCTCTAAAGAAAGCACAGTAGACTAGAAAACACTGTCATTTTGTAGGGGACTTGCTTCCAGTGTTTGGAGCAGAAATCGTTTGACCTGTTGAATTTTCTGATGGAATTATGCATGTTTCTGGTAATGCGTTACATTCTGATGAGTTTGTTATTTAACCTCTTGTTCTGTGTCACAGGGTCATTGGTTTCCTGGAAGCTATTGTCTGCATAAAATTTGGACAAGATCTCTTCTCTAAGACCCAAATACTCTATGTTGTGCTTTGGCTTCTTTGCGTGGTAAGTCATTACTTTTCTACCTTGAAGTGCTAAACTCCCCATGGTCTCTTCTAGAACAAAACATGACCCTCTTGTGCACTAAGGTTTCTTAGACATTTATAGACAAGACATGCTACTTGTAGTAGCCCAAAATTGGCCATGGGATGAAGTTCAAGAACAAATATATAGGACCCCGTGGCACCTCAGATCAGTCCCCTTTGTAGGTCTGATCACATGCCCCCAGCAGGTGCGTTATACTCTCATCTGTTTCACGTGTGAGCATTCGCCTACATTTGCTGAGGTCAGATCTGCCTCAAAGGGACGATAGTTACCCCGCCCTGTAATGTGTGTATTACCAAGCGTTTATGTACAAAACGACAGACTGTGGTTTACAGGCCATGTAAGGGGAGGGGGTTTGGAGGTATTCAGGCCATACAATTTCTTCTCCCCAGGCCAGTGTTCTATATAGGCCACACTTGTGTTGGGTGTGTTTTCCTCTCTGAAGGGAAGAGTCCTGGGGGCCTCCAGCTTCATTGTCCTGGGACTTTTCCCTCATCTCTCAAATGAAACAGGATCTTACCTAAAAATTTTTAAAATTTTAAATTCTGTGATTGCCCTTCTTAATTTGTTTTGTTACTCTGGAGAAAAGTCTTATTTTACATTTGATTCTTCGCTTTTAGTTACTTAGTCTAGAAAATTAACTCGGGCTTTTAAAAAATTTTTATTATTATCACATAAATTTCAGACATGTGGAAGTAGATAAGGTCGCTCCCCCTTCATGTACACATCACCCAGATTCAGCAGTTACCCACCAGTGGCCGATCTCGTGTCCTTCTGCTCCACACGCACCATCCCTACCCCGGCTTACTCAGAGCAGGCCCACTTTTCCTATTTCAGGATGTCTCTAAAAAAAGACAGGAAGGCTTTTCTTTTTAGTGCAACCACCATCACCTTATCACACTGGAAAAAGAATTCATGCCTTCATACTGTTAAGTAGCTGATCAGTGTTCACATTTCTCATGTTTCCTTCAAGTTTGTATTTTTTAACAGATTATTTGAATCAGCATCTACTCATTGCAATTGCTTTGCATGCCTCTTTTAATCTACGTGTTTCCCTCCATCTGTAGCACTCTCTCCTTTGCAGTTTATTTGTTGAAGAAACAAAATCTTTTGTCCTGTAGGATTTCCCCCTTGTCTGGTTTTACTGATGCTATCCTTACTGTCATTTATCAGATTTCTTTGTCTTCTGTATTTTCTATAAATTGGTAGCTGGATCTAGAGGCTTAATCAGATTCAAGTCTTTTTTTGTTTGTTTTTTCCTTTTGGCAGGACTGAACTGTGTATTTTTAAAGTGTTTTTATTGTCTTTCATGGTATCTATTTTTAGGATTACTTGTTAGAAATCCTAACTGTGACAGGGTGCCTTGAGCCTGTGCGTTAAACAGTGAAAGGGGAAAAGGATCTCTTTTGTCCTCAAACTCCAGAATTCATGCTCAGGTGTACTTTTTCTGTCAAAGTGAGACGAGATGTAAGGATTGGTTCCTTGTCAGACAGGCCAGGAAATGTTACCCTTTGCTCCTCACATTTCTCTCTGGCATGGGCACCCTGGCTCTGTGAATTGTAGCAGGTACTCATGGCGGGCAGAGGTGGGTATAACCCTCACCTGATGCCAATGGGACCACAGGCAAGTTAAGGCCGGTGGGACTCCTGAGATGTGAACAGAAGGTGCTTTTTATCACAGCCTATTGCAGGCCTCCTCCAGGGGCATCAGTAGC